>CM038011.1:13663363-14263363 GCA_021234005.1 Nephelium lappaceum | reverse complement strand
GTGTTCAATCGCTACCTACATACTTAATCACATATTTCACTGCACCGAAACACCAATCAAGAAGATCAAGAATAACATATATACATAAACAAAACCAGCATCTATTCTCCCAACTTTAGCAACAATCACATCCAAGGACAAATTCAAAAGCCACGACCACAAAAAATGAAACGAACAATTCAGTATGCAAAACACAAAGCTAAAAGAAACAAATCATAATAAATAAAATACACCAATATAAATAATTGAAATTAAAGTATTCTTATATTCCCCACTATAATAAGTGTCTATAACCAACTGTGTCTATATATATATATATTATCCCTTACAAACTTATTGCCATGATTGATTTTATTTAAGGACAACAACAAAACATGGTTCCCATTCGAAACAAACTAACCAGAGAAGCGAAAAAGCTAACACCTCTCCTCCTTATGACTAACTCCTGTATAGCTTTTTGCTCTTTTGCTTTATCCTCCTCCCTATCCAATCCACCTTCTACTTCTTGATCTTTCTGTGCTTCTTCGGTCCAGGGACCTCCAATCTGCCCACAGAGCATCCACACCTAGCTCGAAAAATCAGCACTGCACGTCCATTAGGCGGCGCCATCTTCCTCAGCTCAGCCTCCAGCTCTCGATGGTGATCACGGGGCAATTCAAACAAACCCCTCTTCACACCACCACCAGCACCTCCTCCACAACCACCACCAGCTCCACCTCCACCAGCACCATCCTTCAATGAAGGAGTAGAATTCTTCACACACTCCTCAGTCTCCAACTGGATATCAAACTCAGCAGCCTTCCTCAGGCCTTTGCAAGTGGGATTCCCACATTTCCTCGTCGTGCAAAGCACCACAATCCACGCAGCCACCACCACACAACACACGCTCACAGCCATGGATCCGTACACAACCGGGTTTCGAACCACCTCCATCTTCATCAACTGCAGAACCGCACCAGACAATTCAACCGACTTCACTGAAACCACCTTCAAATAAGGGAACAACAAGAAACCACAAGCGAAAACCACAGCAATCAACAACACAACATCCACCGCAGCCGACGCTGACCTCGTCGACGACCGATCACAGCAAGAAGATGGACTCTTGACACAATTCGGCGAACTGGGTGGCGACCTTTTATTGTTGTTGTTGCCGTTCCTGTGCAAGTGATTGGTCTGTCTCGGATTGGCCATGGAGGTGGAGCTCTGTTGGTGGTGGTCAATGGAGTTGCAGACCGAGATTGAGTTATGCACATAGACCATCTCAATTCAAGATTCTGATGCAAGCCCAGATGATTTTTCGCCAAAACAGATCGACCCAGAAGATTAAAACACACAACAAAGAATGAGAATCTGTCGGTGGCAGGACAGACAGATCAAGCTCGAAAACAGAGATTCATTTCTATGTGAATAAAAAAAATGAAAATCTGGTTTTCGTTGATGGGATTGGTTTATATAGGAAGAGACTGGAGAGGGTCGTATACGCTAGAGAGAAGTGGAAGGACGAGTCGATGATGATGATGACAGCATGATATGCAGAGGAGCCTTTACGTGGGCTGGTTATGGTGTTTGCTTGCGTGGTGGCGGTGGATTTGATGGGATGGGGTTGTGATGGTGTTCCTGTGGGTTTACATAGAAATAATGTGAAAAGGTGTAATGATTTTTGAATGATTTTCGTGGGGGCATTCTATGGGCTTTTTGTTTGGCCCACCATTAATTACATATATATATATATGTATATATATATATATATATATTCAGATTGGTATGATCTGTGTTCTCTAATGCGAGATCTCGGATTTTAAACTTTATTCAAGTGGGAATATTGGAGTTATAAATATTTTATTATAATTTTAATGTTATTCGACTTTTTTTTTTTTAATGAGTGATATAATAGTTGGGTTAAGGTTTTGTTAAAACCAAATAAGATCAAGTGCCGTAAACAAAGTTGGATAGTTGCTACGATAACGTACGAAAAAATGGGTGATGTTGGGATTTTATCAAGAGCTAGCAAGATCAAGTGTTGTTAGAATTGGCTGGGGCAAATACTATATGTATTGTCTTAAAATCGTCTCTTGCAAGTGGAAAATCTCCCTATGCATGTTGATAAATGAGCATTGGAAAGTTCATATTACGTGAGCTTAAAAAATAAGAGAAACAAAAAAATATAATTGTCGAAATCTAAAGTGGTGTACTCAATTTAGAATTTATTGGAATTTAAAATATTTTAAAATGTTGGACGTATTCAATTTAAATTTGAATAAATTCCATTAAAATCAAGGTTTATTTAATTCGGATTTGTAACGAATCCAATGAAATCTAAGGGTGCGATTAGATACGTTTTTTAAAAGTATTTTGTTGAGGACTTAAATCTAGATCTAACAATAAATCTATTCCCACCCAATAACAAGCTACAAATAAGGTACATTTTTAATCAATTGTTTCGGAATGAACAAATTGATTCTCTAGAATCAAGCCAATGAATGAACCCAACTCTAGTTCAAGTAAATCCAAGCAAAAATACTCGAATAAACAGAAATATCTAAGCTCAAATTACTGAAATAACTTAAATCTAACCTAAGCAATCTTAGTATCTCTATTTAGAAAAGCCGAAATACAAAGATGAATTACTTGACAAATCTTCGGGATTTTATTTCCAAGCCAATAACCATACCTAAACTCTAAAGTCTCATGACTATTTATAGTGTTACAATTTCTTAATAAATAGGATTTCCTAAAAAGAAAATATAATTAAAAAAGAAATAATATCAATCAATTAAAGAAATAGTATCAACTAATTTAAAGAAAACCTAAAAAGGAATCAAATCTAAATTTAAAATGAAATAATATCAATTCTTAAAAGGAAATGATATCAAATATTTAGAAGAAAATAATATCTAAACCTAAAATGAAATAATATCAATTCATAAAAGAAAATAATATTAAATACTAAAAAGAAATAATATCAAATACAAAAAAGGAAAGAATATCAAATCCTAAACGGAAATAATTCTAATTGAATAAAAGAGGTAAAATAGCAAATAATCAAAAATAAATTCTAATTAAGCTAATTCCTAAATTAGACAATTTTCTAAATTAACTCATCGTTGACTTCTCTTTGACCCACGTCTTTCGATAAAGGTTCTCAACATATTTTCAAAAATAAAAAGCATGTTGATTCATGTCAGTTTCCATCCCCATTTCGATTCGATTCGATTCGATTTTCAAAGTTGCAAATCGACCCATGTTAGATTCGAGCCAATTTTGGGGAAAACTGACTCAACTCGACTATATCCACCCCTAGGTGTATTCAATTAATAGTTTATTGGAGTTTGATGAATTTTAAAAAAAAAAAAATGATAGATTTTGGTGGAAATCATTGACTCTAAAGGGGTTGAATACACCAAATTTTTAAAATCCTTCAAATGCCAATAAAATCTTAAATTCTTAAATTGAATACACTTCATTATATATTAAATCTAATTTTAACTATTTTGTATTGTTTAGGTTTATATCTAAAATTTATTACTAATAGCACTCCCAATTACACTTTTTCTTCATAATTATATATTACATCTTCAATAAATAAATAAATTGCATCAATTTTAAATTAAATGGTGACTTAAGGTTTTCAATAAGTTATATCAACTTGAAGGCAACTATAAATTGTGGAACCGCGTGATATAAAACTTGTAAACAAATCTACTTTTTTTTTATAGGTCAAATCATTCCTAGAATTATATCCCAAAAATTAAAATAAATTGCAATTACGTTACGTTGTCGCCAACCAAATTATTTGTCATTTTTGCTCCATATCTCCAATCCCGTGAATGCCTTCTCATTGGGGTATTCTCTCACCAAACCATTTTTTGGGTTTAGTATGCTCTTGCAATAAGCTGTAAAAGTATAATGGTTCACAAAACTTATGTCATAGTCATACTACATAAATAGTATTCTTCAATTTCTTCGTTTCGCACTAACAATTCAGAATTTATTGTACATCTACATAAAGTCTATTGACTTTGTAAGGTAATGTTGTTAGGGTTTTATTGCGATCTTGTGATTGTGACATTCCAAGTAATTACTAGTAGAAATGATCCACACCTCATAAAGTTTATATTAAATATGTTAGGTATTCAACGCTAAACCAATTAACTGTACTAATTAGGTTTCAAGAAATTGTAAATTTTATGAACCAATATCACAAACTTCATTCAATTTCATAAACCTAATAATGAATGTCGATTCCAAAAGGATGGTATTAAGACCATCTATTTCTTAATTACTTTAACTATGATAATTTCTTATGAGTTTTTTTCCTCCTTTTTTTTTGTGTATAACAAAATTTCTTGAAACAAAATTCATAAAAAAAGGACGATGTAAATTCTTGATACTTTGTCCACTCCTAGCTCAAATGGTCGCACACACCACCCGCCTGCCCGCCCCCCCTCCCAGTTACTAAAATGGTACCAAGCATACATGGAGAGTTTTGATGTTTTCCGTTTACAAAAATAAATTTTCAAACTATTTAAGTAATGATTAATTTTCAATCCAACCTTTAAAAATATAAAAATGTAAATAAATCTCTTGCACCGATATCAATAAAATTATACATTTTGAGACCTTTTCCAACTCCAAATTTATAACTAAAAGTGCATTAAAAAAAAGGGAGAGAGGGAGAAAGAAACAAGAAGAAGAAAACAGCCAAGTTTGACAAAGTTTAGTTGAGGAATTTTTTGTCAAAAATGTCGTCTTCATTGTGGAAGATAATGAGCTGCCAAGCCCGGGAAGAAAATGAAGAAGGTGACGCCAGATTCAACCGAAACCAAGCATGAAGTTTGGCCCATTGCAAGAATAAGTCTTCCACTTTTAGCTTGTATGGAAATCTTCACATCAGTCAACCACAGACGCGACTTGGAAATGCAAATCATCATGAATTTTTGAGCATGGACAACTCCCCCACTGAATCGTTCTACGCGTAAACACCTTTTCTTCCTTTTTGGTTTTTTTTCTTATTAATGACATATTCCGGATTAGACAGCTATCGAAACCGGTTAAGATAGATCATTAATAGCACGGTCTGGATAACTACTCCCACAATCGAAGAAAAGATAACTTTTACTAAGAGAAGATTCATAACTCATACTTTATATTTTAAAAAACAATTGTGAGACTTGAACCTGTAATCTCTTTGAGTCTAGGTAGGTACTCAATCACTTCTATAGTTCTACTAAAAGGTAGTGTGTTACGTACGTATAAACACATTTGTACATGCTCATTAGTGTTTATCACTATTTTTGGTCCGACTTTTGGTCTTGCATCTAGTGGTGCTATAATTTAATTCAATTGATAAAATGAGCACAATTTTTTTTTTTTTTACTTTTTTTAAATTGATATCGATCAAATCAGAGGTTGTACTGTCTAACGGATTATTTACTTTTATAATTGAGAGATAACTACCACACAAAAGTTATACATACATATGTTTGATAGAACTTGAACTCTCATCATTAAATTCAAAACTATTTCTACTTAAAGGGGATACATGATATGTTATGATTTTCTATAAAATATAATAAATGCTTTTAACTTTGAATATAAATTTTGAACAAAAATGACCATTAACCATTTGTTTTGTATTCACTCAAGTTTTACAATAAAAACCGAGAATTTTGAGAATCTATGCAAGAGTGCGATAGTTATTCAAAAAAATTATAGTTTCAGAATTTGATAAAATTCTTCCACAATCGATCAATCAATTCATCCTTCCTTTATGTGGAGTATTTATTTAATTATGAAGTTGCATATTCATTTTTAGGGGATTTATTTAATTCCGAAAGCATATGGTTATTGTTATTTTTGTTGATCAAACTAGGTATTTGTTTTTTCTTTATATATTATCTATGGTATAGCTACTCAAACAGAAGTTATATTCATGCTAAATGAGCGTTCTCTATCATTAGGTTATATTAAATGGTGATAATTAGACATTTGTTTGTAACTCCAAAGAATAAGGTATAATTAAATAAATTAAGAATTATGAAAATCTCTATACAATTTTATCAAAATCGAAAAATATCATAGGTTAAAAATTTGATAACGACCTCTCTCCGTTAATCCAAAAAATCCATACTTTCCATATGAGAGATTTTATCTATCAAACAAACCCTTATAGGGGTTTTTGAAATTTTCCTAAATAAAATATATGTAAACGAGAAAATCAAATTATATAAGTAAATTAAACTACTATAAATAGTAAGTAGTATGAAAAAGATAAAAATGTGCTAGAATGTAAAAGGTAATACATCCTTAACACGTGAGAAACACCTCAATGCAATCCTTAATAATTTATTTAGATAAATGCTTTTAGCTCAATGTTTATTTCAAAATTCATTTATAGTGAAATAGCAAGTTAGTTACTATTCTCATGGATCATCCGATATTAGTGAGTGAAATGGCAATGAGAAAGAAAAATATTAAATTATAAATATATTTTTTTAAATATAATTATGATGTAATAAAATCTATTAATACTAATAGTTAAAAATATGTTGGAATCTACTGAGAATAAAGATTGTATGTAGTTTGAAATTTACTTCCGTAACTGGAAATCTTCCAACACAATAAGGATACAAAACTGTATATGTATATGATAGGATTCGAACTTTGTAGTAATCACTTGAGTTATAAATAAATGTATAAAGTATATATGATTTTAAATTAATTTTTTAAAATAACACAAAACTATGAAAGAAAACTTTTTTAACTTTTTGATCTCCATAATGGCATCATCTAATAACTTTGTGTGGGAAGGTGGAGAAAATCAATTAAGATGTGATCACAACTCACAAGCGAAGCCTCGTGAATCATGAGGAATGAAGCATAAGTTTCTCATACCCAGAAATGACAGAAATTGTATTGATTTATAGATGCATCGTATATCGTATTGGAAATTCGAGGTTATCAATTAATTAGTCACAAGAATGTGACCACCAGTCTACCACCTCATCTCTTTATTAAACCAAATAATGACATTCAACCGGCAAATTTGTTACCTTGACTAGATATTGATTAGATTATTAAATTCTCATTGCTTTCAATAATAATCTGTCAGTTCGGAGTGCTTTCAGGTCATTAGAGGTCTGTCTATTCATCAAAAGAAAATGCAAATGACCCCCCCTTTTTTTTTTAATGTATCACTTATATTGAAATATTCTAAATTAGTTATTATCGGATTGAATACGAAACTTTTAACTTTTTCTATTGAAAAAGAAAGCGAAAATCTTATTCTAAGAGATCAATCAGCTATCACATCATTTAAAATAATAAAGGATAACAATCAAACCAAATCTGATCAGAATAAGATTTATTCTGATCAGAGATCTGTCTATTCATCAAAAGAAAATGCAAATGACTGATTTTTTTAATGCAAATGACTGTTTTTTTTTTTTTTTAATGTATCGCTTCTATTGAAATATTCGAAATTAGTCAATACCAGATTGAATACGTAACTTTTAACTTTTTTTTTTTGAAAAAGAAAACAGAAATCTTATTATAAGAAATTGATCAGCTATTACATCATTTAAAATAAATAAAGGATAACAATCAAACCAAATCTGATCAGAATAAAAATAACAAATGAGAATACTAGAGAATGAGTCATCATATTTCTTGAGTTTGGTACATGATGATAAGAAATATTCCGAAGAGACAATAATAAAACTCCTAATACCATCAACCATCACAAAATCAGAAGAGAAAGAGTTACATTCTTGGATAGCTTGGATCACATTTCGAGCATTGGATTTAATTTGTGACACCAACACATCAGTCTCACAAGTAATCCGCAGCCCTTCTCTTATCGCCAGCAACTCTCCCAGAGCAGTAGAGAAATTTCCAACCAGTCTGAGCCCCCATCAAAGAAGAACAGAGCCAGACGACTTACGCAGAACACCCCCTAGTCCAATATGCTTCTCACCAACATAAATAGCAACATCAGCGTTCATCTTCAGACCTGAGACGGAAGGAATCCATGATGAACAAATAGACACCCAATAGTAGAATGAGTAACTTCAACTATCAAACCATATTAGACAGTGATATCTAAATTGTTGATTTAATTAGGCAAAAATGTCAAGGAAGGTCATGTGATATCATATCCAATGTGAAAATTTGGTTTGATTAAACTTTCCCACTTTTCGGATATGGTTCAATTCTTTACTCCTTAAATTTCTGTTTTAAACCTTTCATTTCCAATTAAGATCAAGAGATTTCTCTCTTTTTTCATCTCATCCTAAAAGAAATAAAAATTTCATGAGTTTAGACATGATATGTGAGAGTCCGTTATATATGAGTTTTGTTTTATATTTTTCAACTATTATAATTTGAGAATTGGAGGACGGAAAGAAACTTAAACCTACTAATATGAACGAACTATCTAAGGAATTTATCACTAGACCAACATTATGAGATTTATGAGCTAAACATAAGGTTTGAGGAGTTCAAACATTGTGCATTTGAAGCTTCAGTACTCTTATATAGTTAATAATTTAATGTTAAATCTACCTAATTTAACTTCTAAATGGACCAAATGCCCTTATATGTGTTACAAATTGATACCCAGATTTTAGATTTTGGCTGGATATATATTGTGTTTTCAATTTTGATCAAATCAAATGAAGATATTTGTAATTCTCCCAGACAAATGATAAATAATTCATAAGCACAAAGGCAACCATTTGTATTTAAAGATAAAATAAATAGTTTTTTCACGATCACACCTATATCAGTGAAGCTATGAATTCATTTCATTTCATTTTGAAATCCAAATTATAATAGTTAAAACAACTAAAACTTAAATAAATAGATAGAAAAACATATAGAAATAATTATTACAAGGTGGATATCCTGAATTTTTTTAATGCCCTAAACATTACACAAACAATAAACAGTGCACAAATTATTTTTTTTTATCTTAAAATGATAAATATAATTTTTTTATTTTTCTTATTTTAATTTGTCCTCTATTAGTGCATATTAATATTTTTCATAATATTTTTATTAATATTATAATAAATACAATTTTTATCAATCATTAACATAAAACAATAAAGAAATATATAGCAACATATTTGATCTCCATCTCCGTGGCCTAACTCGTGTTCCAGCTTCCAAGGTAGGGAAAATTAGTCAAGATTTGATCACAGGGCTCATAATTTAGAATCAAGAATTCTCACGATCCTAAATGACATTGTGTGTATCAAATCGTTGAACTAACATCTTTTGAAAATTTGAGGCCATTCATCACAAAAAAATTTAATAAAACTCGATGCGTTTTGAGTCTTTTGACTACAGTTTTATCATTCAAAATATAATATGATATATAGTTTTTTCTTTTTTTATGGCCGGTACAAGTTTAGAGATCAATCGAAATCAAATAATAATTTACTCTGAGATACAGTCCAGAAAACGACTCTCATACTAGAAGAAGCATCCCCCATATAGATAGAGAGAAAGGTCATACAAAATGGGAATGAAATCCACATAATTTATTGATGGGAGAGAGGTTTCACTGGTGTAGAACCCATACTCTATAACGTGGGAGGCAGAGTGCTAAACCATCACGACAACTGCCGAGCTACAACTATAGTATTCAATCATATGTTACACGTTATATTGAATTATCGACTTTGAAGGGATGGATGTATGATATCATCATCCCACTTAATTCAACTTTTTCAAGAAGGTGACTATCAGCCCATTTCTCCACTAAAAAAATGATGACAATTCAACTGGCAGATCATAACCTTGAACATTGATCAAATCATTTGTGTTTAATTTCTTTTCCTTGCATTTTATTTCAACAATAGTCTTTCAATTCCAAGTAATTTCAAGTCATTGGAGAGGTCTATTCTTCAAAAAGGAACATCAATGGCCGATTTAATTAGCCAAATAAATAAAAATGTCAAAGATTGGAAGGTTTGAATCAATCTCCCACTTTTCCGGTTATGGTTTAAGTTCTTTACCTTTCCAATTTCTCTTCTAGACTTTTCTCTTTTATGTCTTATTGACATTTTTTTCCTCTCCTTTTCCAATCAAGGTTTAAAGATTTCTCTTTCCCTCATTATTTTTATTTTATTTTTTTTAAAAGAATATCAAAATTAATTTATAAATCAATAGATAAATTCACTTTTAATTGCATGTTAACTCATAACTCAAGTATTTAGTATATTTTTTTTTCACATCTATAATAAAGCACCACACACATTTACTAGTATGCATTTGGATTTTTCTCTATTTATTATAGGAGTAATAGATATTTCCTAACATATGAACTGTTTTTCAGGTCAGACATAGTATTTAATCTCAATAGGTCTAGGTAAACGCCTAACTATTGGGTTTCTTTTTTTTTTTTTTTAAGAAAAAGAGAATTTAAAAAACCAATAGCGTCAAGAAAAATTGGTAGAAAGCCAGCAAAGATCCTTCACAAAAGATAACTCCAAAGAGGCTAAATTATGTACCAATTGATTCCTATTTTTTGGGGAATGGCCTAAGAACTACACATATTGACCTCTTTACACAATACCTTAATATCATCAATAAGAACATTAGCTTCCCTAGATTGAGGGATACAAGAATTAATCTCGAAAGCAAAATTCATTATGTCCACTTCGATCTCCTAAATTTGCAAGTCCAAATAGCACGTTAACAAAAGACCTTCCTAAAGGGCCAGCAGCTTACCTAATTTAAGGGAAAAACAATCTTTTCTAAACTTGAAGATAGCTGCCACTATGAAGGCTTAGTGGTCTCTATTTGTTGCACCAAGACTAATAGAGGGGAAGCTTGACTAAATAGTTGTATCGGAATTTAATTTCAAATGCCCTTGCAATGGAGGACACTAGGTTCTAAGGGAAGCAGGAGGGGACAAATGGGCTAAAGGGTACAAAGCTACTTTTATACCTTGAAATTCTTATAGCAAGTCTAACATCTAGCTAGTAACATCTTGTGGTTCTTTGAACCTATTCAAATAAGCTCTCACATTACAATTATTCCAAATACTTCACATAACAACACAAAATTTAGGCTATACTCTTGATTGGTGAACTTCCAGAGACCAACAAACAAATCCAAAATGGAAGAGGTTTGAAACATAGATAAAAGATTCCCCATCTTAAGACATTCCCAGGACTTGTAAGCTAATGGACACCAAAAAAGTGCATAAACACTGGTTTCCACATCAGAAGCACAACTAGGACAGCAATCATTTACCAAAACATTTATAAACACCAGAATAGCTTTTATAGGGAAAGCATCTCGACTAGCTCTCCAAACAAAAACTTTAATCTAAAGGGGAATAAGGAAATTCCAGAGCAAGTTCCACCATTTTTGGTAATCAAACCTCAACAAAGACGAACTTGGCTTTTTTCTTTCGAGGCAACCCGATACCTACTTCTTAAGGTATAAATCCCTTTTTATCATAATGTCACCTCAATTTGTCATTTATTTCCCTAAAGCTAATAAGGATGAAGTGAATCACCTCACAATTTATCAAAAGGAAAAACTTATTGATTTTCTAAAAGTCCCAACACCGGTAGATAGAGTCTAAAATCTTCGATTGTATAAGACAAGCTGTCATCCAAAGACCACTGATTTGAAAAAGAATGGACTTGGCAACCAAGGATCTTTGAAAGTATTAATACTCTTACTATCACCTACCTACCAATTAAGCATTTTTAAAAGAAGTTCTTTACCTTATAAGAGATTTTGCCAAATATAAGAGCTTTCGATCTTATGAGAGACTTGCAAAAAATTAGTTTAAAGGAAATATTTGGCCTTGAGAATCCTTACATTGTTTCTTCCCTTCCTACTATTCTTTATTGATGTAAGTTAGGCTACCAACATTTTATGGATGAGGCCTGAAACCTTCCCTAGCACCGGAACTCCTCTAGCACCCCTCTTCCATTTTCTTGCACCTTTTCTTTCAAGACTAATGGTCATCTCATCCCTCTTAAGATCTCCTTTCAGTACCCCCGCACTGATCCTCTTCTAAAAGTCAAACTCAATCTCCATTCGTAAAATCTCCTCTCCTAAGTTAGATGTATTAATATTGTCTTGTTCAATAGGTGAGCATGCTTTAACACATTCCTTTACTACCCTTAAAATTTGGAAAGCATAAACCTCTTCTTTATTACCACATTCCTTTATAATGGGGTCCACTTTGCCACCAGATTCCTTACTATCCTTGGTAATTATTTAAGCTCTCTGCTTGGCTTTCTCCTATTGCTTAAGGATTATGATTTTGGTCCACTAATATTGTCCAAAGGTACATGATCCTCCTTATATCCCACAAGTCCATCCTAACCTTCTTGGTCATTAGTATCCAAAGAGGTTCCCAGTGTTCTCCCTCTTTTTAAGGTCCCTACATTTATATTATTCACCCTTTATTTACCATATTCAGTATGATTAGCTCTCGGCCTTGACCCATACTTCATGACCGAGCCACGAAGAGCCTTCTCTCTTACTTCTCCATTCAAACAGTGTCTACTCCCATGCCCAATCCTACCACACATGAAGCAAAACTCAGGCAAACGTTCATACTTGAGTAAGACTATTGTTATCTCATCAAATCCATTTAAGTTTAGCCTCAGACACCTCTTCAATGGCTAGTTAACATTAATTTGCACCTTAACACTCAAAAATCTTCATCTATAATCTTTAGGTTCTATTAGTGTTTTGATCACATGCTCTATTAATTGGCTTACCAACATGTTCACAACCTTTCTATTCATACACATCAACGGTATATTACGTATATGCACCCAAATTTCTACCTTGTTAAACCCTAGCTTAAAGATATCCATAACTTCCTTTGGCATCTCTAAGATAATTAGGTTACGATCGAAGTGCAATGGACCCTTATTCCACACTATATTACTATCCTCCTTCTTGTTAAAATAAAACGCAAACACATTTTCCTTATGGCTTCAATCTCCACCTTCCCAATCGTACTCCATAACTATTCAATCAAGCCTTTGAAAGCCTCTCTATTCACCTTCTTAGCAGATAAGACCTTGCCTAAGAGACAATGCTCAACATCTTCAATTCCCTCATTCTTTTCCTCTCCTTTTAATCTATAGACCATACCGTTTTTGTCGGACAAGGAAAGAGATTGGCATAATCTTGCTATTTCCTCATAATCTATCTTGTGAAACTAGGAAACTAAGTTGATATAAAACAGCAACTCCTCTCCTAAGAGAGACCCACTACTTGTATTGATGGTTTCCCTTATAGTAGTTCCTTGATCAGAGAAAAAACACGAGACGACTCGCACTTCACATTTCATACACGTAAACCTTTTATTTTTTTAATATCAAAGTGTATAGCTCCTACCTACCTACAGTTGTTAATAGAATTCCAATTAACTTATAATTATTAAATTTAATTAATGAGATTACACTTGAAGCTATTACCTATTATATTATTTATAAATCTCATATTTAATATTTATACTGATCCAATAATTTAAAAATCATCATTTCAAAAATAAAAGAAAAAAAAAATTTTAAAAAAAGTGAAAGTCACTTTTGAAAAAATCAAACGGTCGGTCAACTTTTTTTTTTTATTCGTTTGATAATTAAAAATATATGTATTTATTAGTAATACTGGATACCACAAAACTTATCCATATTTATAAATTTAGTTTCGAATTCAATCCTAATATGAGTTTCATCTAACTTTTCCTAATCTAATAAGAAGAAAAATATTAAAAAGTTACAATCAAGATTTGTAATTCAGACGCCATCCTGATTTAAGAATTACATAGATTTTATTTTGAAAAATTAATTGATGACACCAAACCTTTAAAACGTTTGTCTTCTTTTAGTCTCATACAAGCTGATGAATGACATGGTTTCATCCACCTCATATGGCTTTATGAAAATTGAAGACAAAACTCACCACACCACCACCAACCCCCAACCTCGCCCAGCGCCCCGCGGCCCCCCCCACCCCACCCCCCCCCCAAAAAAAAAACAAACAAACAAAAAATTGCTTCTGCATTACACAAATATAATATTATCAATGGCATGAAAATTGATTTGTAATAACTAAATTATCTACATTACACAAATAACTAAATTATTGTGTACCTCCATATTCATGGAGTGTATAACTAAATGCATTTTATAAATTTAGTAATTGATCTTAGCAGATTTCGAATTCCAATAAATCTCTGATTCATTCGATGTCAGCTTAAAAAATATAATAATAACTAAATCATTTATACGTTTATAAATTATCAATCATATAAGTTTGTGATGTCTGATATTTTCATCACTTATACTAAGTTCTTTTAAATGTGTTGGACTTAGAAGAAGCCCCACCTCGAACTCTAGACGGATTGGGAATCAAAACCACTCATTGATATAATATTGGAACTTAACGTAACATCAAAAAGGTTGACTTAAATAGCCAAAAAATAATGATTCAAACTTTTTGTTTAGTCAAATTATGTAATTATTATTATCATTAAGAGAAAAGATCAAAGTTACAAGTCTTTATTTAGGGAAGTCTAAGGTTTGAAACCTAGAGCCAAGTTTGGTTCGGTTCTTTTAGGTCAGGAGACAACAGAGAGAGGGAAGTCTAAGGTTTGAAACCTAGAGCCAAGTTTGGTTTGGTTCTTTTAGGTCAGGAGACAAGAGAGAAAGAGAGGTACTCTTCATCATTGTCATTTGGTGCAACCACTTTTCGAGCTATCATTGTATTTTTTTTAACTAATTATATCATCAATTTTATTAAAGGAATAATCAATTGTTGGTAATCATGAAACAAACCGCTTTGCCAATACGTTTTTTCGAATATTTATGAAATGTAGTCATAACTACAGCTTTTTAGTTCCTTTCCCAAAAAAAAAAAAAAACAATAGCTTTTTAGTTGTTACTTTGTATATAAAAGAAAAGCAATAGTATTCTTGATGGAGTAATTATACACTTTTTCTATGCAATAGAGGTTTTAGTTTCATAATAATAATAATAATAATAATAATAATAATAATGGAGAAGAGATCTTTCTCTTATATTGCCAAAGTAGCTATTAAGACTATGCTTTTACAATATTTGGCAAATTTCTAATCCTGTTAGTTTCCAAAATGGAGGAATTTATATAAATTGTTAGGATCATTAATCTCAATCATTCATTACATTTAAATTAAATATGAGAGAAAAATATTTTTAGGAGAGAGAATGTAATGGCCGAGATTAGTAATCCTAACAATTTAAAAAATAAGATACACTGGCCATAGAAACCATATGTGTGTGTGTGTAACGTGGGCTCAGCAACATGTCAATTGGACCAAATCGAAGAGGCTGTACCCTTTATTGGGCTTGGACCGGAACTACATAGCACCAGAGGCATATAACATCTGTGGCAGAGTCAAAATGGACTGTTACCAAAAACAAATGAGTGCTAAGTACGTCTATATTTCAAACTAAAATTGAATTAATTAATTAAACATTATCCCTATATAAAGCGAATAAAATGCGTAGTAGCTGCAAAGAGTCTTTCAAATTTTATGATTTATTTTCAAAATTACAAATTTAACATCATCTATTTTTATTTTTAACTATTACAATTAAATCAGATGTTGATGATTTCTAATTAAAATTGAAATAATTAATGAAATATTCTCCTAATGTAAAGAAACAAAATGCATATTCGTTGCAAAGAGTCTTTCAAAATTTATAATTTATTTTCAAATTATAAATTTGACATCATATAGTTTTATTTTTAACTATTACAACTAAATAAGATTTTGGAGAAAGCAAAAAAACTCAAATCCACAATCACAATCTGTAGATGTGAGAAGTGTATTACCGGAATAATTTTATTTTATCAACGTGTCATCTCTATGTGCTTATTGATATGTAAAGTTACAAGAAAATAAACAATAATTGTGAAGTAAATATTATATCAATCCAATTAGGGGTGGCCCAAAGGGTGTTTGGTTTGGTTCATGTTGGAACCAAAACGAACTTAGTTATGTTCGATTCACAATATAAAGAATCGAACATCGAGAAATTAGAAACTAGAATCGATTGAAATCGAACAAGGTCAGTTCAATTTGAGTTAATACGATTCCCTTGGTTTTGGGCTTAAATGATGACTGATTCAAGTTGTGAGACTATATTGTTGCGACACTAAAAGAGACAGCGACAGGAAGTTGTGAAGGTATAGCCACCCATATTCAAAATACAACGAAGAAATGAAAGTTTGTAGATTCAAGAGAAAATGGATTCCTGAAGGGTGGATGGAGTCCAAACAATCACTTATGTTGCAAACGAGAGGGAGAGAAGCTACTCTAGTTTGGTTTGGTGGGAAGCTAACATCAATGGCTGTTAGAGAAGGTAGAAGAGGTAGTTACCGTTGCTAGAATTGAAGACCGACAAGACAATGTCATGGCACTCAGCTACCACAGTTTAGCATCGGGTTGGGTGGCTATGAAGAAGAAGAAGAAGAAGAAGAAGAAAAAGAAAATGTCATGATAGTGGCTGAAAAAAGAAGAAATGAATGTTCTTCAAATGCCAAATTCTACACATAATTTCGTATGAACTCTCACTTTTGTACCAATTATCATATGTAATAATTAACTTTGTAGTGATATGAAAATTAAATCCCACAATTAAGAATCTTTATTTTTTTAAAAAAAATAATCTAAATGGGATGTATTCAATTTGGAGTTCATTGAAGTTTGATGATTTTTTTCTTTTAATGATAGATTTTGGTATAATTCACAGGTTTATACACTCCATATTGATTTTTTCATAATTCTTTAAGGAAGTGTATTTAATTTAAAATTCATTAGAATTTAAAATTCATTAGAATTTAAAACATTTTAAAAGTTTGAGTGTATTTAATCCAAACTTGAATAGATTCCATATAAATCTAGGTATATTCAATACAGATTTATATGAATTCCATTAAAATTTAGATATATTCAATTTAAAATTGTAAAAAATCCAATAAAATATAGATGTATTCAAAAAATCATTGATTTTACATATTTCATTTAAGTAATGAACCGATTTTTATGAAGAAAAGAGTTTATAAATCTAACCATTTCTTAAGATTTCATTGGATTTTTAAAGAATTCTAACAAAATCAATATGGAGTTTATAGAATCTCTAATTTCACAAAAATCTATCCTTAAAAAAAAAAAAAATCAAACTCTAATAAACTTTAAATTGAATAAATCATCCTAAGAAATATATTGAAATCTTTAGAAAAATTGTAGGATAAGTTATAAACGTTTTGCTTTATAAAAATCATTTTAGAATTCATCTAAATTTGTCGCTTAAATAAAATATGAGAAATTAATGATTTTTGAAATGCATTAAAATTTTATTGAATTTCATATAAATTTGAATTAAATATACCTAGATTTTAATATATTTCTTATAAATCTAATTTAAGACACTTAAATTTCAATTTAAATGAAATCTGTGAATATAATTACTCTTTAAATACGTCAAAATTTTATTGAATTTCATACCGAATATAAATTAAATACACCTATATTTCAATATATTTCATATAAATTTAAATTTAATACATTTAAATTTTAATATAATTTATTTAAATATAAATTAAATATATCTAAACTTTTAAAATATTTTAAATTTCATCCAATTGACCCTTTCGCCTTTCATTTTTAATAGGGTGTTCAAATTTCTTCGTAGATCCAACCCATATAAAAAAATAATAATAAATAAATAAAAAGTTCCATCGCAACCCACTTACGTGTACAAAAGACCAAAAAAAAGCCAAAACTTGAAAAAGATGGTAAAAAATAATTTTAAAAAAAAAAAAAAAAGTGAAATGTGACTTTTAATATGTGTCAACATGTCACCAAAACACATTTAAAAATGAATATTGAATTTGATTACGTGTTAATGGCCATTTTGTTAACAATATTTAATTAATTTTAGTTTCAATCGTCGAATCAAACTCTTACACGCGTAAAAGATCCAGATCAAGATCACGCGCCTGCTTTTGTCCGGGGGACACGTGCCGGAGTCCATCTACCGAGGAAAAACCTCAGCCACTAGAACCATATTCCAAAGATTATGCTCCTTCGCACGTGTGGCTGCCTGACACGTGCGGACACGCCAGCGGTTCTCTTCTGCCTTTTGTTTGCCCTTTACTTTTTGGTTGTGGGACCCACTTGGAATTTGTGATCCAACGTGGCTGAAAGCTGTGGAGTGGGGCCCCATCCATGTGGGCGCATAGGTTCGGTGATGACGTGGAGATCCATGTGGCGTGGAATCGGGATGTGGCGGTCTTGTTTTGTCCGCCCTCGGCAAAAAATCGGAGCCAGGTGTGTTTATGTTATGATATAATATTGCTTTGAAAGTTCAAAGCCTTTATTTGACTTCTTAGTTGGATTGGTATGAATTTAATATGGACGGCTCATCAAACCAGTTATGGATTTTTTTTTTTTACTATAAATACAGTTTTATAACTATGGAGATCTTATAAACAGTAGATTGTTTTGATAAAAAGACACATCTCACCTGCTTTTAAAGACTGGGTTTAAAGCTCACCCAATCATAATTCGTGACAATTTTTTCACTTATTTATGATAGCCCTCTTCTGATTCTGGGAGTAGATTTTCGGATCGCTCATTAAATAAATTCTATCAGTAAGTTTTTATAGACATCTAACCTATATTTGGAGATGTAGTTTAAAAGAAAAAAAAATACCGGAACCTTCTGATATAGGCCTCTAATGTATAGTTTGGATCTTTGTTCATGAATAGGAAGGAAAGAATGACCCACACAAATTAAAAAAACCATCCACAAACTAGTAGGATTTTTTAGGAAATTGCCAACACTTATGAGCGAAGACACTTGAACCAAACCCTCAGCTTGAAAGAAGCAATGGCTGCCACACTTAGGAGTAATTGTGGAAAGAATTTTATATTTATTAGTTTTTATTTTAGATGCATTAATTTAATATGATGGTTTAAAACAAAATTTGATAAAATATAAACAAGGTTTTCTATTAAATTAGATAAAAATTAAAGAAATTATTTCTTTTAAATTATTCAAATTTATCTATAATTAATTTCATGAAATAAATAAGTTTACGAATGAATATGTTTATATTTTACTTTCATCAAATTTAGGTTAAAAAGTTGATTTATATATCTCCAAACTAATTATTTTATTCACGAAACCAGCTATCTAGATAGTAAAATTAATTGTTGACATCATGTAAATCCTTCAAATTATTTAGTTAATTTTATGAGTCGTCTAAATAAAGATACATGAATAGTTTACATCTAACATTTTTTTGCATATGAATAGTTCATGAAAATGTACTTTTTTAAGGGTCATAATAAGGAAAATACTTTTATCTAAGGAACAAGGAAAATACTTGTACCGTTGAAGAATAAAAGAAAAGGAAGGTACAGTACAGATGAGATAAATGTCATAGCACAACCATTGAAATTCATTACACAATGTCCTCAAACTGCAAGCATCTAATTTACAAGCATGAGTTGTTACAGCCAAGAGAAAAAAGATATTGACGAATGACAAGTCTAGAAAGTGGAAGCAATACAATGGGCCAACTTCAATTTCCATCCACAAATAATCCAAATAAAATAATAAAAAGAAATCTAAAATATAGAGTTGTTATTAACAAGCACTTTTGCTCTTGAGTATACTTTTTGAACTTGGATTCAATATTGACATGATATATGTAGACGTTTTAATGTGACAGGAAAAAAAAATTATATTTAAATGTGGGAGAGAGAATGAATAAGAAGCATATAAATTTTATCAAATTTATTTGTAAAATTTGTCGTATATCAATATATTTTTAAAACATTAGGAAAATTCATATCAGCACTGGGTCTAAATCCGTACTTTTAATGCATCGAATGCGTTGTTGAATGTTGGGTTCCATCGCTAAAAGAAAGAGATATATGATGAAAAATCAATACCACACACACTATATGTCACCTTTCTTTCAATGGTTAGATGTACCACCTTATGTGTTAGATAGTTATTCATCGCCATCCAGATCAAAGATTATGTATATCTTCATCTACTTTGATTGAGTGTTCAAGTTTCATCTTACGGGTTAATAAATATATAAAAAATTTCCCCTTTTTTTCATAGAACTAAGTATATTAGTTATAAGAGTAAATTGATTTCGATGTGTTTGGGTGAATGTAGGGATGGATACAGTTCGGTTCGATTCTATTTTAGATAAAACAGACCCGAACAAAATTGAAAAAAGTTGATTTTCAAAATAGAAAATTGAACCGAAAAGACTTTGATCGGTTTAGTTTTCGGGTCAAGTCGGTTTTTTCCTTAATTGTAAATCTTTTATACCTCAATTTTTTAATTTCGGGATTGGTTTTTAAGTCGGGTTTGTTTTTCCCTCTCAAACCGAATTGAAACTAGAAAAACTTTGGTTTTTGGCATAAACAATTGAATTGAACCGAATATAAATTAAAAATCAATATTTTCGATCCGATCCAATTCGATCCAATTCGATATAGATGGATTTCGATTTTTTGCTCACCCCCATGTGGACCTGTTTTTAGTCTTGAAGAAGGAACCTATACATTGAAAGTTCGCCGATTATTTGAAAAGTAAAGTAAAAAGGAAGGAAAAAAATTGCTGACTGGGATTGGGAAAAAAAAACAAAAAAAAAAAGAAGAATCAAAAAGAGGAAAAGATATGATTGAGGCCACAAAGAGAAGTTGTGGCTGAGAATCACTTAAGATGATGACGTGGCACACCCACCTGCTTGAACGGATCAAAAACGTAGAATCCACGAGACAACAACAAAACCCCAACAAATAATTTTATTGAAAAAAAAAATTGAAAAAACAAAACACAAAATCGAACTCATCAACACAACACAGCACAGCACAACACAGACAACTCCAACAACAACAACAACAACAACACTAAAACACACACAACGTGTCAGATCTCTCTCTCTCTCTCTCTCTCTGTGTCTTTCTTTCACTCTCTGGAAAGTTTTTTTCCTTTTTTAAAATTGTCATATTATATTGTCTGAAAAGGGGAAGAAGAGAGTGTGTGAAATGTCTGAGACGAGAGACCAGGGGATCAAGCTGTTTGGGAGGAAGATAGTGTTGCCGGAGGCAGTTGATGGCGATGGTGGTGTTGAGAGAGTTGATCATGATCCAGCTGCTTGTTGCTCCACAAGTTCTTCACCGGAGGAGGATTGCAGACATGGGGTTGCAGAGGAGAGAGACACTGCTATAGAGAAGGTAACAAAAAAATGAAATTTTTTTTATTGAAGAAGTTTTGATTTTGAAGGTGACCCTTTGTTTGGATGGTGAAAACATTTGATGGGTCGATCTTGGTTTGGGTTTTTTTTTCGGGGGGTTTTGGTTAGATTTGGGTTTTGTGTTAAATTTAGTGTCTTGAGCTTAGTTTTTGATCCATTAAGAGATTGCTTTTGGTTTTGATCAATTCAAGTTCGCTGATTTACTGCTAAACTATGTTTGATTTTTGCTCGATTTGAAGAAACTATGTTTGTTTTGGTTTTGATCGCTTGTTTTTGGCTATTTGTAGCTAGAATTTCTGTTGAAATTGCGGTATCTTTTGTATTGAAGTTGTTGATTGATGTGTGATGGACTAATCGGTGACTTTGTAACTTGTAATTCAGTGGTGGTTGATGAGAATTTGGTGTTTATACTGACTCTATAGTCTTAGTTGAGTTATTGAACACTCTGTGGATCACTATTGTTGCTCATGTATTCTCGTGTAAGTGTACGATGGATGTACCACTTGACGGTTACTAGGAATTCTTGAATCTGCACATTCCAAATTTGTTTGATAGATATGTCATTGACCCTGAACGTTTGATCTATGCTGGTGTTATGATGAGCATATAGTTTATTATTTTGGTTTATTTTGTGTCGATTTGTTATGTGATTTGTTTCTTATGCTATGGCGAATTATGATTCAGGATACAGCAGGAGAGAAGTCTACTGACACTAAACAAGAAGATGAAGCTCCAGTTGCAAATTCTGAAGATTCGTCAAGTCCAGATGCAATCTCAGGCGTTAGTAGCAGTCCTAAAACGCCGTCTGTTGAGAAGGAGAGCTCTACGTTAAAAAAATCAAAGACGGAAGATGAGAACAGTGAGCCTAGTACTTCACAGGAGAAGACGTTGAAGAAACCTGACAAGATTCTTCCGTGCCCCCGTTGTAATAGTATGGACACTAAGTTCTGCTACTACAACAATTACAATGTCAACCAACCACGACACTTCTGCAAGAACTGCCAGAGGTACTGGACAGCTGGTGGGACCATGAGGAATGTACCCGTTGGTGCTGGTCGTCGCAAGAACAAGAACTCGGCTTCTCACTATCGTCATATAACTGTCTCTGAAGCTCTACAAAATGCCCGAACTGATGTTCCAAATGGAGTCCACCATCCCACCCTGAAAACTAATGGTACTGTTCTCACGTTTGGTTCGGACACTCCCCTTTGTGAATCAATGGCTTCAGTTTTGAACATTGCCGACAAAACAATGAGGAATTGCACGCGGAATGGATTTAATAAACCTGAAGAACTAAGAATTCAGCTTACTTACAGAGGTGGAGAAAATGGGGATAATCATGCAAATGGTTCTTCAGCAATGATTTCAAATTCAAAGGATGAGGCAGGTAAAACTGCATCACAAGAGCCAGTTATGCAGAACCATCAAAGCTTTCCACCTCAAATACCATGCTTTCCTGGTGCTCCATGGCCTAACCCGTGGACTTCAGCTCAATGGAGCCATCCAGTTCCCCCGCCTGCATTCTGCCCTCCAGGGTTTCCGATGCCATTCTACCCTGCAGCGCCTTACTGGGGTTGTACAGTACCAGCCACTTGGAACATGAACATCCCTTGGATTCCTCAACCTTCTTCGCCAAAAACCCCAACCTCGGGCCCTAACTCCCCGACCTTGGGGAAGCATTCAAGGGATGAGAACATATCAAAACCAAGCAACTCAAGGGAAGAGGAGCCACAGAAGGAAACTAATGCTGAGAGATGCCTATGGATTCCAAAAACATTGAGGATCGATGATCCAGGGGATGCTGCTAAGAGTTCTATATGGACAACACTGGGGATTAAGAATGACAAGGCTGATTCCATTGGTGGGGGAGGGCTCTTTAAGGCTTTCCAACCGAAGGGTGATGAAAAGAATCGTATAGCCGAAACCTCACCGGTCTTACAAGCCAATCCAGCTGCATTGTCAAGGTCACTCAATTTCCATGAGAGCTCATAATTAGGCAGATTATGAATACACATCCGGCTGAGGGGTTGCAAGACATCTGGGTGGCGGTCAACTCATCCAAACAAAATCTACTCAATTTTGGCACATTACCAGGGTCATATATATATATATATATATATGGATTCTCCATCCTTGTTTGTAACATCAACTCTCAAACTTCTTAGGAGAAGAGAGTTTAGTTGAAGCTGCAACTGATTTTTTTTTTTCCCTTTTTTTTTTAGGTCTTTTCATCTTGGTACCAGTACAAGCAGGTGCTTTTTTTGTTTTCAGTTAGAGATGGTATGTTGAGTTCATGTACATATCTATATATGAAAAAGTGAGAGCTAGGACAGTGAGTTTGTGTATCATAAAATCCCAGTTGTACTAAAATAAATTTGGGAATCAAAATCAGCTTCTCTCATTGCTATGTTACAATCTTTTCAAAAGGCGCCGCCTTCTATACTTGCCTTCTTAAAACTCCGCATGATATGAGTAGCCAATCGCGTTGTCTAAGACAGGAGCATCGTATACGTTCTGCAAGTTCTTTTCTTTATCTAGGCTTTGAAACGATAGATATCGTGTCAAAAAATGGATATCCAATAGATATTATACGAAACCTGTGATAAAAAAAAATGTTTAGCCTTTTAGCAGGATATGTATGCAACAAGTATCAAGCGATAGGATTAAAGATAATTCTTTGTACATTTGTGGGAAAAAAAAAATCCAAGAATGAAGTTAAAACAGAATCAAATGAAGCCAAAGGAGTGAATATCATGCCTTAGGGGTCTCTGCATAAATAAATGTGGGTGGGGGTTGAGGATGTTACCTGTGGGGAGAGGACATAAATGCTTTGGTAGGCCTCATTTTTGCTGATAGATTAAATTCGTATCACTAAAATCCAAGCACCTTTCTCTTTCACACCATTGAAGCCAAAACAACCAGCACGAAAAGGAGAAAAAGCTGGTCATGAAGTTTACTTAGAAGATAGAACTATAGATTGATTGTGCTTTCATGTCAATGTTGTGCATGTGATCTATGTTTACCTAAAATAAGGGCACAATCAATATTATCACATGTTTTCGCCATAAGTAATGTAAAATCAGCAGCCAAATTCATGTGTTAGTATTCATCATCGCGAGAGAAATCATTAATTTAAAATTTTAGCGTTTACGTATTCCAAAATAAATCTTTGATGTAATAAATGTATCATACTATTTATATACTTGTGATCGGATTAATATGTAATATTTGTGGCCCCATGTATGTGTCTTAATTTTTTTTTTATGGTACAAATTCGTGAAAAACATGGTGATATTTTGTGTTATAATTTGAAAAGAAGATGGATCAATAGTTTTGTGAGCCATGAGCTGGTTATGGGACCCAGAGCATGTGATGCTGTTAAGCAGCCCCTTGGCCTTCTCCTTTGGCTTTGCTTTCTCTCCTTTTCTAGTGTCTTTTTGCTTCCATTGGATGGGAAATTTTGGTACCTTTTTCACCATATCTAGTGCTGAAATGTTAGTCTCATGATCTGGATATCCTATCAATTTTCCTTTCAACTTGGGGCATGCTTCATTTCCAGCCACTTATATTTCCTGCCTATATATATTTATGTCTAGATATTATGAATATTGTATCTAGAGGTGTAAAATTAGTCGGGTTGCCTATATTTGAAACGGGTTTGATCATTTCGGTTTATGGGTGAAATAGAACTCATTTCTCTTATGCAACACCGAAGATCTTATTAAATTTCAGAGTATAGCTACCTTTCTGATTGGACAAAATAACAACTCTTTGATTGATTATAAGGATGGTTATCGAAGAATATTCAAAAGTTGTTATTGATGAGTAACCTTATACAACCAGTAAGGTATCAAAACCCTAAATTTAATGTCTTCTATCTTACTCAAAAAGGGTTCTAAAGTAATTATATGAAACAAAATTGTGTTTCATGGTCTTTAATACCATAAGGATGTGAAAAAGAAAACTCTGATTCCAATTTTACTCAATTATCCTAGCCACATAAACATTATTTCCTTTTTTGCTTTTGGACATGATGTAGGCCACATAAATACTCTGAAGTGGGTTACCAGGATAAGACGCATGGGAAATTTTCAAATAAAACGAGCTTACCTCGTCGTTTGTATACATACATATGTCCAACAACATTCTCACTACGTGCTAACAATAATAACAATATATTTTTTTATGTTAAATTCATATATAAACATATACATGCAGGATGATATTAAAAACAGGTATACAAACAATGTGATACTCTGTTTTATTGCAACTTTTCTTGTACCGAAACTGATTTGTGGTTTTCAAGAATATTATAATAAATCAAGTTTAGTTTGTAATTTTACTTGGACTATAATTATTATTGATTTATTACTTTCCCATGTAATTAGTAGGCAGAATTTTGTATAGTATGGTTTTTTTTTTTTTTTTAATCTAATATCTGAAATTGATGTTCTAGGTAAAACTAACTTTGAATATGTTCTGGGTATATTATTTATCTATTTAATGTTTTTCCAGGGCTTCATGAACTATCCTACTAATTCATAATTAAATCAAAGATAAAAATTCATTAATAATAAACTTGATTTATATGATTTCACTTTGTGTGTGTGTATGTGTTTTTAGACACCATATGATTACATATGCTCTTATTAGAATCAATTTGTTGATGATACTAACATTTCTTTGATTGGTTTTCTCTTCAGGTTTTCTTGCCTCTGTGCATTCATATATGAACTGGCAGTTCTAAACTTATGGAGAGGAGGGACCGAAGATGGCTTTATGACTGATATTGTATCAGTAATCACTCGATGTAAAGCGTAAACTGTAACAACAAAATCCAACAATAATTTTTAAGGCAAGAAATTGACACGTTAGCATGGTTTTAACATCACGGTAAAATAGCACTTGAACTTAGATTGAAATCGATGATGGTTTTATGACTATAATATTATATCAGTAACCACTCAATATAACGGCTTAAATTGTAAAGTAGAAGTTCAACAATAGTATTCAAGATACGAGATTTACACATTAGCATGGTCAACCATCATAAAAAATATCAATTGAACTCGGATTATTGGAGTGGTGTGCTTTTAAAATTTTCCAATTTTATCTGACATTATCTGCAGCTAGCTAGGCGTTAATTCTAAAGAACATATTGATGACAATTCATTGGAACTATCTTGGAGAGAATCTATCAGATAAATGTCAATTACTTATTGTTGAAGTTTCTTCATTGACTTTATAAAGCATCTCTTAGAAGGCGATAGCTAGGAACGCATGTCTCTTACATTATTGTTACTAATATACATATGCAATATTGATGAACACAGTTGCTTGATAGAATCCGAGGATATGTTGAGAAACTTCCATACAACATTTTGGATTGAACTTGGAACTTCTTCTGGTTGTTGGGATGACAAATTAGACAGGAAATTTGTTTGTTTGTTTGTTGTGTGTCTGGTGGTCATTTACAAGACAATGTCAATTTAATGAATTCTCTATGTGTGTCGAAATTACAATGTACTAAGTTCCATCAACCTCATTGTTGATGTTGTGTTATGTGTCTGCAGGTACTGCAACAAGGTTCTCTATCTCCATGGTGTATATACCACCAGGAGACAAGGGTATCGAAGCTACTGTAACCGCGACCAAGCAGACTTCACCGGCATTTTAGCCATTGTCTAGATCAAACTGCCATCTTTGGCTTGAACAAGGCTACCGGAGATTGTGTGTAATTCAAGTTACACATTACTCATGCCATATTTGGTTGTTATAACATTGCAGTTTCTGGTTGAAATGAATCTTTTGTTATTGTTGTCACACCTTGGTTAAATGTACATGCAAGGTGACCATATTTGATTTTAGGAAATGACAAGATCCAACAATCCATTAATATATATAAATATATATCATGCAAATAAAATTTTATTATAAACTTATGTTGATGATTTGATTATTACGTAGATGGTTTGTCAACCTTTCATTATTAACGTGACATATTTTAAAAAATGATGTATCTTTTTAATTATTTAAATTATTTCTAAAATTCCAATAATATTTTAAATGAATATATAAATAATATAATATGGTCGTGGCAATGACATATCTCTTACCTCATTTTAGCTCCTTCAAAAGCTCGAAGGCTGCCTTTCCATGCTCCACGGAGTCTTGCCTAAATTCTAGCCTTAATTAGAGATAGGGTTACAAAGTACAGCTAACATCATTGGAATTGGAGATTTGCAAATGCAAAGTCAAATCCCCATCTCCAATTAAATAATCTTTAATTGGTTCTTTCCATGTCATTAAACTTTAGATTATGATCCCAAACTAGGATCAGATCAGCCCATGGCAATCCAATTCCCAATAAAATATTATCATTAACTTATTAATCACCATTGTTTGATGGTAATGGAAGTCCATGCATTAACCATTCATAACAAACATAAGTGGGACTAGACTAGACATCAGAACAAAAAAAAGGTTTCACTTTGCCTAAAAAGCAAGACTTCCAATTCTCCTCATTCTGTCATGTTAGTGGGAGAACACCTAACTTGTTACTAGGTAAAATCATATAATTAAATTGTTAGACGCAAAAATCTTTATTTTTTAAAAGTACAATTTTTTATTTTTTAGTAATATCAAAAAAAGAAAAAAAAATCTTTTTGGGAACATGTTTGATTAGACTTTTGAAATATCTCTATTTATATATATATATATATATATCTATTTTTTTATGTAGACTGACATTTTCACAAACAAATAGAATAATTTATTTTTTATAATTATAAAAAAAAAATTAATGACTGAAAATTAACATTTAGGTGAAAAAAAAATGGAAATGTTCGAACTTTAAAAGGGCTTATACTTGCACAGATGCTCTTAATTCAAGTGGTGTCAACCATTCATGTCCTGTGATGTATAATTATCACTATGTGTTGAAAATTTTCCTTTAAATATTTATAAAAATATATATTTGAAACATTACGTTGATACATCCTAGCAATTACTGTGAGATTTAAAAGCAATGACTCATGCTTTAACATGATTTCTGAAAAGCTGTATTAAATTGGAACTTCTTTTGTTTGGTGTTTAAATGAGTTGAAGCTAATTAAGATGAGATCAAAAATTGAGAAAGTGTTAAAATCGTATTCATATGCTTTCTATAGTTGTTGTTAATGGTGATCATGTGGTGCCTTTGGCTCATGGCGCATGTTACTCATTCATTCCTCAACTTCACGTGCACAAACACCCATGCTTAGACATGTTAATTATTTTATATTTTAATTATCATCGAAATTACAAGAATTATATATTCCATTAGTAGAGTCGATTAGAATTCATTTCGTAAAACTATATATATATATATATATATGACTTTTAAAATCGGATATAAGTAAGAACCAACCAATTAAATTCATTAATTGCATTTGAATTAAATAGGAGAAAAAATATGTTTTAGGAAAGATAATGCAATGAATGAATTTGATTTGTTGATCCTTATTTTTTAAAATAAAGTAAATCTGATTATAAAAGCATATTATATATATATAAGACTATAAGAGACACTTTGACAAATTTATGAAAGATTTAGTGATTTATATTAGAAAAATTATGGATCTCCAATACTTTACAACACTTCGAAATTTTCAAAATTATCAAAACTCTATTAGTTTTCAACATAAATGCATAGATTAATGATATTAACTTTTATAGTTATACTACAGACTTTTAAAAAAAAAAAAATCATTTTCTTCTCAAATGTTTAACATTTCAATATATGTATATTATTATTGCTGTTATTATTATTATTTGAAAGTTAACATGAAACATATCAAAAATCTGTCATAACTTATCAAAATTTTCAACAATTACTACATATATGGTTTGGGTTTTTTTACAATTTCCATGGTTTGTGGATCAACTGCTATAAGCAAAAGACATCAAACCCCTCAATACATAGAGAAAACTGCTTATACATACATGACAAAAAATACACAATATAAGTTTTGAATTGTATCACTAATGTGGATGGAAATTAGGTATAAACTATTTAATCTAAGAGAAAATGTGTTGATATATTATTATTGTCAAAGTATACTAATCATACATGATGTTTCCTTAGCTACTAACAATCAATTACAAGTCTTATTTGTTTTTAGATTAAGTTTATATGAGAAGAAACATATTCATATAAACTATTGATACTTGTAATGAATTTTTTATTTATAATCTTTTGTTAAAAGTGAATTAACTAATGAGTTTTCATAAATAAATTAATAGATAGACAGACGCAGAAAGGCAAATGACAAATGGCTTGATCATTAATAAAATGCTTGGAAACATCAAATATGATTATATAGTCAGATAGCGTGAATGGTTTTCATGATTAGAGCATGACATTTCAGTTAATCATTTTAGATATTTCCACTACTTCTTAAAAAATGCTTCACTTAATTATCATATCATGACATTAATGAAAAATTTTAAGTGATTAATGGTGTAACTAGAGTTTTAGACGCAAGCCCAATTGAATATCATATTGTTATTGCAAGTCATTTCTAGCAAGGACTGCACATTTTCATTTATTTTAATGTTCAAACAACAAAGATTAACATGTGTGTATGTTAAATTTGTGTACTTTAATACGAGTTTATTTACATTTACTAATAGTCAAAGTAATTAATTAATACATTTTTTCATCACGTTCTTAATAAGGTTCTAATCTTATCATTCCTATTTGTTTGTTAGTATGTGTTGAGAATTTTCTTCCCAATTTATTAGAGTAGACATCTTTTGATATTATAAGAGTAGATTTTTGAACTACTCATATAATTTTAATTTCATAAATCTTGATATATAAATTCCTAACAAATTAGTATCTTGTAATTATAAATCAATAGTTATTATCTCAAATTGTCGAAGTGTATATTAAGGGTATTAATCTTTAATTTCCTAAAAAATTGGGTCTGCATGATAACAAATATCTAGATACTTTAGAGTCATTTCATCGATCAAAATTTACAATGAGGAGCAAAAAAAAAAAAAAAATCCCTGCATTTTTATAAATAAAATAAGTGTGTTATTATTTATATTAAAATTAGAAAAAATTATACAATAATAATAATAATAATTTTCATCTCAATGGATATTAAAATTATTAAATCAGTGCATTTTATGTGAATTATTGATTAAATATAAGTGAATGTTGATTATTCAAATAATGGAATTTACGTTAATATAATTGGTGTATATATATATATATATTCATTCTCGTTTGATCAGACCATTTGTAGCTGTCCAGAATTTGACCTGTCACCATCAGACCCGTTACTAGGCTATAGAGATGTTCTGGTCGGACAAAACCAAATCTTTTTGTTTTTCAAACTTCCATTTTTACGTAAAAAATACTTTTTTTTGAGGGATTTTTATGTAAAAATACTTACTAGCTTGTTCTTTTAATTAAAAAATGGACTTCAGTTGACATCTGATTAAATATTGTAGACAACTCCTAATCAAAATTTGAATATTGGAAATTATAAGCTCAATCTCCTCTCCTATCTATGACTTTTTCTTTTTTTTTTTGGATAACTATCCATGACTTTTTTTCGTTCCCCCAGGCCCCAAGTATAACATTTCTTTAAAAATGTTTTGTATGAGATATATTTTAAAAATGATTGAATAGGTCAAAACCTTGCTAAAGGACTGTAGTTAAAATAAAATAGAAGTAAATACATGATACCCCCCATGAGGCAAGGCTTTTTATAAGCCGAAACACTTTTTATTTTTGCAATACAAAACCTCCACTCCATTAGTCAAATTTAATCAAACTTAACTAATATAAGATATCACATTAAAAAATGTAATTAAAATAAACTTCTAAATGGAAAAAAAGTAAAACTTTTTTAATAAAAATAACTAAAAAAAGAATGTTGATCATGATGGATGGTGGAGACGATTTTCTAGAAATAGATCAGGAAAGTTCAAATCTACATTTGAGAAATCCATCTCAAATGGAGGAATTCATTTGAGATGAGATTAGTGAGCGATAGAGTGCTCTATTGCTGCTAATAAGAGCTCTATTGTTGCAAATCGGAGAGTGATAGAGCATAATTCCATTGTCGGACATGACGCGAATAGGGGAGACATTAATCTATTCCCAAGAGGTAGACATGTGCGAACAAGGGAGACTCCTTGCAACAAATGTTGTCAGGAATAAAGGAGGCTAGCATCTGATGCTCTTTCCATTTTTTTTCAACAATTATATATATATATATTAATTTTTAGAATTGAAGATATGGAACTTTTATTACACCTTCATGTGGGTTTATCGAACCCAGACAAAAAGTCTTCATCTGGGTTCTATAAACCTAGATGAAGGTGTTTTTTATCTGGATTCCCTGATTAATAGACAAAAAATTAAAAAAAAAAAAAAGAAGATTTTTATGAAGATGTTGCTCATGTTGTTGTGCTACTTGGTGTGAGTACATCTACTTCTACTCTATTGTTCTTTCATTAATGAAGAATGAAGAAGAACATTCTTGTTTTTCACCTTTTTTTTTCTCACGTTGATAATGGTGGATTGATATTGATGATGCTGGACGGATGATGATTAAAACTTGTTGATTAATAGGGTGATGGACGATGTGAAAGATGAATTGGGTCGGTGATGGATGATATTGATGATGATTCATTTTATTTTTTTTTGTTAATGGAAGATGTTGATAATGATTCATTTATTTTGAAAATAAATCTTTGTCATCCATCCCTTCGATGATGGATAGCAAAGATTAAAGACTTTTATATATATTTATTTTTCAAGATATTTTTTCTTTTTGTTTTTAATTTTTAATTATTTTTTAATTTTTATTTTTAATAATTTATTATAAATTTTTTATCCTTATTCATGGACAAATTGGTCTAATTTGTTATTGCATAAAAAATCTTGATTAACCGTTAATGATAACCCCTATTAACTATTAACATGGGTTATAGTGTTACAAAAACGTAAAAGTTAATCCGTTTACATAAAAGCCTCATGTGAGGGATATTATGTATTTACCATTTTAAAGTAATATAAATTACTTTTAAAAGAAAAACAAAATATAGATTGTACAAACTTTTATTAGCTGGCAAATCACATCCCAACTTAGGTTTTGTACACATACTTTACTAACTCAAAACCCATTATTCTAATTTATAAATATCTATAAAAATTTTCTTTATAAGTTAGTTACGTAGTAATGATATCACCAGATTTTTAATTTATTGGTGAAATAGATAATAGATTCTTAACATGTAAATATTACCTGATGATCAGTATTAATATATAATAAATAAATAACACAACTCTCTTAGTAGCTGTAAAAACTAAAAAATATATTAAAAATACATAAACACACGCTTTCCTGTTACCGGCCACTTCTGTATGTCTGTTACAAGATTATTTAATAATAATCTTAAAATATATTATAATTATATTCTAACAATATATAAAAAATATAATATCAAAAGTTGACAAAAGAAAGAAAAAATAATAATAATCAATGACAATAAAATAATCTAACCGCATAAAGAGTTACAAAAATGGCAGCAAAACCACTTTAGGTTTTTTGGCAACAAAACACAATAACCAGTTTCATTAATTCAGTCTTCAAAATGAAACCCAACTCTGCTCTTATTTTAAGTATAAATAGCATCTCTAGAACAACCTGCTGTGTTTTATACGCACAAAAGTGTTTGCCCGTGACCGTGACAAAGTGTATTACAATGTATATATTAGAATTTATTTATAGATAAAAAAAAAAACTAAAAATATAAATGAATAATCTATATAAATCAATCGAAATCTTATATTATATATATAAAATAAATATACTCTAATAATGAACAATAATGGAGTGATATATATTATGGGCACTAATGCCGTATCATCCATGAAACTGCTTTTCTCTTGTTTGTTTAAAATAATTATAAGTTTGGAAAACGAAAACGAAAAAGAATTTGTACATTAAATTCTCTTCATTGGATCTGAAGCTGTAACCACTTTCCAAGAAGAAGCCAAAAGGTAGAAGAACAGTCGACTTCCACTTACACGTATAAAAGCCAAAAACTGAGCTCTACCCATTTCAACAATCCTTTAAAGAAATAATGGGTAGGCCTTGTTTCAACAAGCCGCTGCTTCTGTTCTCTCTGCTTCTGCTTCTCTGCTTCTCTCATGGTACTCTTCTGCTGCTTCTCTCTTTTGATAAAGTTTGCTCCTTTTTTATTTTCTCTTTATCAAAAATCTTTCTTTCTGTGATTTTCTTGTTTCTCACTCTCTTCTTTTCTCTTTTTTTTTTTCTTTGGTTGTCACTTTAAAGGATATGGTAGACACTTGATGAAGACTGTTGATTTTGAAGATTCCAGTGCTCAACTCCAGGTTCTTTTTTTTTTTTTTTTGCTTTTCAATTTCCTTATTTTTGAATGTTTATCCACAAAATTTTCCCAATTGGGCTGTGTTTTTTGAAAGAAGAAATTTTAATTTTGTATTGTAGGAGGCTGGAGGAGAATCAAGGAAGATGATTGAAGTGATGGACTATAAAGATCCTGGTCCAAACACGAACCCAAAAGCTGGATACATATTTACTCCTCCACCTTCACAAGGCTAATAGAAAATTAGCCCAATAGGATTACTGTTTTTTTTTTTTTTTGTCTTTTGTGATAATGTTTTTGGAAGCTAAATTTCAATATCTAGTTGGTTTGTGTTTCTTTTGCTGACTTCAGTTTGTGAACAAGAAGAAGAAGTTGGATGTTGTTTTGGAAGAGAACTTGGATTCAAATGAAGTGCAATGTAGAAATATAAATATGTTCATGTTGTTCTTTTATAAATTTGGATGAATTGAAATGGGGACCGTTCTATTATTGAGTTCTATTTATTGTTTTCTATAAGTGTTTATGGGATGTGAAAAAAAAAATGAAATGTTTCTAAGAAAAATCAATAGATAATAAGTACTCTCTTAGAAAGTGTTTTGCAATAACGTTATTTTAATTTGTGTGTAGTTGATCTCTTCATTTCACTCTTGGGGCTAAAATGCTAGGCTTCAAGCGACGGATAGCTTTGTCTTGATGTGCATGTGAAGACAGAAATACAATGACAGCAATGGACTTTACTTGACGAGTTTAGCTGGTTGTCGTGGCTGTTTAGAGTCTAGAACTGCCACACACAACACAACAGCCAGCTTAGAGTTGTCAATTATTCTTCTTACTTGGAAGTTTTCTCTTAATTAAATTCATTAGTTTGTAATGGTTTAGTTGTTTTAGGGTACAAAATGAAGGAAATAGAATAAGATTCTTCTCTCATAAATTTGTAATCTATTTAAAAGACCTCTCTGTCCCCTGTCAAATTGGGTAATACTAAAAGCTGATAATATTGTTCATAATTTTATTTAAGCTTTCTAGACTAATAGTAACTTAGGATGTATTTGTCAAACGACAAAGAGAAATCGATTCTTAATTTATGATTTTAATATATACTAAAAGTGATTGGAAATTAAATTATGTAAATTTCATATCCAAATCGGTAAATGAGTTTTTGCTGAAAAGGGAATTTAATTCCTTCCTTCCGCTCAAAGAATAAAGTTCTATTTCTTGATTCATTTTTCAATAGCACTTGTCGATAGAGTCAAGATTTATGCAAAAATCTTTTTCTCATTTGGATTTTGCAGTGAAGTTGAAAGATTTATGACTCATTCTTTGTGTTTTACACTGCCAAATGCTAATCCATTACAAGGCCGGTCGATCCGCCTTGAATCAGTCTGATTTCATCACTTGGAACTATCATATTTTGGTTGTTATTAGGGTCATATAACTGCTGCGACACATGGGTTTGTAGTACTTACTGTCAGGAGATGTTTGGTCACTTACAAAGGTGTTGTATCAAAAACCACAGACTTGGAAAGGTCTTCAAAATTGGCTGAGAATAACAAGCTAGGTTATGGTTTTATTGTGCAATAGAGACACAAATAATCAAATATGAAGAAAAAAAACAGCACAAAAAATTATAATGGTTCGACAAAGTATCTATGTCTACTTTTATACGGTTGAAAAATTCTAATAACTTTCAATAGAATTATAACAGTTATTTATGTTAAACTCTAATCTCGAAAATATTATTATAAATTACATATCGTACCATACCTTACAAATATATCAAATTCTGTTTTGGATCCAGGCTATCGGCCCATCCCTTTTGCCCCATCAATTAATCTCACGTGTTACATATATATAAATATGAGGCATATAATCAACAGATGTAAAATAATCTAATGACTAAGTAAACTCATTCAAGCCAGGACTAGAGTCTCATGTTTGTGCAGTTGGGAAAAGTAGAATGTGCACAATTCAGATTTGGTTTAAGGCGTTTTCAGTCACCAAATACTTACCAAATCTCAAAAGACAAAAAGGGGGATGCATTACCAAGCTATATGATAAGTTGATAACCATGGTGCAATTTGTGGATGTCAGCATTCTGTGTGGAACTGTACGCGATTGCTCTCCTTCATATTTTTTGGCCACTTAAGGCGTTTTTAGTAATCAAAATAAAAAAAAAACAAAAAAAAAACAAAAAAAACAAAATCAAGTTTTATTGAAAAGAGAATAGTTCTTATAAAAAAAAAAAGAGAGAGAATAATTAATTCCGTACGAAGGAAGTCCCCTTATATGCAGAATTTTACTTTTTAATTTATCTGTGAAACCCATATAATTTCAATTCCAATCGTTTTAGTAAACACTTTAATAACAAATTAGGAGTTAAAAGACCTTTTTCCCTCTTTAAGATTTCTAATTAATGAACATGCTTGTATAGTCAATTTCAACAATTTATATTCTTTGGCTTATACTGGTTAGGCAAGTCATACTATCTTTATGTAATTGTGATGTTGTCTAATCTAATTAGGGAAAATAGTATTTTCCTCTTATGGTTTGAATTAATACTTAAAACCCCTCTTATAGAAGAGGAATTTTGAGTATTAATTCAAAGTACAAGTAGAAAAAAAGGGATTAACTGAATTTACATCTTAAAGATACAAATTCACCTATGATGTAAATACGAAGTGTATTATACATAGATTTGATTAATCTAACGATGCTCATTGTATGTATACACCCTTCAATAAGTACACCCTTATATATATATATTTTAAACAACTTTTTTTTTTGAATAATTTTCTTAAACAATTTTATTTCTTTTAAAAACATTAAGGAGATTTATTTAAGAAACATAACATATTAAAACCAAGAAATATAATACATTAAAATCTTCACCAAGTAAGCCCAACCCTTTCTAAGCATCCAGCCCAACCACTTTTCCTGCTAGTTTGGATTTTGGACTAATTAGACCAGAAACTCAATTGGGCTTCAATGGAGCAACCAGAAAGACAGAAAAGAGATCCAGAAGAAGCCAGAAAGATGTGTCTTCAATCCCTCATTGATTGATTGACTTCTAAAATACAATTTTGGGTTTCCTAGAAGCTTCTCCATCTCAATTATTACACTTATCAAAATCAGCTTTGTCCTTAATCATTTAATTATTACCCTTATTGCTTTAGTCGTTAGTGGTGGCTTGGTGGCTCAACCAAGCTATGGTCATTAAACTTTAATTAATTGACATCCACCTTCTTGCTAAAATATGTTTACAATAAAAATATGTCTCACAAAGACATTTCACAATATATTTATTTTTATATTTTGAAAAAGTACATCTCAACCCTTATTTTTTAACTATGTTTTATTAATTACAAGTTTAATAACTGAAAGATAAGTTTACAATTTGAACCCATGGACTCTTCAACACGTGTAAGAAGTGAAAAAGTTTGCCATTTGACCATCTTAATCTTCACCTTTGTTTGTTTTTAAAGGACTAATATAATTTAAAGAGATAATTCGAACTCATATCATTAATATCTCTATAAAAAATTTAGAATTAGATTTTCAATACAATTTCATTATATTTTTAAAATACCGCTTTAAGTATTTTTTTTTGTCTAATTCTTTTGATCCATAAAACGCTTATAAACTGTTTTTTTTTTTTTTTCTTTTTAAATATAAAATGTTTTTCATATAGTAATTTTATTCCAAAAGCTTAGTTTGCAATATTCAAACGTGTCAAAATCATCTTGGAAAAGATGACTGAAAATTACACTAGAAAATTGGTATTCACCATAATTTATTGGGTGTACGACTGGTCAGGGAAGGAGTTTACCAGAAATTCCACTGAACCAACCGCTCCATTAATTCACACAACGTACAAGAAAAGATTGAGAAAGACACACTCTAATTTTCCATGCCTAAAATTCCACATGACTCACTGAAAACTTCCCAACAATTTACATGACAACAAATCAAATGTGTAACACAACTTATCTTTTAAGATATAAGGTATTGATTATGAATCTCATTTTATTTAATAACAATTGCTCTCTTTTTAATTATGAGAATAATCATCCAGATCGTATTACCAATAATTCATCTCGATAGATTCTAATAATTATCTGATCCGTAAGGTATCTATGTAAAAAAAAAAAAAAAATACACGTTCGACACAACTCGATTCTATTCTATGCATGAAACCATAAAATAATACCAACAGTCCACCTCATGTAAAATGTCATGGAAAATGGGAACTCAAACTCGGCAGCCCCAAAAATCACTGTCACTTCCAAGAAAATTCAATGTTGATTGTATTGTATTTTTCTCCTACTAGTCAAAGAAGCAAAGAGGCAGATTCTAAGCAAGTACCATGTACGTCCAACTAAATAGAGACATGAATAAGGCAGGCCAACACAACACAACCTTTCCTTTCCAAGGACTTGAATATGAATTACACAAATTTATGCCGCCTCACACGCAGGAAACTTCCTGATGGCATCACTCAAGTGACCATTTCCACCTTCTCCATGGACTTGCTGCTGCACCATGCAGGCAACTTCCCTGGCTCGTCAAGAAATAGACAAAGTCTCATCCCCTCTTTATATAGATAACACCCCTCCTATTATTCTCATCATGCAAATGCAATCAATGTAATATCAACCCTTTCCTTGTATACTTTGCCTTCAAAAAAGAGTTCTCTTCAATACTTCTTGGGCATCAAAAGAACATAAAGCCTTTGCAGGTTTTTTGTTCCTACATATATATATAGCAGGTGAAACTCATAGACAGCATATACATATGGATTGCAAACTAGGGTGGCTAATTGAAATAGAGAAGTCACCAGCATTCAAAACCGAACAATCTTTCCCATTTTTAGCATTAGTTCATGTCCTGCTTCAGAGATTTTTTACATTGGTCCTGAGTGTCCATGCTTTTTTCTCAAGATGTTGGTCTTCCATCCGAATCCTATACAATTATGCTAGCTCAGTGATGTCTGAAGACAAGTACCAGGATTTTGAGTTCTGCAACCAGCAAGCTTGCTTCAATGAGAAGCAAGATGATGAAAGCATCATCTCCAGAGAAGAAGTGGAGTTGGTGATGGGAAATTTGTCGCTTTTTTGCAGCCAGGAAGGCGAGGAGTTACCGCAGAGGTTTAATTCCAATGAGCTTTCTCAGCTGTTTGATGAGGAGCCAAGCTTGGCGGAGGTCAAAAATGCTTTTGATGTTTTTGATGTGAACAAAGACGGTTTTATTGATGCAAAAGAGTTGCAGAGAGTTCTACAAATTTTGGGCTTGAAAGAAGGATCCGAGCTGGGGAACTGTGCAAAAATGATCAGAGCATTCGATGAGAATGGAGATGGAAGGATAGATTTTCATGAATTTGTAAAATTCATGGAGAGCACCTGTTTCTGAATTATATTTGAGACACAGAAATTAATAAAAACTATGCAATTTAGCATTCAATTCATAGTAGTTAAAATCTCAGCTTCTCTTGATAGATTAGAATACTGATTTCTATGTAACTTTTAGTAGATAATCTCCAATTAAATCCCACATGAATACCATTTACATCTTATGTATGCTCTTCTATCTCACTTCAATAAACATATAAATAGATATATGTAAACAAAATGAAGAAATAATTTAAGTTTCATAAGAAACTCTAGCTTAAACAAGGCTGTCCCGTTCGAGGTAGCTATACAATATTGTGATGAAATGGTCATCCATCAAACCTCGTTTATATTGAGACAACTTGATACTGAGCCATGACATATTTCCTTGTAACATACACTTTGCATCTATATGAATGCTCGTTTGATCAAATAGTCACCAGTAATCTGCACAAGAGCAGCTACCATCATGAAATCGATGGAAACGGTTGGGATCTCTAACAATTATATCACGGTTTGTAAGCTTTGAAATAAGTTTTACTGCAGAATGGCAGTCATCACACATCCTAAGGTTCTTAATTACGCGGATGGGTGCTTGTGGTGGTGTTTTTATGAGACCATATGCTATGGCCAACTTCTCACTGTGATAGCTAAGATGGTCTTCCTTCTGCTCGTCCTCCACATCATGAAGAACTGAAGCAACATCCGGTACATAGCCCATTGGCTTGATCTTCGCTAACACTTCGCTTATTTTCTCGTAAATCTGAGTAGATTCTGGATGATTACTGTCATCCGAAGCAAAGACATAAGTAGTATTCCTTATTTCAATCCAGCTCACGCCAGGTTCTTTCTTGATGTTCCTTTCCTTCATCAACCTCCGAACCTTTGAGACCCCATCCCATCGTTTTGCCTTGGCATACATGTTAGAGAGCAGTGTATAAGTTCCCACATCCTTAGGTTCCATTTTTAAGATAAGTTTTGCAATTCGGCTTCCAAAATCATAATTTTGATGGACATGAGAGGCATTGAGCAAAGTCCGCCATGCTACAACATCCCATTTGACTGGTGTACTCCTCATAAAATCCTCAGCCTCATCAAGCTGTCCGGACTTGCTCAGAAGCCCAACGATACATGTATAATGCTCCAGTCCAGGGTCAATACCAAACCGTTTCATTAGCTGGTTCAAATAGTAGAAACCCTCTTGCACCAAACCCAAATGACCACAAGCAGAGAGAACCCCTACAAAGGTCACGTAATTAGGGCATTGTTCTGCGGCCAACATGTCTTCAAACACATTCAGAGCTTCCCTACCAAGCCCATTGTGTGCATAACCACATATCATCGCATTCCAACTAGTGGTGTCCTGATACATCATACGAGAGAATAATTTATTAGCTGCTTCTATATCACCACACTTTGCATACATATTGATCAGAGCACTTCCAACCATAACATGCTTACTAAAACCAGACTTCTCCACACGTGCATATAACGCATCTCCATGTCCTAATGCAGACAATCCTGCAGCAGAGTTGAGCAAGACAGCAAACGTGAACTCATTGGGTTGAACATCTTCATTCTCCATTCGAGAAAACGAATTCAACGCTTCCTCAGTAGCACGCATTTTGGAAGTAAGCAGCAATCATAGCAGTCCACAATATCACATTTTGAGTCACCAACCCATCAAAAACCTTCCTAGCATTCAAAACCTTCCCACATTTCCCATACATGTTAATCATCGCGCAATCGACATACACATCCATCTCTACATTACTCTTCAACATCTGGCCATGAACTTGCAAACCCAATTTCAAATCCTTAAGACAAGCACTAAGTCCTAAAGCATTAACATAACTAACACCGTCCCACCATACAAACTCACTCACCATCCTAACTAAAACCTCAACACCTTCCCTCAACCGCCCGTGTTCTACAAGTCCACTTAAAACCGAATTATACGAACAAATATCATATCCGGGCAACGAATTCAATACCCTCATAGCCATCTCCACCTCCAAACACTTCACATAAAAGTCTATAAGCCCACATTTGACATACCTATGAAACGCCAACCCAGACTTCCACACAAACCCATGACACTGCCTACCCTCATCAACTCTCCCACTCATAGAACACGACTTAAAGACAACCGAAAACACAAACTCATTGGGCTGCAAACAGTCCACAGAAACCATATCTTTCAACAGGTTAAGATTCTCCAACGAAAACCCACTTTGTAAATACCCTGTCATCAATGCACCATAAGAAACCACGGTTCTCTGGCGCATTTTATCGAACACTTGGCGGGCAAGTGATATTTGGTCACATTTTGCATAGAAATTGATCAAAGAGGTGGCTTGGGCCACGTTTAGGTTTGTGGGTGTTTTGGTTGCAAGTGCATGGACTTGTTTTCCCAGTTTTAAGTTCTTTGAATCGGCGGAGAATTTTAAGAGGTTGATGGTATCTTCAAGACCGAGAGGTTCCGGGTGGTTTTGTTTGAACAGAAAAGGCGCCAACTTGACTGCCGCCGCTTGTTGTCTTGTTGGCGGTCTTGAACTCATCACTCTTGTGAATCAGACGTTGTACAGTTCATGGTACTGTTATTTATACAGTATCCTGATAATAAGTCACTGAATTTTACGCCATATAAAGGTTGTTTTATAGTATATAATTAGGGGCATTTTAGTCTTTTACATATTTTAATACTGTTTATCATCAATATTAACAGACTTCAATCTAACCGCGGGTGAGCATAGTTTGTAATAAATATATAAAATTTATTCTGTTTGATAATATATTTGAATCGAATAACTAATTTGTAATTTTTATTTTTATTTTTTAATATTTACCGTTCGAATAATTAATATCTTATCACCTAAGTATTTGATATGAATGAAGAGATGTTTTTAATTCAATTTATTTAGGATAAGTTTGGTCATTAAGAATTTGGGAAAAGAAAAAAAAAAGCTTAATTATTAGTTGTGGTTGCATAGTTTTACAAGGGAATAAGTTCCCTTCTGTGATTAGCTTTGGTGGGTGTGTTTATTAATTGATAATGCAAATAAAAGAATAAAAAAGAATTCGATTTAAATAGATTTTATAGAATTATGAATGATTTTTATAAACTTTTATTGACTTTATTTTTGAAGGCTTTGTGGAACTTTATTAATTGTTATAAACTTTGTAAAGTTATAAAAATTTTCATTTTAAAAGATTGCCATTGATATTGAGACTTTAGTTGACTTTTAAGTATAATATATATTTTATAAATTTTTTTATTTTCTTAAATAGAATAAAAAAAAAAATTATAGGTAATGTCTTGAGAATCGGAGGAATGTAATGGTACTCTTATAGATTTAATATTGATCCAAAATCGATCCGAAACTTGATTTTATTACTCCAAACTCATTTCAATAAGATTAGATCCGTTGCTTTGAGTTGAATCGGGAATTTTTGTCATATTTATTCTTAACCTTATTTTGAATATCCGTGGTTATAGATTTTTATATTAATTATATAGAAGAAGAAACAAATTAATTGAGAAAATAAAAATAAAAATAAAAATAAAAGCAAACAAACAAATTGTTTTTTGCTAATATTCTGTTTTTACATTTTAGCGCTTTACAGTCTCCTCTAAATTCTTCATTAGCTCAGAATCATCTAAATAGAATTCAACGTATTAACTTTTTCTTTATTTTATATAATTTTTTATTTTATTCTTTGCATTTACAATCAAACTTTGATAATATATACCAATTTGTCTTTACCTGGTTGATAAAACTTGTTAGTGCCCACCACATGTTTGATAAACGTAGTCAATGAGCACCGTAGGTGTTGTAATAAACTTTTATTTAGTTTTAGCATCTGGGTTCTGTTTTAAAAGACTAATGGTTGCTATTTTGGCAGTGTTTTGGTGATGAATATGCAGCAACAAGCTGGAAAAATGGGGCTTCCGTTGATGAATCTTTTGAGATTAAATGGGACACCCATTTTGCAGCAACTGCATTTGGAGGAGAAGCTGCTTCGTACGTCGTCCGATAATTGGTGCATCATCAATGATGGGACTGACACTCCTGCCATTGTTATGGGGGTCTCTGGGTAAGTGTCATGTTGATTGAAGTTGCAATTCAGGACTTTGTAGGTGTGTGTTGCTTGTGATGTTTGTGTTGAGAAAGACGTGATTTTGTAAAACATTTGTTTGAGTTTTGTTTTAAGTTGGTGGTGGTGTGTTTTGGTGGGGCTGTTTGTGTTGAGAAAGATGTGATTTTGAGTGGTGGGATGTTTTGCATAGGAAGCCTTCAGAACTTGTTGAAATTAAGTCTGTGTTGCGAGATCGGATTCCTGTCATTAGAAGATTTACTGGGGGAGGCACTGTTATTGTTGATGGTGGGACTGTGTTTGTCACTTTGATATGCAACAAGGATGCAGTTCCTGGCGTGCAGCCATACCCCCGTTCTGTTATGTCTTGGAGCGGTCTGTTGTATGATCAAGTGTTTCGAGGGATTGGTGATTTCAAACTCCGGGAGAATGGTAATTAATTGAGCTTTGCTTTGAATGATGTTTGAAACTTCTACTATCCTCTGTTTATAGTAGAAACATTTTGGTGTATGATCACCTTCATTTGCTTTCAAAATTTGAAATTGTGTGTCAAATTGATTGTGTGTTAATGATGAGCGCTCTTGCTGCACGAAGTGTATGACTTAGCGGGTGACTTTTTGGTGCCTATGTATGCATGTTGTTTTATTTTTGTGGTGTCCTTGAAATTTTGAGATCATGATGAAAAGTTACTCCTTGTTCTTAATTCTTATCCCTAACCAAAATGTGGAATTGCAAGAACTACATGTTGAAGAATATATAATAATACTATTATGTAAATCATTGAGAACCACCATTTATTGCTTTCCAAGATTCTGGTTGTTGCTTTTTCTCTTTAAGTGTTTTGTATTTTTTCTTGTTGAATCACAAATGCGTGTACGGTCCATGAACAACTATGACCTTTCTTCATTCGGGAGTCCAAATGGCCTTAGGTTTTGCCTTACTCTAAAGAACACTGCGGTCTGAAAGTTTTAGGCAACAGTTCTTGTGTAACATTTTCACATGTGTAAAAATATTAGCAGGAAGACTTTCTAATTTAAAATAAAGATACACCAGTTGAATGTTTCATGACTTGAATCTGTCTTTAGATTATGTTTTTGGTGATCGCAAGTTTGGCGGGAATGCTCAATCTATAACCAAAAACCGATGGATACACCACACCTCTTTTTTGTGGGATTATGCTGTGGGGAACATGGCTTACTTGAAGCAACCTGTGCGAGCTCCTATGTACAGATCGGTAATTCTTTTACTTTTTGATAACGTTGCGAATGCTTTTCACTCTTCAAGACTCACCTTCTGGCAATATCTTGTAATAGTGCTCTAATTAATTGGTTATTGCATTAAATAAGTATCTTGCTGCCACTGTTGCTGACCTAATGACTTGAAATTGGTCAGAGCAGAAAACAAGCATTTTAAAACTGGGATTTATTTTCAATACCCTGGTTAATGGCTTTTATTTTTTCCATTGTAGTGCTGGGACCATAATCTTTGACATTTTTACCCCTAGCCTGCTTTTTCTAACCTGAAATCACCACCCCAACTTGGATGTGATTGGGATACCAACTAAATTAGCTAGTTCCTACAACATAAATATCCTCAATAACCTCTCCCAAATTGCATTTCCTGGTGACTGCACGTCGGGTACAAATTTTAGAATTTTTGTATCTTATATGATGTATTCTTAACTTAAATGACACATAATGTGAAGTAATAGTGTTGGAATTATGCAACATAATTCTGGCCTGTATCATTGGATGTCAATGTACATATTAGCATACTTGATAATTTTTTAACTTCCTTTTGCTGATCTAAATGTCGTTGTTCATTATTGTTGCTTAGGTTTTGTTAGATAGTTTAACTTGCACAGTATTAGTATTCATATGCAATTCGTGTGCAATTTATTTAATTTATTACTAGTTTGTGAAAGAAAAAGAATAATTAGCGATCTTGGAATACACTTGCCTGGATCTGTTGATAAGTTGAGAGGAGCATGGAGTTGCAAAATAATGAGTTTTGAGCAATCATCAATCTTTTAAGTCTGTATTCCATTGTGCAGGGAAGAGGCCACACTAAATTTATCTGTCGAATGAACGAACATTTGCCGAGATCAGTTTTCATAGAGAGAACTGTGGAATCAATCAAAACCTATTTCTCAGTGAATCCCACAAACTTGGAAGCAATTGATGCTTCTCAGGGAGCAGAATACATACATTCAACCACACTTCTCACCAGGCAAGAACTTGAAGAAGCTTTGGCATCTCAACTGGAGAATACTGGCATCAATGTTTAAGTTTATGATCAAACAGAAATTCGTGGGAATTGTAACAGGATTTCCCACTGCATTTACGATATTTGTCATTTCACGATTATTCAGGTTACGTTTCGGACACTATAATTTTTTTTTCCAATCTTGCAGACAAACTTTCTGCTATTGTATTTGGATTCAAACTCAATTTTATTGACAAAAGGTGTAAAGTTTATGAGAGTCAAGCCATTTTAATAATAAACACTTCATTGAATTGTGAAAAAAAAAAAAAAAAGATTGCTTGTCTGCTGCACTTGATTTTAACTTTCATGCTTTTAAACATAATGTTGGTAACATCTGCAAAACACAAGGATTTTTAAAGTCATTTGCCATACAAATGGCAGGTCATTATTACTAAGATTGGGCTATGAAAACTTCTCTTAACTATATTCTATTCTTCTCACTATTTACCATAAACATATCTTTGAGATTCGTTAAGACAAACCTCTAGTGAAAAAAAGATTTGTCATTCAACAAATTTGGAACGTTAAATTCTTTTTTAACAGATGCATTTGATAGATGAATTTTTTAAAATTTTGGTGTACCATACAAAATAACTTCTAAAATTGAGATTTTAAACGAACATTTAATTGATATATATATATATGTGTGTACATATGTATATATATAAAAACATCTGACAATGTTTTTTATCATTTATATTTTATTATTAAATACAAAACAACACAACGACAAATTTAATATACCGGTTATAGGTCGAAATATGAGATTTCTAACTGCTGTACAACACAATTATTAACTATTATATTTGGAGAAGTTTCATATACTGGATGTTGTATCTCAGTGTTTAATGGATTGTTCAGGAGTGGGAGCTGTTTAAAGGAGGACATTAAAGGGTCAAAAGAAAGAAAGCAGATGGCCCCCCAAAAAAGCAACAAACAGATACAACACACAAAGAGACACAGGAACAAAGGGTGTGAGGCCTAACATGAACAGCAGAAAAAAGAGATATTGCATGTTTCAGAACTGAATTTATGGCACTTTTTGGTGGCAAGAAAAAGGTCCTGGAAAAGAATCCAACTGATATGATATCTGTGCACGTGAGGGGCAGCAGCACAAGTTGTGTATGTGTGTGTGTATGAGATCATTCTCTCTCTCTCTCTCTCTCTCTCTCATCCCATCTATCAATCTATGTAAAGCGAAAAAAGTAGGTGGCTTGGTTTGGTGTTAGTGTGTGTAATGTGTTGTTGTTTCACAAGTAAAATCTTTTGCCTGAATCCTGCAAGCCCATGAGAGAGGTATGTTTGAAAAGTCCATCTTGTTTTTATGTTTTTTGTTTCTGTAAACCTTGTTAGGCCCCCACATGTTTTCTTGCCTTGTTTTGTAACTAACCAGCTGGTTCTTTCTGATGGAGACTCACTCACTCCATCACCATCACTTCCTCTCTCTCTCTCTCTCTCTCTTCCCATTAACTCACACTTTCTTTACCTTCTTTACTATATAAGGAAACCTCAATTTTAAATGTTAATATTATGCAATTTTGAACGAAAATATTGATATATGTATAACTGTACCTACGATCTGAAAGATGATTAATATACATAAACTCTAAACCTACGAAAAAATTTATCTGAGTAACTGTTCATGCTATCTGAAAGATAATCGTTATATATATTCACTTAAAAAAAAAAAAAAAAACTCTAATTGTGTACTGATGTAGTTAAATTATTGAGAGGGGTTGATAATGTCGATGCAATAATCTCAAATTTCAAATGAGTGCAATGTTCATATGTATTTCCCTTGTGTCTCTTTCTTGAATTCTTTTGTCAAGTGTTTTTCTTTTTACTTTTTCTTTTTGTGAAAGAGCCTTGAAAGTGGCAGTCTGCACTAGCGCTTAAAGACTATGCAGAATCCAAGAATAATAGTTTGAATTTTAGTCATTAACATACTCTGTCCAATACTGTGTGAGAAAAAAAAAAAGGTAATTTTTTTTAAAATGTTGATTCTTGTATGGTGATCTTGGTTCAACAAGCTTTCCACATTGAAGGAGAAAAATAACAATGAAAAAAAAAAGAAGACAAAACAAAACAAAAAAACAAAGTGGGTGAGAGAGCTTTGGAAAATGATATTTTATGAGAAACTGAGAATGGTTGGTTACAAATAACAATGACTGAGATGATTATGATGATTAGGGTTCTAACTAAATCTCTCTCTCTCTCTCTTTATAACCCTCTAATGATATGTGAGCTAGTGTATTGCACTCACTACTACTACTTGCCATCCAAATGTACTATTTTAACTTTGGTTGTGGGAATTCTTGGTGTCTTTCATGAGGCGCCTACTCCAAGAAAATCTATAAATGGTGGTGATATGGTAGTCTCAAAATGGCTGGTAGCTGTGTTATCTGCTGCTGCTACTGATGCTGCCACTACTGATGGTGATGATGAAGATGATGGTTCAGTGATTGAGACATGAGATGCTGAAAGGTGATGGTGGCTTGACTGTTGTTGCATTAGCCTCATCAGAGAAGAAGAAGAAGGGTCATGATGATGATGATGAGTGTTATAGGGATTGTAAACAGTGAAGTTATAATCAATAGTACAATCCCAGTCCATGCTCTTCTGCCCGAAACTGTCATCTCTCTTGGGACCTGCAACACACACACACACACACACATCAAACAACCCCAGTTAGCCACCGACTGATCCCTTCACAAAAATGTAGGGAAAACAAAATTACAATAATAAAAACAAACTTCAACAAAGAAGAACTTGTATTCTCTCAATGAGTAGTATCCTATCTTTGTAGTGATTGTTGGTCTGAATTTGACTTAAAGATGATAATGTAAAATCTTTTAAAATTATTGTTGTAGTTGCACCGGGACGAGGAGACACGGAAGAGAAATAAAAAGGAGGTTGATGTAAAAATTATATACAAGAAGAGAGAAGCACAAAAACCCAAATGAGAAACTAACGGGGCATTGAAAAATATGGCAGAAATGTAGGAATGGGAGAGACCAAAAAGACAAACCAGAAAAGAAATCAAAAGGCGTCCTCTGATTTGCTCCAAGTCGTCCTTGGCAAGAAGAAGGGAGCAAGTTTCTGGTTGTAGACCCAAGAAACAAGTCTCTGCCAGTCATCACTGCTTCTTGTTCACCATTAGTCCCAACAATGGGAGCTGAAAATGGGTTGCGTGTTGGTGGGTTCAAGAAGCTGACATTATTGCAGTTGTTGTTGTTGTTGTTGGCTGCATCTGTGCCCACCACAAAGTTATTGTTTTCCTCCAGTTTTCTGTGAACAACTTGAGTCAGTTTTCTCCTCCTATAAGCACTAGATTGTTCTCTGTATTTTCTAGCCATTATAACATGCCAGTGGTTTTTAACAGCATTATCAGTCCTCCCTGGAAAAAGCCTAGCAATCATGGCCCATTTGTTGCCATACACTCTATGAGCTGCCATTAGTCTCTCTTCTTCCTCTTCACTGAAAGCCCTTCTGTTGATCCTTGGATCCAACTGATTAAACCATCTTAATCTACAACTTTTACCTTCAAACAAAATATGTGATTTCATTAAAGGGAACATAACTGACATTTAATGTTACAAAAAATTTGTAGAAGAGACAAGTTTTTTTTTTGTTTTTGTATTACCTGATCTTCCTTGCAACTTCTCAGCTATAAGGTTCCAGTTTTGAGGGCCATAGAGTGCCACAAGTTCTTTGAGTTTAGAGTCCTCAGCTGGTCTCCAATGCCCTCTTGAACAAGCCTTTGACTGCCCACCACCACCATTACCATTCATATCCTTGACACTCAATGAACTCTCATCTGGGTTCTCTTCTTTCATGTTGATTGTCTTCCTTATCATCACATCTTCCATGGCAACGGCAACAGCAGCGGCAGCATTGTTCTCTTCAAAACCATCTATGGATTCACACCAACCACCCCTACTATCTCCTACCTCATAGTTGTTGTAATAGTTGTTATCATCCAACCCACATGAACAACAAGTAGCACTACTACTACACATGTGATTCCTCTGACGATCATCAGAACCATCACAGTAACACACCTTCTGTTGCATGCTAGCTGCATCATCATCATGCTGCTGCTGCTGATGCTGATGATGATGACCACGATGATGATTTCTTGTAGTAACACAAAGAGACCCCATGTGTGCACACACCTCCATTGATGAGTTGTTAGATGGTGGTGCTGTATAAATAATATTGTACTGATGATAATTAGGCATGGCTGCAGTAGCAGTAGCATTATGGTTCTCTTGGTGACGCAAGTTGTTGTTGCTGTTGTGGAACTGTTGCAAGGTCATCTTTCTCTACACCAAAAACGGAAAAAGGGTAGTGCCAGAAGCAAACAAGAAGATAGAGTGAGAGATTGATAGCAAAGCAAACAAACAAAAGAAGAAAAAAAAAAAAAAAAAGAGAGAGATGTTTTTTTCAGAGATAGAGAGAGGAGCAGAAAAAGTGTTTGTCTTTGTTGTAACAGAAATCCACACGGCTACTCATATATCGTGTTGTTTTGAGTTGGGGGAGTTTCTTTCACCACCCTCTGACTGAAAACTCACCCTCTATTTTGACTCTTTCTGGGGAGTGAAAGCAGCACGCTACTTCTGGTGCGTGACCACTACAGCAATCCCAAAAAAAACCATCTAAATTATTTTGCATTTAATTACCTTCAAAGTGGATGCTAAATTTAGGAGAAAAAAAAATATTGTGAAGACATGTTTAACTTGGTCATTAAGGTTAAGTAGGACCAAAAACTTCATGACTTTAATCCCTGCAAGGAATGTTATGTCTCTTGCCTCTATGTGATTGCTTTTCAGATTCCGTCATTTAATTTCAATGTGTTGATTTAACATTGGATTGTTTTTATTTCTTTTATGCTTTTTACAACCATAATTTGGTTTGTATATTAATTATATCTATATGAGTCATTTTAGATTAAGTTAATTCATTTTGAATATTGGTAATTTGTACAAATTTAAATACGTGAATACAGATTTAAAGTTTATGAAAATGGCTAAATTATAAAAAGATAGGTATAATTTATACTGATCTATTTCTAGAGTGAGACGGTGAATTTAACAACACTTGAGCCAAGTTATGATCTATCATTCATTGTAACTTTTATCATGCCCCTGTTGTTACATAATTGCCTGCCTTTTATTAGACGGTGAAAAAGAGATGGTGATCAAAGCTTTTTATTTTCATAATTGTTGAACAGAGAAGGCGATCAAAGCTTTTTATTTTCATAATTGTTGAACATGAACATGAGAGTTTGTTTGTTGTGTCTTTTAAACGCCTGTAGTGCGATTTGGTATGTGATATCTTTCAATTCTCTGCATAGGTTATTGAATATTCTTCTATCTTCTTTCACTCACACGTGTGGGTGTCTTCTACTGTCACGCGTGCCAAAACCCTAAGAGCTCTCTCACTCTATCTATCTTCGTAACGATTGAGGGCTGTCCTTCTCCTAGCTTGGCAAAAGAAGGTCACTGTGGTGCTGCAAAAAAGCTCATGAAACTTAAAACTGCAGAGGCCAAGGAAAAAGGACATGGCATGACAAAACAAACACCCACCGTTCACACTCACTTAAAACACCTTCTCTCCCAATAAATAACTTCCCTCGCTCTCTCTCTCTCTCTCTCTTCTCCATACGTGTATTTCTATCATTGTCAGAAATATAACTTTGAGACAGTGTTTATTTAACCTAGGTGGGTTTGGTTTTTTTTATGTTCATTTAACCACCTGAAGCAAAAGGGTAATTTCCAAGAAACCGTAACTGAACCACCACCCTCTAGAAAGATATTAACAATATGGATTTTATTGTGGTAGAGGGAACCGGCCCTAACTAAGATAGTTGGTTCTGTGAAGTCAAGTGTTACATTTTGGACATTCATTTGTGACATTTATGGAACCTGTAAATGTAAATTAATATGTGACGTCAAATGCTCAACTTGTGATGCAATCCATCAAGTCTGTATGGCTTGATGCCATTATACATATCAACGGAGTAACAAGTAACAACCTTATTTTCGGTCAATAATTTAATCGTAGTACTTTATCTACTTTTGGCTAAGAGGTACATATTTTCACTTTTTACATTTGTAACAAGGTGGTTCAAGTCTTACCAGCAATATATTTACCGCTTAGGTTATGTGGGTTAAATTTATAGATTTCCTTTCGGTGCTGTGGGAATAGGTATTTTTGTATCGATGGATGCGTACAGTAAAAACTTAATGGTAATTGATGAAGAAAGAAATATGTACTCTCTATCAAGGACCGGCAATTTTTAAACAAAATAACTATATTACTGACTAATTCTGTTTGGTTTTCCATATTAACTCATATTCGATTTGAAATTTATATTAATATTGCAAACTTGAGAACTCTGAGAGAGAGAGAGATTGTGATTCAAATTTATAATTTTATAGATGAGGTTGTGAAAGGACTTATTATTAATTTAACCAATCTCAACTTCACATTAACTCAAATGTGATTTGAAACTTATGTTAACATTACAAATGTGAAGATTGAGACAAAGAGATAGATATGATTCAAACTTATAATTTTATTGATGTGGATATGAAAATACTTATCGTTAAACCAACCTAAATCTCATTTAAAATTCTATCAGGTAGAAGGGACTGTATATTCTTTAGTGTGACCCAAAACAAAATCAAACAAAAATGTCTAACCCTAGTATGTATAGCAGAACTAACCTCTTTATTTGAGCCATTGTCTAGGGCATTAAACTCAAAATTAGGTTTGGTCTATCTTTCTTGTTCACCTGTTTTTTTAATCTGTATTCTCCACTTATGAAATTTTTAAACTTGGATAAATCTATCTATCTGACTAATCTTTCAATTGATTTATTTCAAATTGAATTACTCCAACGGTTGAATTTATTGCCAGCTAAGTGTTTGGTTCTAGAATAGAAGAATGACTGTAGCTGAATTGAATTTTAGGATTATTTGGTTGAAGCAGATACTATTTATGCGAAATTGAACATAACACAACAATCGAATATTGTTGCACTGTTGTAGTTTTAGAAAGATTATTGGTTTATAGTTGTTCTCTTTACTAATATATATATAATAATGCCAAGCAAATACTATTTATGAGGAAGTGACTATAACACAACAATCGAATATTGTTGCACTATTGTAGTTTTAGAAAGATTATTGGTCTACAGTTGTTCTCTTTACTAATAATTAAAGTGTGCCAGATGACTACCACCATGCTTCTTCTTAAGCACATAAGTTCATTGTGATAATTTTTTTAAATTCTAATTTTATGTAGAAAGTAGTTGTTCTATGATATTGCTATCATAGGATTCTGATCAAGGTCTCCATAAATCTAGTTAGATCAAGTAAACGGTCAGGATGACATTTTCACAAGAAAGACCTATATATGTATGATTAAGGTGGAATTTTAATCCATCTCACCAATATGGAGATGAAGGGTGCACAATCAACTGAAGTTCCGTTTGATGTGCTCTATATTTTTTATTTTACTTGTGGATTTAATAACAATCATTTTCACATAAATTCCAATTGTAATTGTTAATTACCATAAGATCTAAAACTTAAGTTGATAGAAAATTGTTAAATTATAGTATTTAAGATTTGAGGTTATAATATGCTAACATGCTCCTCACGTACAATGTGGATAGATAATAAATGGCGGATATATGTTAAACGTCTCCTTACCGTATAACATGTATAACAAAATGATAGATAAAGGAGAGGAAAAAAAGGAAATGTTCAAATTATAGTATTTAACATTCGGGGTTATGATACGTTAACACGTCCCTCATGTGCAATGTGGACAGATAACAAATGACGAATACATGCTAAACATCCTCTTACCGTATAATATGTGCAACAAAATTATAGATAAAAGAGGAAAATAAGGTTTGAATTAGAAACCTCCAAACTCTGATATCATGTTAATTATCACCATATCCAAAAGTTTAAATTGATAGAAAATGGTTCAAGTATAGTATTTAAGATTTAGGGTTATAATACATTAATAGTAATAATATGAATTTGTTTAAAATAAGACATCAAATTAAACTAAGGTTGAAAACACGCAGTACGCCCACTTGCTTCATATTGATGTGGTCCAAGCATGTGATTAACTGTTTATGTCAAGTGACAAAGAGAAGTAAAAGAGATTCATTATGAATGGATCGTGCCCGTTTACATAAATAATTTTCTCATAATCTAAAACAATTAAACCGTAGATGGTCCTTGGTAGCAGATTGAAGAGTCATATAGTAATGGTAAACAATGTTGCTAAGGCAAGCCATTGGACGAAATGTCCCAAATTCCTTTAATTATACAGTTGGACAGCTGACACATTTCTGAGCTTTTTATCAAAATTATATATGCAATCTCCATTCAATTAATTGCTTCAAGTTTTTCACCCCCACAACCCCACCTACGCGCGCCCCCGCCACCCCCACACCCCCGCGCCCGAGCGCCCCCCCGGCAGCCGGCCCACCACAAGTAAAACAAGACTGTAAAAGATGTACCTTTGACTTTCTTTTACGTTTTTGTTAATTTTTGTGGAGAAGAGACTATTTTGTACCACTTGCTGAGTTCAATTTTAATGTAACACCTTCTCTTACATTTTGAGTCAAAACCGATGACAAAAAATTTGCACAAATATTTTCCGTTACAGGTGAACTTGAAATAGAAAAGTTTTGAGAAGTAATGGCTTTTAGGACTGCCAAAAACAACCCTTCTCCCAAGTAATAAAAACTAATATCATCAATTTTTTTCTTCTTTTCATGAGTTTGCAATTATATATATATGTGTCTATATATATATATGTATATCAGAATGCTTTCAAAGTTGAGAAATAATTCTAGATATGAAGCGGATGTTCGGCTTGTAAAAGAAAGGTGTATGTGTAGTGTCACAAAGCATTCTAGTCTTTTGATTGTAACATGAAACTATTTTGTTTTGTTTTTAACTATTACAATTTAGGATTTTGGGTGAAAAATTTATTCGACTGTATAAACTCGTTAACATGAGTGTAAGGATATATTACTAAACTAACTTTATCTCATTTTATTTTCCTTGTTGATGCCCAAATCTATGCTAAATAAGATCCATTCTCTTCATATTGCCTTGAGAACTTGTGAGTTTCAATTATCCTTGTATTGAAACTTCGTTGCATTAATTCAAGGAAGATGAAATACCCTATAAAGTGAAAAACAAATTATTCAATCATTCAAAAATTTTGAAGTGAGATTTGAACTAAGACATCTTGCACAGTAACTAGATATCTAATAATCCGAACAAGAATTTAATGTATCACATTAGGCAAACATTTATTTCCCACTTCACATATTCATTGAATTTAATGTATCACATAAGACAAACATTTCCTACTTCATATATTCATTGAAGTTAGTGTATCACATAAGACAAAAATTTCCTACTTCATATATTCATTGAAATACCTTTATTAATTACAATAAACCATTCAACCAAAAACAATTCAAGAACCAATTTCAGCTCAACTTTTAATTTGTCTCATTCTACTAGCGAGGACCAGTTTAAATAAATGGGTGAATATCACAAATTTGGACTCATGAAGGTCTAATTAGTACCGAGAAGCAAGGCTTTATTGGTTTTCATCACTGACATCTGGCGACTGGGACCTATATCAGGCATCAGCTGCAAGATGGTTGCTTGCAAGAAGCCTGTAAATAATCCACACACACAGACATATATATATATATATATATATATACAGGTTCCAAGTGAAGTGACTCTCTACAATGCTGCCGACTCATTTCAAATTGCAGAGAACGTTCTGCTAGCTTCTCTTATATGTCCGACTGTCCCTTGCAATAATTTTTATTTACTTCTCCACAGAGCTGGTCAAACCACTATTCCTCATTAATAAAGAGAATTTATATTTTTCGTCAGACTTCTGTTACTTTTCTACCTTGATTTTTGCGGGTTTGTCTCTTTATTTGTCCCTTGTATACATTCATAGTCTGTTGTCGTGTGCAAGATTCATGGGTTTAATGTATTCTCAGTTTCTCACTTGTTAGATTTATTTATCTATTTAAAAATATCAGATTCCAAAACTATTAATTCTGAATCTTACGCTTGAAAAAAGGGAACAGATTTTGGAAAAACTTAAAAAATGGAACATATTTAGGAAAAACTTAATTTTAGATCCTAAAATTTTAAAAAATATTGGATTTTTAAAGTTCTTTTGAAAATAATTTTTTTTATCTCTAACTTTTTAAAAAGTTTTAAAAAGAGTCCTAAAACTGTCAGTTAACTGACGGTTAATATTAACAGAATATATAACAAAATATTTTTACGCTTGATGGTTGTTAGTTTCACATAAATTATTGAATTATCTTAATAAAATAATGAATTTATAAGTTAAATTATTTAAAATATCTCTGAATTTAGGTTCTTAAAAATAGTCTAAAGTCAACACTAACTGTCAGTTGACTAACGGTTTGGACTTTTTTGAAAAATTTAAAAAGGTTAGGGATGAAAAAAACTATTTTAAAAAAAGTTTTAAAAACTTGATATTTTTCAAAACTTTGAGGACTAAAATAAAGTTTTTCCATAGAAGTATTCGTATATAACACAACAAAATTCAGTCTTAAAAAAAAAAACAACAAAATTCTAAATTTTTCTAAGCACAAAATATCCAATCAATTTTGAATTCTGGATTATTTTATGCACTTATAAATAAATAATTTTACATAATGTTTTAAATAAAATATAACTAGCAATGTTCAACTGTCATGTTATGCACGTGTTTCCAAACCCTAGCAATTGTATCCTAAACCTAACTTTAACAGATTTGGAAACGATAGTAATGTGGCCACTGTATTGTGCATTTGTTCTGTTTTTTAATTCAATTAATTTTGCTTTCTGCTTAGTAAGACAAGTCAAAAGGTGAAAAATACACGCGGCAACAAGGTGGTCACGAAGAATTTTAGTGTGTTTCATGTATTACTTTTCGTTCGTACCATACTATGTGAGATTAAATTATATTTGATTAACTATCCCTGTCATATGATTAGATTGATCATTGTAATAACCAAAATCAGCAAGTGCCTAATAAATGGGTTGTAGGTAAAGCCTAAAATAACAGTCCAAATTTTGGGCTAATATCCAATCCAACCAAGTTGATGAAGCTTAGAAGCCCAGGACTAAGTATAATGTCTGGTCAAATCTGACCGTTTAATGTGAAGGTTGACCAATTAAATATGAGGATTGACTAATTTAATAGAGGGATGAGGATCAAGAGAATCGATCTCTTGATCTTAGGAGGTTATACAGCTCGATAATGGTTATCCCTACATTTATAGAAGGGGAGCAACCAGTAAAAAGAAGACACATTTTGAAACTTGCTGTTACTTTACCAAAATCTTCGCTAATACTCAAAGCCCTAGCATTCTCTATCGCTTGACATCATAATCATACCTTAACCAATAATAAATATTAGTTAGTCATAAGCTCTATTTCAATACTCTTGTTCTATTTGCCGTTGTCTATATTTCTAATTAAAACATTGAAGTATCTTTGATTGACATCAATCCAGTGTCAAGGTAACCAATCAACTTCTTTTGGCTTTCTTGCAAGTTATTAAGTCTCAGAAAGCTGGTAGTAGAGCCAAACCACTATATCAGCCACTGTAGAAATCAGCTCACCACAATTATCACCGTATGATTAGATTGATCATCACATACTAACGAAGGGGTTGGATAGGCCAGAAGAACAAACCAAATAATAAGTTAAAGGCTCACTGGCCATGAAATTAAAGACATTTATCTCCTCTAGACAGCTTTTATCATTACGCCATGATTATAGCGTTAGATTTGGCTGGGGGACCAGAATTCTACAATCATCACCATATGATTAGATTGATCATCACGTACTAGCGAAGTGGTTGAACAGACCAGAAAAATAAACCAACTAATAAGGGGTCGTTTGTTTTTCGCACTTAACACTTAATGGTGCTGAATTAGGCTAATTAAGATATTTTTGTTTGTTTTTTTAAGTGGTCAAACAATTTAAAACCACTCAAAAACCACTAAAAAAAAAAAGTAACATTTTTTGACATTTCACTAAATACCAAATCACTGAATGATTTTGTAAATATATTCTTCCAAGTTTATCCTTCCCAAAATAACATATTTCCAAGTTTATCCTAGTTATACATTATTTAAATTTCTTTTAATGCTTTAACAAATAACATTGAAAAATAAAAACCCTAAACATCTCATCATCAAATTTTTTTATAGTTGGATTTCTATATTTCTCCGATCAAATTCTGGTAAGAATCTTTATATTTTCTTTATTAAACTACTTGTGGAGTAGCCCATATTGTGTTTATTTGTTAAAGCTTCATTGTGTTGTTGTTTATGTATATTTATGGGAATTTGTTTGTGTATATCGAGTTTGTTTGTGTTTAATAGAACCTTAAAGTTTCTCTTTTTCTTTATATTGGATTTGTTTTAGAATTTGTATCTTATTTTGGTTTTTTTATCTCAAAGTTTTATTGATGGGAACGCCATAAATCTAGACAATATTCTGTCAACTGTTATAGGGTGCCCTTGGACATATCAGCAGGTCTTTATGTTTTTGTGGGGTATATATATATTGATTATTGTTGTAGGTGTTGCTAGTGTTTCATTATTGTTATTGCTGGTGTTTTTTTTTTTTTTTCCATTATTATTGTCAGTGATGTATACAATCTTTGTCATGATATCGTTAATTATTATTGTTGATTTGTTTATTTTATCAAAATTATTATGCATGTCGGTAGTTTAATTTATGATATCATTGATTTTTTATGATAATTTCAACTTTAAATTTTTATATAAATGTCTCAAATAGTGAAAGTTGTAGGGAAAATTTTTATATAGAGTCGAAAAATATCAATTGATGATGAACTATTCGTCCAATATGACAATGAGGAGCTTCAATTGGATGGTGACAATGTCAATGATCAAAGTCAAACACCAAGCACAAACAATGAATTTAGAGGATCAGATCAAGTGTTTATACAACAACTCAGAGACCAAATTGTAAATCAATTTGTTTAAGTATTTGATTATTTTTGTTTAATTATAGTAGAAAATATATATTATTGTATAATTTCAACTTTTGTTGTAATAATAATTCAATTTAAGACCATTTTGTTTTTGTTTTTTTTTTTATTTGAATATATAAATTTAATTGATTCTATTATAATAATTCATCTTATTTTAATTATGAATACATATATGCGTTTTAGTATTTGTTAAATAACTTATTGTATTTTTTTATCATATCAAATAAAGTTACATAACAATTAATAGTAAAATGACATAAATGTCAAATTACTAGTTTTCAGACAATTTTAACTTTAAAAAACAAACAAGATTACTGTATATTCAGAGATAAGAAAAAAAAAAAACAAACATGTCTTTCAGATTTCAGGTTTCAGTCACTATTCAATTTTCAGTCTTCAGTAGCACTGTTCAGTCTTCAGACAAAAAAACAAACGACCCCTAAGTTTGAAGTTAAAGAACTTAAAGACATTGATCTCCTCTGGACAGCTTTTATCATTGCGCCATGATTGATTACTGCATAAGAATTGACTGGAGGACCAGAATTCCTTCTCCTGAAAAATCTAGAGAGAAAGCTAGCAATTTATATTGATTTCAACTTGTGTTAGGTTTTGGCTATCTTCTATATGTCTACTCTGCGGTTCTTCTCATATATTCTTGGTCAAAAACTAATGGATACAAGCTTTTTAGTCATGCATGCTTATTTTTATTTCGGTCCATGAAATGCATGAAAGTTGTCGATTTGTAAGTAGTTGTAACGATCTGAGTATAGTACACATTTTGTTATTACAAAATTCTCATCCCTATGCGTAAATAATTTATATTTGACCTCTCTAGCTAGTTAGAGAGCCTTTAGTATAATTATCTTGCTTGCATGCTAATGATATATATATATATATATATATATTAATTATAGAATTAGTTGATGATGCATTTTGTATCGTGTCCTTCATGCATTTTTATCATAAGTGTTTGTATTAATTTCATGCATTTTCTTAATTGAGAGTAGGGCTCATTGCAACTGTCCATAACTAATTAGATGTACATTTATTGTTTTCATTAATAGTTTTCCTCGAGCCATAGTTATAACTTACAACTGCCATAAAAAAAACGAGAAGTGATATAGAGGACCGTGTGAATCATAAATTTTACTTATATCCATCACATTATTAATTTTAAATAATTAGAATTTTGTTAGAATGGAAAATGCTGCAACATGCTCTATATTTTGTGTCACTTACTTTCATAGCCGCATGAAAAAATGATCATAATTGGTGTGTATTAACATGTAAAGAGCTATATGATTGCCATTTCAGTTTAGATACAAGGTTAAGAACGAGAACATTATACATTTTTCTTGTGATTAGGTATATTGATTTTTATGGCAATGACCTCCATAACATTCAGTGTAAATTTTGTCTCCCCAATGGAACGAATAATTAATTTGGTTAGTCAGGGAGCCTCTTAAAATTTTATCTTTTATTTTGTGATGGCTAGACCATGTACCATCAATCACTATTCCATGCGTGTCTATACAATGATAACTCGGCTGCTCCTCCACTCCAACACCACCCTCCTGCAGCCACAACTTCCAGTTACGTGCGCCGATCTCAATTTACGCAACTCCACTTTGCTATAGATTAAATCACCATAATAAGCTCAAGAAGCATGTTATGATCATTTTATATGTGCATGCAACATAAAAACATATGTAAATGGATCTTGGAAATTGAGATTGAAATTTTCTCAAGTAGGAAATACATATATTCAGCATAAGGATCGAGACTTGAAATTATATATATAGCTAGCTTTAAAGTGGAAAACTTTATGGAAGTGGACAAGTTTAGATGCACTTATCTATGATAGTAACTTGCCACAAGTTTATAGACATGCAAATAGCTTGAGAATTAAAGTTCAGCGTTTTGAAATTCTAATAAATATTGTATCATTTTTACATTATCAATAAAAACTAGAAAAGAAAACCCACATCATATGTTAACATGCATGGTTCATCTAATCTACCTCAAATTTTCTTCACAGGTTGGAGGTTCTTGAGTCATGACAATGGAGAGGCCTAGCTGCTACTCGTGCAATGGGAGGGTCTACAAGGTTCTCAATTCTCATAAGCCACAACAAATTAAATAGGATATTTGTATGCCTTACAAGTTACAAATTAATGGACAATACCTGTTTTGAAGGCTGGCTACCTGCAACTCGATTGCTAAGTAATGTGGACAGAGACTAAACTTTAGTAGCTGGGCTCCGACTTGCTAGGGTGATCTGTTATTTTGTATACTGGTTAGGCTTATTTTTATGTTGGGCCATCTTGAATCGGATCCATTTTAAACTTTGGAAAAGATCTAAAAATTTTATGAAACAGAAAATATTGTCAGTTCACTCTAATTTTTGAAAATATTAGTCAAAAAACCTCTTGCCGTTAGTCTAAAAGTGGTTTTCATCTTAAAGTTGAGTTGTTTTGTGAGAAAACCATGAAAAGACAAAAATATCCTTACTAAATTAAAAAATAAAAAATGTACAAAAACAAAAAAACACATTTACAATAAAACAATTACAATTGAATACAATTATTTAATATTTAATAATTAAAATTTAAAAAATTAATTAAAACAAAAAAAAAAAGATATGGATTTACAAACTTTAAAGATCTGGATTGAATCCAGATTCTCGGATCTTCGTTTTCTTAAAAAAAGAAAAATCAAAATTTTGACAAAAAAAAATTGAAGATCTAAGTTCAACCTGGATCTTCAATGTCTAAAGACTATATTAAACCTAAATCTTTATTGAATAAAAAAAAAATTTAAAAAAACATAATTTTGAACAAAAAAAATTGAAGATCTGGATTCAACTCAAATCTTCAACAACATAATATCAATATTTATTATATTTTGGCGATGAAATGATATAAATTAATAAACATAATTTTTATTATATCCATTACTCGATTATGATTATTAATTATAATATCATAATACATAATAATTATTACTCGATTAGTATGTCAAGCACGAATAATAGTAACATAATTTTTATATTGAATAATTTATTAATTTATCATTAATTAAAGACTGTATTATTACTCATTAAATTAAAGACTTTTAATTTAATACTTCATGCGAAACATTCATGATTTTCCTTCATAAACTCTACCATTCTCCCTCGCAGTTTTGGCTTACATCACACAATAGTTAAACATAAATATATTGAGTGATTTTATTATGTTTTATTACCACATTAATTAATCAAATATAAAGTACACCGAATTAACAAAGTGTATTAATTTTTATGATAAATTACATTAAATTATTATTAATATATAATAATATATATTTAAATTTAAAACTTATTGATATGTAATTTATATTATGATAAATAATATTATTATTTAATTTTAATAATGTTAAAATAAAAAAATTATTAGAATGTCAAATAAGTATTTTACACTAAATAAAATTTATTAATTGACAAATAATAAATCCACTTATCGACTCTTACCGTTATATATAAATAATATAAATATACAATTTCATCATATAAACTGATATGCAGTTCATAATAAACACATAAATTAATAATTAACATTTGATTATTAATTTATTTAATAATAATAAATAACTATATATTAACGTAAAATATATTATTTAATTTTATTGTATGTGACATTATTACAAATTTATTATTTTGTTCATATAATTCACTATCTCCTATTTGCGTGCCAAGCAACTTACATGATACATGTTTTCACACCAACTAAGCGTTCTATGAAATATTTTCTTAAGGAAGAGGGATATGTGGGAGAGCAAAAAAGATATAAAATTAATTATTATGATATATTACCTGATCATATAAATTTTTTTTTTATAAATAATAAAACCAGTTGTCTTACCATTATATATAAATAATATAAATATACAATTTTATCCTATAAACTAATATGCATTTCATAATAAACACATAAATTAATAATTAACATTTGATTATTATTTTTTTTAGGAAGATTATTAATTTATTTGATAATAATAGATAACTATTGTATATGACATTATTACAAATTTATTATTTTATTCATATAATTCACTATCTCCTATTTATGTGTTAAGCAACTTACACGATGCATGTTCTCACGCCAACTAAGCGTTTTATGAAAGATTTTTTCGAGGAGGAGAGATATGTGGGAGAGAAAAGAAGATATCAAATTAATTATTATGATGTATTACCTGATCATATAAATTGTATGTATACTCAATATTCTATCTACTATCCACCATGCCTTAATAAATAATATTGATGTAGATTAATATTAAATTAACTAATATAAAATTTTTACATATTAAAATTCGTATTTGATATTTTATTGATTAACTTAATATAATAACTATAATACCCAAAATGCTATTATAGTGTAAAAATTGCTGGACTTTAATTAATTTATCAATATTAATTAATGTTGTATTATATTATTTATCAAATAATATATATTCCAACATAACTAAATGACTATAATTGACTAATGCCATAAATATAGCCTAAATAGGAATAGTTACATAATAATAATATAATTGATTTTATCTTGTCAAAAACAAAAAATTACTATTAATAAGTTAATAAAAGCCCAGCCCATTTCGAATATTATAATATTATTTTAAAGTTCACTTATGATAATGTATTAATACTTATAATAAGATCATTATAATTGTTAACTACCATAGAGTAATGTTTAAGTGTCATATTAAGAAATATATCATTATAATATATCAAATGTTAATATCATATAAAATTAACTTTAAGCATATATAAGAAGATTCAGAAAGCTAATAATTAACGCATATAAATAGTTAACTAATAATAACTCACTATTAATAATCATAAGTTATGTACAAAGAATCGTACGACCCAAATGCAAATTACTACGCATAACGATTTAGCACACCTACATAAGCTTTATACATCCTTTAAATTGACTTCATTCAAATGTTAATATTATTATTTCATCAAATGAATGTCTCTTATTGTTAAACACTTAATATAGTATTATAGATCGGCTATTACGGTCTATTCAATGACGAATATTTAATATATCATCATAAAAGAAAATAATTGTTAAATATTACAATAGTTGTTAATAAAATATACAATTATTATAAGATCTGGAGATTTAGAGAAATGAATAATAAATATATATATTTTTATATTAAAATAAACTCTTTTTATAAATCATAATATGATAAATCTTTGTTATTTAACAAATTAGATTATAAATGAAAGCTAATAGTTGTATTACTAATAATGTATTGCTTGAAACTTATTGCACATGTCGAATGAATATTATATAGTATGAGTATATTTAATATATACACTTTAATATAAAATAGTATTATAAAATATCCATATAAATAGGGTCGTGTTATAAAGTTATTAATATTTAATTAATATAAATCTATGTATAAAATTTATGTCATAATTTAATTAAATTTCACATTATTACTAATTATAATAACTTTAGTATCTTATTATTAACTATCAACTATTGTTTTATATTATTTTAATATCTAATTATATAATACAAACCTCAATTAAAATTATAATATATAGTTGTAATTTAACATCAAAGTGGTATGAATATAATATTATCATTTTTTTATTAATCATTTGCATATCTTATTATATATAATAATTAATAATATTTAATGTTTATAAGCTAATTATATATAACTCATAATATAATTAGTGTATATAATAACTGATTAATAATAAAATGACTATATAATTATCAATTTTTATATTAATTAAATATGAAACAACTTTGTAATATTAAATAATTATCATATTTTGTATATCTTTAATATATATATACATATATATGTTTATATAAGGTTATTGGTAAAAACCAACGTTTTATTGAAAAAGAAAAAAATGATACAAAGAAAGACAAACAAAAAGTCAATACAAAGTAGACAACAATCTAAACCAAACTTTTGCAAATAAAACCCTAAAATAAACCTCATTAAAAACTTAACCAAAAAATTATAATATATTTTACAAAATTATAATATATTTACAATTATTATAATATAAACTTATAACTAATATTAATAAATATTATTATTTTGTTATGTAAATATAATTTTATATAATATTTAATAATGTAATATTATCATATTAATATATGTAATATAACATAATCAATATCATAATAAAAAAATATTATTAATATATTTAGTAACTAATTATAATAATTATTATAACATATATTATGTAATTAATATAATATTAATAATCTTATACATATTATTTAATATATAATATTTATAATAAATAATTTATATATTATATAAAATATAAATAGTTTTATAATTTATAATTTATATCATTATAATATACATAAGTAATATTAATATTGTGGAGGTCGGATTCTCCGGCGAGCCGTGACGAGTACTGCTGGACACTCGTTTAGAGTCGGCATATATGGAAGCAGCGGAGATGGTGGAAAGATGGGGGAGGCAGCGGCGGTTGAGACGACGGAGATGACAGGAGGAGCAGCACATGATGGCGCCAAGCATATATATGTGGTGGACGAGAGCGGCTAAGACAGGTGTGGTGGACAGTGAAGACCTGGTGCGCTGGTGCGTTTGTTTGTGGACAGGAGGAGTAGTTTAGTCAATACCGTGTTCGTCCTTGTTTGCTTCTCCCCCATCACACCCGCTTTTTGCCCCCACTCTTCCCACTACTCAGAGAAACCCAAAACATATATAAAGAAACGAACCCCCATTGAGAGAAACGTGGGTCATGATCTCGAAGATCTTGGGAGCCGGTGTTGAATGAGGAAATTTAAGTGAACTGCATGTCCTCATAATTAATGGAGAGAATGGTGGAGAAAAATAAGGAAGTAAATGAGTGATTAATAAGGGAAAAGATTGACTTGGAAGTAAACATAATATTTCCGTTTGAATCAGTTGGAGAATATCTCGTATTTGGAAGGGGACATTAATGGTAAATTGAGAATTATTTGCCGGTGAGATCTTCTCTGTTCCGGTCGGTTGCCAATTTTAAACCTTATTGTGGTCAATTTCCCTTAATGGGTTTTGGGCTTTGGATTCAATTCAATCCATACTTAGGCCCTGTAATTTGGGTTTTATTGATTTTTACCATTACAGTTTATCCTCCACTCCTCGATAACATCGGTCGAAGGAGTGTATTACCCGAGAGCTCAATTCTCAATGAAAACTTGCTGCTTGCTTCACTACTTTTCGTCAATTGAGCACTCCGCTTGGTACATATTAATAGCAGGTATACATCAATAAGATCTTTGATTCAAAAATATTGTTTGAAGAAGACCCAGGTCGAACATTGGTAGAAATGTAAATAGTGAGATCAGACAATGGCGATTGATGCATTTGAAAAAATAGAAGACGTGGGGGTGGCGGGTGATTGTTGGTTGTTGGTATTTGTTTTTTTACTTTTGTGGAATGGTATTTTACTTCTTTTTTTTTTTTTTTGGGGGGGGGGGGGGGGGGGGGGGGGAGAGGGGGGGAGAGGGGGAGAGAGGGTGGTGTTGTGGAATGGAATTTTATTTCTATTTACGTGGCACATTGCAATTCCTGTTTGTCACAATAATGTTGCTCTCACGCATAATGTATTTGGAATAATTTGAAATGTTGTAAAAACTCAGAAATATCTAAACTCGCATTACTTGCCTTGTAGATTACATGTAGTACGTCACGTATCATGCTAAGATTTTGGACACTATTTGTCGAACGATCTCCGTGAATCTAATGCATTTGATTACTACCAATTCAACTTTGTAATGTCAAACTAAGAGCTATGTGGAGCATATGATCAATACAAATCTAAGATGTCGAGCGGCTGTTACTAAATAGCCGACTTCGTTGTTAGGCGTTTATGTCGAATTAAGAAAATCGATGCATATTGAGATTCGCATTGAGTTGTATTGAAATAAATTGAGAAGTTATAATTGAAAAATGTGATATAGCACATTGAAATTCAAACTAGGAATTATGTTGCTGAGAAACAAAAGTAGTATGCAAAGATTTAAGCTGATATATAATTTGAACAAGGTCGTATAACATCATTTATGTCGAACGACTTGTCAATAAATTTTCCAAGCTCAAGTTGAGAGTCAAATATAGTTGAATGCTGAGATTCATGCATAATATGTTCAATGCTATTTTTGCCGAATGATCTTTGTAAATTGTGGATGTGATTACAAAGGACTAATATTTTATTGATAGTTAATTATTAGAGCAACAAGCAACGCCCGCATCAACCTTTTTTTTTTTTTCTAATAAATGCATCCCTTCCAAAAGTCGGGTTTGATGCACGTATTAGTTTTAGAATTACTATTGTTATCAGAGTAGCAAGTACCATCAAACAAACTATAACCAATTTAATGAGCAATTTGCAGTTTCATAGTTTGAATTAGTTCATATTTACACATGTGTGGCTTAATCTTTGAAACAAGCATATGACTACTGGCAAGATCAACTAAGTAGCATTCCTTTACGATGCCGATAGTCGCATGAAATCTCGTAGAGCCATGAGACTCTAGAGCCAAAACGAGCACGATCATCGTTCGTGTCATATTGACAAATGCATAATTCGGACAAATAGAGGTTATGACCCCTCGCCCCCACATTATGATATGCATCTGAGAGAATAAGCATAATCCCATGAGCCACAACAGTCGCAGAACAAAGCGAGGTATGCGTAGAGCATGAGACAAGCTTCTCAAAATGATATTTAGATCGGTGTGGAAATACAATTGATATAATAAATATAATAAGTAATTGAGAGCTTTTTACTTTAAAAATTATATAATAAGTAAAAATTAATTTGTAAATTATATGAATACTATAGTGGGAACTTACTATAATATTGAAGTATTGGTTATCAATAATATTATTTGCTATCAGTATACAACATAATTAATAAAAGCCAATTATTTTTCATAACAAAACGTTTAAATGATTGCAAACTTATTTATCTGTTTTATAATATCAGAATGCCTACTAGCTGATATTTTATATCACAAATGTGTTAATAATAATTTAGTTGTATTATACATTTATTTATTACTAAGTGCTTTGATTAATAATAAAATGAGTTATTAATAATTTAAATATAAGTTATTTGTAAATGAATATTATTGTAATTTATATTATGTAAAGATCTTGTAAGATCCGAATTCAAATAGACTCAGAAAATTAATTGAAGCCCAAACTTTAAGTGGACTGAAATTAATTTAGATGAGTCCAAGTTAAAGAAAAAATATTAGTTAGTGGGCCAAACCAAGCAAGCCCAAATTAATTGGGCTGATTATCAAGCAAAATCAAACAAAAAGGAATTAAAGAGAGAGATGGTAAACAAAGCCGAAGCGACATTTGATATCGAAAGAAAGAGACTAGTGGCCATATATTTTTTTTAATAAAATTGGGCAAATATCCTGTGCCTAGATTGATAGTAAATTGAAGTGGCTGAAAAATATATATATATATATATATATATATATATATAAAGTGGGGCGGATTTTGAGTTGATCTTGGTGTGCAATAAATTCAGTTTCAGATTCAATTTTCTGGTTTGATTTTTGTAAATTCTAAATAGGTTATTGTGTTGTTTTTAGGTGGGAAAAAACTCAAGAATAAGATGGATTCTAGTTGTTCCGAATAGAGCATAAAACCCAATTTGTGAGTGAATCATTTTATTTATTTTGAATTAATTATTTATAATTATATATTTGAGATTTTATTATTTATGGATTATTATAAATGAATTATTTGTTAGTTAATTAATTTCTTGAATTTTTAATTATGCTATATGTTCGAAATTAGAATTTACTTTGTATATGTATATATGTGTTCGTATTAGAATTAATTGGAATTTATGGTTTTCAGTTTGTGTTAGTATATTTCAAAAAAACTTAAGTATTATTGATGTATGTTTGAGAAAAATATTTATTAAGAATCAGTTGTATATCGAGAAATAGTATTACAAATATTTGTATGTAGAAATTGTTTGAGATATGAAACGAGGGTTTTAGAATACCAGAATTGTACTATTCCCTCTAACAGTCAGGCTACACATATGTCAATCTTAAAGTCACCCCAGCACGTGTATGGCAAATGTCAGAGATAATCATTGAGTCACTCAGCATGTGTATAACAAATATCCTGCTTGCTCTGTATGTGCAACAATGTTTTCCATTATGTATGATAGCAATTATTTCTTGTTCTACATGTGTGTTAGGTATCTTCACCATGTATGATAGATTTTACTGTTAGAAGGATTGTACCATTCCCTTTAATGATCAGGCTACACATGTGTCAATCTTTAAGTCACCCAACATATGTATGACAGATGTCAAAAAGAGTCAGTAAGTCACTCAACATGTGTATGATAGATATCCTACTTGCTCTGCATGTGCAATGATGTTTTCCATCACGTATGATAGCAATTATTCCTTGTTTTGCGTACACATTTGGTATCTTCATCACGTATGATAGATTTCCTTAGGACTAAATTGGTGTGGATTTTGCTTTATAAATATTCATAAATGATTCATACAGATGTTAGTAGTTTATTATGATATGAAATGTGATTTCAATGTTATTCTTATATATGATTGGGTATGAATCATTGATATTTTATTTTTATTACCAGCTTTATGTTATATTAGTTATTATCGAAAGGAAATGATAAAACATCATAATTTGTTTATTATTTAGTGTGATTGAAAAGATAAAATATATTAATTTATTTATTATTTCTTTCTTGCCTTTAAAATGAAAAACTTACACACTATATAAAAGCAATTATCAAAACCATTTTCAAGTATCTCAAAAAAAAAAAAAAAAAAAAAAACCATTTTCAAGTGTGTTTAGATAAAAACTCAGTTACTGTGGAAGATCCAAACCTCAGAAAGTTTAAGTTACTACTTCTGATTTCTGAAAGACCTTGCATGTAATGAGTCCCAACCATAATTATCCAACCAGAATACAGCACAGTGGAATTTTTATCTAGTAATGCATGACATTTCACATATTTAGTTTCAATAATGGCCAGTGACTCTTAACCTATCAATCTATCTCACTTGCTTGAAGACATGTTCAATTAAATGAGGGTCATTAGTACTGATAGAAGAACAAGCATATATTTTGTTCATTGGACCCAGAAATTAATTAACAATTGCCATATCAGTGGAATAGACACCATTAGTTTCCCATGCCACTTAGCCAACCTGGCTCACACAATTTCAAGCATTGCCTACTCCAGTTTTCTTCATTGCCATAACTCCAAATGACATACTTACATTATGCCTGGAACAAAAATTATATTTTCTATGTGAAAAAAAATTACCGTTAACGAGAAAAAGAATGAAAACAAAAGGTAAATATATACAAACATATTCATTTATAATTATTAATATTGATTTCTCGCGTGATTTTAATAGCTCAATGAATAGTTAGACGAGTAAAAACAAAGGTTATCAAGTATTTTTGAGAACATTTGTAGTAATGTTGAAAGTATATTCGAATGCATTTTGAAAAGCTGGCATCCATATGGAAGTTGAGATTTTGATTGATTGAATCGTACACAAAAGGGGCCAAAGGCCAGAGACTCTTCCTGTGGCAGAGGAAATTTTGATAGTGCAGTCACTGTACAATATGTCCCAATAACATTAGACAATTTTAGTACTTGCATACAGTTTGCATATCAGATGTAGACATGCTAACAGCTTTGACTGAAAGAGCGAATTAATGAAACTTTTAAGATGATTTAATGACATCCGAGACTTTTGATTTGTTAATTTAGATGACATCAAAAATCAACCAACACCCAAATTAAAGTAAAAATAGTAATTAATGTGAATTTCAAGGAGTTATACGAAATTTGGTAATGATATTAATATGATAAATAACAAGAAAAATAAAATAAACACAAATAAATACAGTATAGTAATAAAGCTGTTTAAGAGAGAGAGATTAGAAGACGAAGGAAGCAATCGGTTTTTTGACATAGTTTGATCCAAAGGATAGAGCCTACATCCACAATTATATTATTATGGAGAAAGAGTCAGGTTTAGTTGAGTTTTTGCTGGAAGAGGGGATGCTGGATGCTAGCAAACATATAAGAACTCCTCTAGGATGTAGTTAGGCTTGTGGGGTTGCAGGATGCATGTTGTTCATGCAAATGACCATTTATATAGTGTAAGAGTTCCTTATTTATATACAATTTGAGTGCTAGAATATAAGGAAGATCAAGATTTTTCTATCATATTTTACATAAAACTAAATTAAACACTTAAATACTAAATTAAACTACAATTAATTATGCCAATATTTGACTTGTAACGCAATTTTGGTTGCTTCCCGTTCGAAGAGATTTTCTATGCATTATAGAAATTTTCTTGTTTAATGAAGTTTCTTTCCTTTTTCTAGAGATTTATTATTGAAATAAGAAAGTATGTCAGCTTCTGCCAATTCGTAGGAAATTTTCTATTTTCGAGTCTTTTTCGTTGTTAAGGAAATAGCGAGTTGAGGATATGTCACGAGTTGTTTCTCTTATTGCGACCTCGAGCTGTGTCATATGCAAGCTCTTTATCCTGATCTAATTCACTATCTTGGTGTGATTGAACTCGTTTGATGCTTCTTTTGGCGTGGCATTTTGCTGACATGTCTTGAAATGATGGGCTTTGGCCTACTTCATCCTCATATGGGCTTTTGGGCTCGTTAGCCTATCGGGCCCTTATTGGGTTTTTTTGGCACAACATATGCCCCCCAACTTTCAATGCAAGCTAGTCATTTTGGTTGTATTAGAAGCTTGATCATTTGAGTTTCTGTAAAGCGTTTGAATTTCTGGAAGTTGGTTGATCTAGTGAACAATTGTCAGACACTGAATGTAATCGTCATGTCCTATTAAATACAATTTGTACCCGTACAAGAAGCTACTTCCTATCCTCTATGCAAACGTGATGCAAGATTTTATCCCAGCCGTTGAATGGATGACAATTATTATTGCTTACATCCAATGGTTATGACGGGTTCGTATAAAAATAAGAAAGAGTCATGTTTTTCTCATTTTGCAAAACTCTCGAGTACGCGAGACTCTTCTCTTGTTTTGAACATCCGTTGATTCTTCTTTTCTATTTCTCTCAATTGTTTCCGCTTCGCATCTCTTTTTTCTCAATATATGTTAATTATTTCTAACAAATATTTTTTTAATTAATTATAAAATGAATATTATTTTATTTATAATTTATAATATTATAGTTATTTTTAGAAAATAATTTAACATGTTATGTTATTTTAAAATAAACTTAATTATTTTAAATATAAAATACATTTATTTTATTATTATTTTTGGTTCAATCTGAACCTCGACCAAACAAAAGACATTATTATTTTTATCCAATCCCATATTGCACTAAACATATCGTAGTATTAATATATTCAATTTAATTCAATTTAATCTCATCAAAATAATTTAATCCAGTCCAACATGCCATATGAACCCTTAATGTGTGTAATATGGGAAGTCTATAAGTTTGAGTGAAAACCAAATTATAATTTAAAATTTGAAATGAAGCAAAAGTTATTCATATTTGAAACTTTGGCACTCTAATATCTATTTTTGCTCTCACCTAAATAAGATTTGATCAAATGTGTCACATCATATATATACCAACACAGAATTTAGATCCTCTTTTAATCTGAGCATTTTGCTGATCTGGTTTATATCATGACACATAAACATTATAATTAATGAATGGTTAAGATATAAATATTTTTCATATTTATTTTTTCAACCACTAATCACATGTTTCAAATCAAGAGACGATATGGATTTGCTAACACAATATAGTCTAATCATTCTCTGTTTTCTTTATTTTGTAAACTTAAATTTATAGTCAGTAAATATTCACCTTTACGATATTTCTTATAGATTAGTCCATGACCTAACATAAATATGATCTACCAAATCACAATCAAAATCCTAACAGGAAACAAGAGTCCCTTTTCTTGAAATTATGTGCATGAGTCTTTTTTGTAAGAAAAGACATATAGTAAAATTATATGCATGTTTATTTGTCTACATGTTGGGATTCCCTGTCAGAGAGAGTGACACAACACCAATTTGGTGATCTTTCGGCTTAATTAGCTTTAAATTCAGTGACAAAAACAAGACGACAGTGCACTACACCATGTGCTTTATTTAATGAATATTGATTTCTCTCCTCAAAAATGCCAAAAGAAATAAATGGATACCCTCATTTTTTCTTTTCCCTTGCTATTAATCATCTCAAATATGAAAGTATTTGGAATGAGAATGATTTAAAATAAAAGGATATCATTAAAATACCATTTGAAAATAAAATTAATAATAAATCATTCATTTTTATGTTAAAAAAATGATATTCAGTTATATTACTTTTCATTTTAAGGGGTTTTTAAGATTTTTTATTAAAATAAATGGTCGTATTCTTCTCATACTTGTGTCACAATGTATATTAGCTTTAGATGAGAGAAATTGGATATTCTTTTAATAAGTTCTACGCACCAATTACTTTTTTTTTAAAAAAAATAATTACAATGAAACCGGAACTAACATTATTGGCTAGAGTTTTGCTAGGACTTTCTATAATTAAGCATGATGTATGATTCAATGATATACTTTCTTAATTTGAGAAAAAGATATATTCCCAACAATAAAGGGCAAAATCTTTTATATATTCTTATAAATACATATGATAAGAATTAAACTCAGATTATAGATATAAAGGAGAACTACACTCATTATTTAATTTATAAGTGGATGTGCTACACCCTAATCAACTTAATTAAAAGGTCAGATAAGATATTTATTATGAAATAGATGTATCATGAAATTTTATGTGTTTAAAACCTATTCTTTTTCTTTCTATCTTATATCAAGTACCTACCAGTGAAGTTCGATTAGCTAATTAAAACTTCGAATCATTGAAGGATCCATATCTTGTAAATGAAAATATTATCAATTACTCCCTATTACTATAATTTCTCTTCTGTAAAACTGTAATTAAATAGCTTATATATCTCCATAAATCTCATGCATAAGTCTTTTACTTAAGAGTGCTAAAGATTTTGTTTTTCCTCATAAAACTGGCAAGACAAACATAGAATTAACCATCTTTTACATTGAATAAAAACCTGTTCATCAGTTATAAAAAAATTTTTTAAAAAAAAACACATATAAATATTATTTTCATTGCAGTAGTGCTCCTTCACAAAGAAGCAAGAAGTTCAGATATATATATGAACTGGCAAGGTCAGTACAAATTCCACTAGCAATAGTGCCAAGTACCAACCTATATGCCCTTACACTAGATAATTTCTCTCTTTTATATCAACCTTTTTTTTTTTAACCGAGCAGTTAATCAAACACCTTCAGGCTTCAACTGCAAAAACCCATAATCATATTAAAACGGGTAATTTTTTTTAAATTTAACTCCAAATTAATTATATTGACCCCATATTACTACTATCTTCAAACATTGTCACTAAATATTGGCATTTGCTAGAGATAATAATGGCACTAATAATGGGGTAATTGCATGCTCAAATTTAGCAAGAAGAGAAATTAACAATGGCTAATATCGAAACTGTCTTCCAACATATGTCTGCCCAAAAGACCAACCAGCAGGTGCAACATTGTAAGAGACTACACTGCGACCATCACTTGCTGTGACCAAAAATGAGAGGCTTTGTCCATTAAGGTATGAGTTGCTCTGCCAGTTTTGACCCCAGTTTCTTGACATGGGTTGCCAGCCAGTTCTAGAACCTTTTATGGCCACTGAATGCACATCACCAGCTCCTCCTACATTGGTTATCAAGACTAGATTGAAGTATGAATGGCCATTCACTGTAAACCTGATCCCTCCACTTCTCCTGCATCTTACCCTGCAAAATTTGGATGTTGAAAAACAAAATTAGATTGTGGATCCTATAAATTGAACAAGATGGGCATGTTCAACTTCGTTTAAAAAATATGTTTCTTGAAAATGAATTTGTTGGAATTTCCGAAATGTTGGGAGGGGTTAATTTGTGTATTTTTTAAGAACTAAAGAACCAATTTAGCATTAAACCATACTTTAGGGAACTTTTGGATGTTTGACTGTATTTTCATAATTCATACTTCGAAGATCTAAGATATATCGAAACTGACAATGTAAATAATAATAATAATAGTAATAATAATTTGTACGACAGCATTTAACATTTCTCTTATTAAAATAATTTTTAAGAACAAAAATAGTGAGAATGGATCTTGTACATATTTTCAAAAAAAATAAGAATTATTGTGTTATTTACATTTTTTGAAGTACGTAGAAAATGCTTTGATGGCTCAGACCACATGTATATAAATGTATTAACAAGAATGAACTTTGGATAAAAAGTGAAAATTATTTTACCTTCTGTAGATTACAGGGACAATACCAGCTCTATATTGGGCAATGTGTTGGAAGATAGGCTGAGAGAGATCAAAGTGGTGGTTGGGAGGGTCACACCACCCACCAGGAGGGCAAAAGTTGGTGGCTGTGACCACAATGGAGCCAGGAAGACACCATTGTGGATCATTTACACATCTAAGCTCAAAGCAAGCTCCACAACTTAGACCATTGTCAAACAAGGCAGTGCTCAGTGCTGCAGTATTGGTACCATAACCCTGGCTGTACAAGTTCCCATACCCACAAGCCCCACCTGTAAAACAATAATCCAAATTAACATATAATCAATAAATAAAAATAAAAATGTTATTTACTGGCTGTCATTATTAGTTATCATTAGACTCAAAAGTTTAAATTGATAGGAAAAAACTCAACTATAGTATTTAAGACATGATGTTGACAAGTGACATACTCCCTCATGTATAACATGGACAGATGATAGATATCATATATATGCTAAATATCTCCTCGAGTATAATATGTGTAATGATAAGATTTTTAAATAAATGGTAGAGAGGAGGTTTGAATCAGAGATTTCCAAGCTCTGATACCATATTAGTTACCATCAAACCTAAAAACTTATATTAAAAAGAAATGACCTAAATATAATATTTAACGCTTGAGATTGATAAGTGATGGTCGTTATCACTTTTCCTTTTATTTTAACTTTAATTTAGTAATGAAACCATAAATAATAACGTACCCATTGTCCCTGAAGCATCGCCACCTCCATAGAAAGTGGCATGAGCATTGATCCAACCTCCATTGTACCCACAAACAGATGAGACCATTGAGAGAAACACAACAAGAAGAAACCCCAAAAGTTCCATTTTCCTGAAAAAAATAAAATAGAAGAATATTAGTACTCTTCATGAGTATCTGTAACATATGGTACTATAACTAAATGTTAAAATTCAGAGGGCAAAAACTAGCGTACATTTTTCTTCTTCAATTTAGTTACACTACTTTAGAAGAAGAAAGATATATAAATAAAATAAAACTGTGAGAGAGAGAAGAATGTGATAAGAAAAATGAACTTTGAAAGGAGTTGTTTGAGGAATTGAAGAAGGGGGGCCTTGGTTTGATTGGCATATATAGAGGCCAGTCAACATCAAACCTGACTGACAACCTGACAAGCCTTGAGCTAGTGGGAACATGCAACTGTGAAGTGGTTTTTGGGGCTGTGATTTTGAGGAAACAATGCAAGTTTAATGGGTGGGGGGGAGGTTGTAAGTGGTTTTGTGGGTTTGAAACCGCGTGATTTTGGAAGCTGTACCATTTGAGAGATGCCACTGGATTCAAAGTGGGGTTAGGGTTCTCAGTGAATATGTGACATTTAGAGAGTTTAGCAAATTAATGTCTCTGTTGGAGGAGGACAAAAAGGCACTGGCTTTACTACAGTAAACTGGTCTACTCGGAGTAATAAAACCACTCATTTTCACCTACTATCAGGGTAAGTTTCATTTCCTAGTTCAAGGTGTAAAATTATATATATATATATATATATTACTCTAGGGTCTAAATTTAACTGTTTAAGCTTTCAAGTTGAGTAACTTTTACTAATACCATATTAGAATTAATCATAAGGTCTCGAATTCACATCCTCTCTACTATTTTTTTTTAAATTTTGGTTTTCATGGGATCATAGCATTACTAATACCCATATATACTTCAATCTTATAGCAATGACAAGGTAATTGAAACATTCTGTTGATATAACTCTAGTAATTTTTTTTTCTCTTTTAGCATTTCATAAATATTGAAGACTTAAAATTATTGAATCATGAATTCGTTAAAGACATTGGGAAATTAATGGAGGAGATGATGATCAGTAAATTTTATTCCAACGTTAGATCCAAACCGAAAATGACAACGGAGTCTATGTCAGTATAGTGACATTGCTATTAAATGCAATTCATGGAAGTGCTCTTGGTGATGGGATGACGGCACATGTATAATGTTCTTGTGTGTTTGTGATAAGGGGCTTGACCAGACAGAACTGGGGCTGTCTCATTTATTATATGCCAATCCATCGATTGTGTGGATACATCCTTGCAAGTTGGCAGCTCCTTACCGACTATTTCTATAACAAATTCTACAATAAAAATTTTCGGAAAATTGAAGAGATGTTTTCAATAAATTAATTTTAGATACATAAATACATATATATATATATGTTTTAGATACACACATATATATATGTACACTTTGCAATCCTTTAAAGAAAGTAATAAAAAGTTTTCGACGAACTTTAAAGATGCATTTATATCTGTTTATTGAACATAACTTTGATATCCTTTTGTTTATAATTGTTACTATTATTATTAAGATAAAAATATGGTACTTTGGTATATTTTTTTTATTCATAGGTTAAGATTAAATATGGGTGGTTGATTGGTGGGGAATACATTGAAATACTTGGTCATTAGAAAAGAATAAGCCAAGCATGTGCATGAAATATATATATATATATATATATATAATGCATTAATTAGTCAGTGCATATAGCAATCTACATGTGATCCGGGACTACTATGAACCAAAATTAGGTTTTTCCATTAATACATCTTCAGGATGCAGGAAAACATCATGAAAAATAATTATGAGAAAAGTAATCTGGACTCTTAAATTTTATTCTAACTTCAAATAATTGGTTTTTAATCGAAAGCCTAAAAAACACAGTTAGCTTGAAATGAAAGAAAATTCCTAGAAGAATGTCACTTTCCATAAAGTGGAGCCTAGCTTTTGCTTTGTTACTTCACAAAAGCTAGTAAACATGAATAATGCAGCTTTTTGCATGCATGGAACACAAAGTGTTGTTATGGTATAGGTGATTTACCTGTGTATATGCTTGGACCTTTTTTGATGCTTTTGAGGAATTTATAATTTCCCACAAATATCATTAATTTTTAATTTAAATAATTATATTCCCTTTTTGCTAGGAGGAACATATCAAATCCTTGAAAAAAAGTCAAAAGAGAAAGACTAATGACTTCCCCATGAACCATTTATAAGATCATTGTGCACAAATGAACAGAATTCTAGTTTCAAAATACATATATAGCTGGGGTTTTTTCCTTGTCATTACATATTTGAATTTTTAGGTCATATCTAAATTAATACAAATGAGAAGATCAAGATCATAGACATGATGGTGGTGGTTTGAATATCTAATCTCTTAACATTATAGTCAATAAAATTAATAATGAGCCTCATACTACAATTACTCAACAGCTATCATTTTCGCATACTAGGTCTCTCTTAGGCTTTGTAGTTATTTTAGACTTGATGATCCCACTGACCATATATAATTCAATTTCTTAGTTCACACGGGTTGTGCATGAATGAATAATTCATAATAATGGCCCCAATGACTTGTTACAAAAACAACTGGATCAGATTTTGAAGAACAAAGTCTTGTCTTGATGTTCTCAACAGAAAAAAGATATATATGATAAAGTTGATTTCTTCACCATAATTTTTGGAGTTCATATTTTTATGATGAATCTTTTGTTGCCTGGACAAAAATACAAAAAAAAAAAACATATCTTCTAACTAGATTTGGTGGGCCTGGATTTGCTTGTCTGAAAACATATAACCGTGGTGGTAGATTTGAGTGATTTATAATCATTTTGAGACCTTAAATTTTTTTCAAATTTTAGTGTGCCCCTTCAGATTTTTGAAGGTCAATTGAAATTAACTAGCTAGCCGAGATTTATCTTTTTTTCTCTTTTGAACTAATTTGCAACTGGATTTACAAACTGATGGTCAAACAAAAATCTTTATATCAGTAAAAGAGTTTGATTACCTTATTGATAAGATAAAATTACTTATCAATAACAATATTTGAATCTGTTATAAGGATGATTAAATTGTTTTAATTTTATATTGATGGAATTCATTTTCCGTGTGTCATCTGTATTTTTTTAATTTTTTATTTAAATATTTAGTCTCACTGCTCCAACAGTTTGATGTTTATCATTAAAAATTAATTATTCTTTATTTTATTATATAATTTTTACATTACATGGATTTAAATTTAAATTTTTATTAGGCTAAATCTTGAAAAAGAAAATTAATAATAAAAACAAAAATCCTATGTGGCTCTGAAATTTATATAACTTCATGCACATATTTTACGCATGCCAGCTTTTTACGTGAAATCACCTATCGACTTGCAGATAAAGTACAAGGAGAACATCTAGCTACTAGTTTATATGATAGAGGTCATCTACATGGGGTCTAATAATAATTCTACACAAGGCAAGTCTTTGGTAAGCATTCAGAAAAATTTGAATATATATATATATATATATATATCAAAGTAACAATAACCATCGAAAGAAGTACCAAGTAGCTAGATCCATTTGTGCCGGTTCAAATATACTGTTGTTTTGTTTTGCAGTATTAACAAGGTAAATGTCTAAGTACTAGGCCTAGAAGTCTGACACCGAAATAGTAATTCCAACCTTATATATATATATACACATATATATTTGTATATGTATATTATAGGTGCATTTAGTATTTGGTGATGTTTCTTTCATATTTACATATTATTCTATCTCTAGTGCATATTTTAAATACAATAAATATAAATCTTACGAAGTTATTGATATAGTAATTTTATTGAAACCATCTTATTATAACTAGTAATGATAAAAGAATTACTTTTAACTGGGTAAATACCATTCAAATTAAGACTACTAACTATAATGATTATATTGTCTAAAGTTAACTTGTATGGTATAATTACTATGAGACTTCGCTTTGTCTTTTTCATTAATTCAAAATCTGTCAAAGCCACCCACTAATGTTTTAAATTCACTTAATAGAAATCTCTCTTTCATGAAAACACATGACCCAAAAAGATACTCAATCAAGTACATATCTATTTTAACCAGACCAGTGTACTCATCTTGGCAGAAAGCCAGAGCATCAATAAATACTGGTTCGTATATACATTTACAATGAATTTTATTGAGTGAGACATCATGGGGCCTGCAGAGTGTTGGGAGTATGTTGAGACTTAGCTTTCAGGTTCACAAGGAGTCAAGTAGCTTATGTTCCTGCCAATGCAGAAAATAAATCATGATTTGGACTTCACGGTAGTGCAGCTTTAGCTTTCTGGTACAAAATCATGTGTTCTTGCTTGGGATGCTTGATTCCAGGAGCATTCTTGTGCAGGCAAGCGAGCTTGATGTGCTCCACTGATTGCGAGGTACCATTTTTATTTAAAATGTGTATTAACGTGTCAAATTTAATATCTAATCTTAAATAAAATTTTATGTTTTATGATATCTAATATGTTCTTATAGTTATGATAGCTCAAGTTCAGGTAAATGAGCGTGATGCACTCCGCTGATTGAGAGGTATTGTTAATATTTTTCAGAATATGTATTAACATGTCAAATCTAATGTCTAATCTCATATAATTTTTTTATCATTTTTTATGATATCTAATATATTTTTATAGTTACAACATTTTAGGATCACATCATTCCATTTTTTCTCTTATTTGATATTCTCTTCATTGATTTGATCCGTTGAGTATCTTAAATTGTTTCCCATCAATTTTTCAACTACAAATGGAATTTACTTTTATGTACTTTTGTGTTTTTGAAGAAAAAATTTACTTTTATGTACTTGTGGTGTCAAAATAAAAAAGGAATTTACTTTTCAGGGGTCAATTTTGTTGGGACATGACCTATTGTGTTTTTTTTTTGAAAGACATGACCTATTTGCTGTAAGCAGTAGACTATATTTTTCTCATCAACACCTATATTCAATAGGCTTTTGACCATTTTAAAAGAAGTTTGTCGCAAATTTTAGACTGTCAACAAGACTATCAGTTTTTAACAAGTTTCGAAATCATTCAAATCTTATATATATTTCGTTACATATCTACGAAAGTTAATTTTATCTTGTAGATTACTAGCTAGCTAGTAGATTATAATTATCTCATCAATGACTTCTCCTAGTCTATGATAATTTTTAGAGAACCATGTAGCAAAATTTCAGAAACTCATCAATTTTATCATGTTCTTTACCAAATTTCGAAATCATTCAAAGCCAGATGTATTTAGATTGCATCTCACCGAAAGTAAAAGAATTTTACGGTACTGTATGTAACTAGTATAACACCAAAAAATGCCTGGTAAGTTGGAAGTACCCTTCAGATATTTCTTCAAGTACCAAAAAAACAAGTAACCTTTCAAAGGACCACACAGAAATTTTCCATAATTGTCCTCCTACATTTCAACTGCGGTGTGGGATTAAGAAGTACCGGAAACCATGCTGCAGAAATTTCAGCCAATGGACCAGCATATCACATGCTTGTATTTTCTGATGCAAAAATATATATGTATATATACACACAAATTTAATTAATAGATATTATTGGTCACCCCCACCTAATTGAAGCACCGTCATAGGTGGGGTGGGGTGACCAATATCTACTAATTAAATTTGTGTATGTATATATCCATATATATAGAGAGAGAGATAAAGGACTGTTATTACAAATTAAAGCCTATAAAAATTCTTGAATTCTTCATTAAGGTGTTTTGATGATCAAATTAAGATACCTGAGGTTGCAATTAGCATCAGTACTATGATGACTGGCACACACCATATTTATATTTAATGTATAGTTTGGTTACTCCATCTAACATATATTGCTTTGATTTGCCTTTGGATTTTCTTCTATTTACATTTTGCTTTTCTTCAGTATCGTCCAAAATCAAGCTATGGTAAAAATTTTAGGTTAGATATTAATGTCATGTATTTTTCATGCATGTGGTCTGGTCACCAGTTAGAATTAGTGAAACATTTTGCGTGCATGAATGAGATGTCTAATGTACATGACATTGCGTGCAGAGAGATAATTCAAAAGGAAGTGTAAAAAAAGGCTTTTTCTTGCTTGGAACTTTCAAGATGGATCTTCTCACGCACCCCTCTATATTTATAAACTTTTAATCTTCCTAGGGACAAGTACACTTCAAAACAGACTCCGATAGATCCAGATATGAAGAGGGGGTGTACTTCAGCTTTTGAAATTAAAAGTAAAATAAAATAAACAAGAGTGGAAATAAACATTTAAGTTTTGATTATCGTATTTAGAAAAACATGTAAGTATCTATTAATTACATATTTACACTAGCTCTAACATATCAATTACTACATAAGGTGAGATTGAAAAGTTGGATAAAATGTTGAATGTCTACTATTATCCATTTGATTAACTTGTAATAGACAACAGGTTTTTAAGTTAGTAATGAATTTTATTTGAAAATCATTGATGAATTACAAGTTGAAAGGATAGAAATTAGTAGACTATAAAGGAAATTTACTAAGTCACATGTAATTAACACCTAAAAAACTTGTAAATATATTTTCTTAAATCAGCCAATTTATTACACTTTCTTTTTTTTTTAAACTCTTGAAATACCAATTTTCCAGCTTGTATTATTTTATCGTTCATCACTTAAACAACTAAAACTAAATTGAACAAGCTGAACTCAACAATTCTCTTCATATATACCAAAATAAATATAATAAAATATAACAATGCATTTAAATAATAATAATAATAATAAATGATAATAAAGATATTATTGATACATACATATATATATATCGAGTCTGATGGTAGTAAAACTCTAATAATTTTCAAAGAAAGAAATATTAAAAAGGTATGCTATAGCAGAGGACAACCTCACTTCTATCCAAATTAACTCGATCATAATGATAAGAAAATTAAATTAAACAAACAATATTCTGTTGTATGTATTTTCCGAACAAATATTAAGAAAGAACATAGAAAAAAAAGACATATATTTTGTGATATTCAACGAGAACTACAACCACTATTACAGTAAAAGTGAAAGAAAAGAGACTATACATTTTTAGCAGAATTATTCTGTTGTTAACTCCAACAATTTCTGCAATATTTTTAAGCGCTGAGTTTTTTTTTTTTAAACATTTTCTCGCATTCTCTCACATTCTCTTTTCAATCAAACACTCAAATATCTAATGCGATAAAGACAAAAATGACCTAAAATAAGGGTGGAGATAATTTGTTTCCTTAAAAAAAGCTTTTGATCATTTGTCTCCAAAAATATATTTTTGAACAAAATCATCCTTTAGGAAAAAAAAAAATTCATCTTCTTCAATCTTCATTTGCCAGAATCTCTCTTTTCCGTCTAGCATTGTTTCCAACGAATTCTCTTCTTCTTCTTCTTCTTCGTCTCCTTCTCAATCTCCTTCATGATCCTCTTTGTTCTCCTTTCCTCTTCTTCCTTGTCAGAAAAGCGAACTTGCAGATGCATGTCCGATTGTTATTAATCATGGCAGTAGAAACTGTTATTAGTAATGACAATTTGTATTAAATATCATTAGTATCATTCCATTTCTGTAAAATTTTATTATCTCCATTTGCGAACAATATCTTGTAAGTTTCAATTTCTATTGTTGTACTTCGTATTTAAATCAATGTTAAATGTTTCTCATCTATCAGTATGTCCCAAATCTGTATCATCAATTTACAAGTATATAGTTGGAACCCTCAGAGATAAATTCTAGGGGTAATTCTGAATAGATACCTTAACCTGGTCTGCACTTGAGGAAACACAACACGTACTTGTATATTGAATTTATTGTGTTTACAAAGTATTTTCAATTTCAGTTGTTATTTATTCATTCATAACTTCAATTACAATTGTTCTTATTCATTCATAATTTCATTCGTTGTTTACTACAATTGCTCTTTGATTATTATTATCATGTCTACATGTTTACATCCTCAAATGGTATCAGAGCCTTGTGATTATGTTTGTGTGGAAAGCATTAGATAAGCTTGTTCTTAGTCAAATACTAGGTGAAGCCTTAGGAAGGTAGACCGGTAAGCCCAAGAGGAGGTGTTGGTTGTGTAAATCCTTGAACTGGGAGCCATAGGTTTGATTAAGACCAATTCTATCTCTTTCTAATCCCACAACCATGTCAGAAACTCCGATCTTTAGGGGAGTAGATCCAGACCATGAGAATAGTGAAGAAGCTCAATCTGTAGTAAACTATAAAACAAATTGGAATGACCAGGAACTTAGTAATTGGAAATTACCAAAATTAGAATTAAAGACAATTTACAAACCATCAAATTTTTTTTAGTTTTAAGAGCCTTCTTGGTAACAAATTAAAAGAAATAAATGTCAAGTTCATCACCGATACATTCTCGATCAACCTACTTAATAAAAATAGTCTAAATTATTATGCTAAATTAGGATACACTGATCTCCACATAGGAGGAGTACAATTAGCTGTGAAACCAATGTCAAAATTAGGACTAAATAATTCAATGTTAATTGTGTTAAGAGATGCTAGAATAGAAGATTACATGGAATCCATCCATGGAGCCCTAGAAACAACTCTCACATACGGACCAGTATACTTTGTCTGCTTTCCAGACTTTAGCATTGCCCTCAAAGCAGATGACCATAAAGAATTATGTCTAAAGGTTGATATACAAGTCCACAATTATAATTTTATAAAAGGATCATGTCTTTACAAACTCATTTACAATGTCAATTATAGGGTTATGAATACTGGAATTGTCTCCAATTTTATCCGCCCAAATATACCAAAAAACCAGATCATGTCCTTTGTAGCCTCTAAACAAATCCAACCCTTGGTACCTAGACCATTAGGATGGCATCAAATTAAGTTTCCTGACGAATGGATCAAAAAGAATCAAGCCCCCAATACTCAACTCCCTCCTGAAAGACCATTAACATCTCACAGAAACTATGCTGATAGATCTTTGTGAATATCCTTCGGACATAGACATTCTGTCTCACATTACAATACCTCTAGACCTAACAGTCCAACCTCTACAGCCTTTCAAACGGCTAGATCTCTTTTACGAAGTCATTCTAGTAAACAATCTATGCCCACGTTATCTACAGATTATAATAATTTGACCAATAGGATCTATAGAACAGAGGCACAAATAGCTAGACCCATACATAATAATAGACAAATAGAAGAAGAGGAACATTTCTCTCCTACCCAATCACAAATCCAAACTGAATGTTGTGCAGAGATCAATGTCATCTCCACCAGCAAAGTTGACTTTGATTTCCTGTTACAAGATTATTATTTCTCCATAAACAAGGAAGAAAGAGACCATTATGAAAACAAATATTCCAAGAAGAAGAGAGCCCAGTTTAGAGTAAGATGGTTAGAAACTGTCAAACATCTCCAAGAAACCCTATCCTTTTTTATCTGGTACAAACATCGACATACATATGAACGACAATGTAATACACTAACTGATAAACCTCCAAAACATTATAAGACTAGTAAAGGAATTCATAAGTCAAACCATCCTCCAAAAGAAAAATTTGAAACCCTAACAGAATCTCAAATTCCTGTGGCATGCACCCCCTTTGCCACTATTCCAGAAGATCTGTCCAAAACAGATCCTGCTACTCAACACCAGTCCGGTATAATCATAAAACAAAATAATTTCGCTAATGAATATTTGACTACAATAGGTGAACAACTAGATCGCTTAGAGCTTCAATCTCAAACTGACACCAGACAACTCAAACAACAAATAGAACAATTAGAAATAGTCAATCGCACCCCTAGGCTAAAACACTCAAAGCCGGCTAGAATAAGTTCTCAACCATTATTCCCTGAACCAACAGGAATAGGCAAGTGTTTTGACACTCAAGATATTCTTAAAACCATTGATGACAAACTCGCAGAACTCAAAAACGAACCTAGTAGTAGTAATAATCCTAATATCCTGACCTTAGATGAAACAATTAGTCAAGGTACAGATTCAGACCATTCCACAGACCAGGATGACATAAAAATATCTGAAGCAGAATTATTTGTCTAAAAAATATACAATTCCACTAAACAAGAGAAACCATATTACCCTAAGCCATCACCCCCTGATTTACAATATGAAGAACCTGTTCCCTATAGAGCCTATACAGGAAATGCCTGTTACCAATGGAATATAGATGGTTTAGCTCATTACCAGACAATGACTGTGTTAAAACAAATGTACACTATAGGAAGAATTTACATAGAAAAACAAAATTTATCACAAAAAGGTGCTGCCCAAATGATTACTCTAGGTTTTGAGGGACAATTGTCAGGATGGTGGAATAACCATCTTAATGAAATACAAAGAAATGAAATCTTAAATGCGACAAGACTAAACTTACCCGATAGGAATCCCAGAGAACCAGATACTTTAAATACACTAATCGCGACCATAGGATTGCATTTCATAGGAAATCCAAATTTCTTAGAAGAAAGACAATTATCCAAACTCCATAATCTTAGGTGTAAAACCTTAGGAGAATTCAAATGGTATAAAGACGTATTTCTGACAAGAGTAATGCAAAGAACAGATAGTAGTAAACAACGAATGAAATTATGAATGAATAAGAACAATTGTAATTGAAGTTATGAATGAATAAATAACAACTGAAATTGAAAATACTTTGTAAACACAATAAATTCAATATACAAGTACGTGTTGTGTTTCCTCAAGTGCAGACCAGGTTAAGGTATCTATTCAGAATTACCCCTAGAATTTACCTCTGAGGGTTCCAACTATATACTTGTAAATTGATGATACAGATTTGGGACATACTGATAGATGAGAAACATTTAACATTGATTTAAATACGAAGTACAACAATGGAAATTGAAACTTACAAGATATTGTTCGCAAATGGAGATAATAAAATTTTACAGAAAGGGAATGATACTAATTCAGAACTTTTGTTCAGCATATGAACTTGTTCTGAGACTTAGGATTTTTTTTTCGACCGAAAACAACCTCTACCTCTCTCAGAAGGAGAGTTACATATTTATATTGATTCGAAAAACTCTAAATCCTAGTTAGCTCCCTCAAGTAACTCAGGTTTAGATCACATGACCATATGATTCCAGCTTTTCCGAAAATGTCGGTAGTGACTGAAGAAATCAATGAACATGTTTTTTGTTGGAAGAATCATGTTGTCAGGCATCTTGGTTTGAAAGTTTGTTTGTCGGAACATTGCACATAGTGTTGGTTAGGAATAATTCATTGAAATGTCTTTTGTCATTTTGCAACGTGCTTGTCAAGCTGTCATGACCCGTGAATTCAGAAGAGTTATAATTTCTGATATGAGGCCAGGTCACAACCAAAGAGATCTGGATTGAAATCTTCGAGTCCTTCTTGGTCATCATTGTCTTCACTTTGTGGGGAATCTGACTTGGTTGATGAGGAAACTGTTGGCAAGAATTCTGCCATTATTGCAGCAACCTCTTCCTTGGATTTAGCTGCTCCTAGTCGTGCTTGGAGCTGAGATTTAGAGAGAAGAAATTGTTCGTGCTCGGGTTTGATGGTGGGAGCTCGGCAGAGCTCAGGGTTGTTTGCAAGGTATTGCTTAACTGCATTTTCGTCAATCTTGGAGAGTTTCATACCACTCCACCATTTGATCATGTATTGTCTTCCAAAGTATGGGACCGTAAAATTGCCAATTTGCCTATCTTGAATTTGATAGTCAAGCATCAGGATCCAAGTGAGACTGAGATGTTTGTAAAAAATCAAAAGGATTAGAAGGAATTCTTGATCTTTTGGGACCACCACGTGGGTTGTCCAGTAATCAAATCCTCTTTTGACTGGAGGAGGAAGAAAATCAGTTGTCGATCCACATTTGTCCCACCATTCGTAAAACCAGTGGGGTAAATCAACTAGTTGAAAATTCTTGTCAAAATAAAAAAACCATGATTTTGAGTTTGAAAAGTTTTGTTTGTAAAATGTGCGATACCACGCATCCATATAGTCCCAATAGGTATAACTTTGGGGTATAAAGACTTGTGATAAAGTTTTGGCAGTATTTGGGTTTCCCTATTGCCCTTGGGAAATTATTTTTCTAATTTTTACTTTTGAAAATGCTATTTTGGCTGGATTGATTTTGTCTGCAATAGGTTGAAGACCTATTGAGTCTAAATCCACCAGAATGAATTCATAAAATTGTTGAGTTTTGTGGGAATTTTCATATAAACGAAAATGTTGATTTGAAAGATAATGGTCAGCCAATCTTTTGGGCTGGTTTAGATTTTGTTCTGTTAACATTGAGGGTTCTAGAGGGAAAATCCTCTCAAAGTATGGTTTGTTAACATAGGTGAATTTTGGTTGGTTGACTTGTGGGAAAAGTAAGGCTTTGTTGGCTGATCGTTGGGTCAAGGAAGTTGAGGCTGCATTTTTATATGTATTTGTCAATGAAGTAATTGGGCTGAAACGATTTGTCAAGTCTAAGGGGGTAAGGAGTTTTTGTGGGAATGTTCCTAGAGGAACCAATTGACTCTGTGGAGATTGACCTTGGGTTGATTGAGAAGTTTGGGCCATGAAATAATTTGATTTTTGGGTGTAGGCCGGTTTGTCTTCAATTTTTGGGCTAGTGATTTGTTGTGTGGAGATCAAAGTCTGTTTTAAGGCCGAAGCCTTTAATTGTACCCTTTTTGTTTCATCCGAAGATGCCGGACTATTTTTATTTTTTCCTTTGGAAGCAGTAGAGCGGAGGTTGGCACTCATTTTCTTCCCTGCAAGAATTCTCTTGTCAGAAAATCAGGCAAAGAATTCTGATTTCCATTGATATGTTGGATCTCAAAATCAAATATTGATAAAAGGGCTTGCCATCTAGCAAAAATTTGTTTGGAAGCAAGATTTTTAACATCTTTTTGTAAAATGAACTTGGCCGATTGACAATCAATTTTTAAAAGGAATTTTTGATTGATCAAATCATCTTGAAATTTTTGAATAGTTAAAACAATTGCCAAAATTTCTTTTTTGACTGTAGAATATTTGCTTTGGGTTTCATTCCATGTTCCTGAGAAATATCTAACTAAATGGTCTTGGCCTTGAATGGTTTACGTCAGTATCCCGCCATATCCTATATCAGAGGCATCTTTTTCAACTATTTTGGGTGCTAATGGGTGATAAATTGTAAGACAGAGAATCTTTTTAACCTGTCTTTTGATGGACCTGACTATGTCGGTATGGTGTTCAGACCATACTGGAGGGTTTGATTTTAATCTATCAAACAATGGCTTACATATTGGTCGGATATTTTTACAGAAATCTGCAATATAGTTAAGACATCCTAGAAATCTTTGTAATTGGGTTTTATCTTTGATGACATCAGGAAATTTGTCAGTGAAATCAAGACTTCTTTGAATTGGAATGATAGTTCCATTGTCGATATTATGGCCTAAGAATCTAATATTTGTTTGTAGAAGAACTATCTTTGGGGCCGAGACCACTAATCCGTTGTTCTTAACTATATGAAGGAAGGTATTCAAATGTTTCTAATGTTGGTCAATATTGTTTGAGAAAACTAAGACATCATCTATGTAAACTATTATGAATGATGAGTATGGGTTAAAAATATCATTCATAATGGACTGGAATTCTGATGGGGCATTTTTAAGGCCAAAGGGCATGACATTCCACTCATATTGGTCGAATGGTACAGTAAAGGCTGTTTTATATCTATCTTTGTCAGCTATTTGTATTTGCCAGAATCCTGATTTCATATCAAATTTGGACATAATAATAGCACTATGAAGTCTTTTAAGAAGGTCGGATTTGTTAGGGATAGGGTACCTAATCCATTCTAAAGCTGCATTGAGTGGTTTGTAATTTATGACTAATCTTGGTACTCCTCTCTCGATTTCAGAGGCTTTTTGGACATAAAAAGCTGCAACCCTCCAGGGGGATTTAGACTTTCTTATTAATCCATTTTCCAATAATTCTTGTATTTCTTTTTGACAGAATTGTAAGAGAGCATCATTCATTTGTATTGGTCGTGCTTTGGTGGGGATTTGGCGCTCATTGAAGTCCTTTCGATAGGGAAGTTCTACAATGTGTTTTTTTCTGTTCCAGAAAGCATTAGGAAAGGAGGAGCAGACTTGGGATTCTAATGTTTTACGAAACTTGAGAATTTGGTGTTGTATTAACGGATTTTCTAATTGTTGTTTTTGTCGTTGATATTGAATATCATGTTGTAGATAAGTTAATTGTTGTTGTTTTCTGTCTAAGGATTGAATGGTTGTGTCTATGGAAATTGAATTGGTCTTTAAGAGATCTAAATCTTTAGTTTGCTTAGGCATTGAAAATTCGAACAGTAGCTCTTTATTCATGTAATTTGTAATTATTCCTTTGTCTGTTACTTGGAAATGAGTAATTAATTCTAGGAAAGGTGTTCCTAGGATGATTGTTTGTGTTAATGTTTTAACCAATATAAATGACATCTTTAAGAGACACCTTGATTACAGACCTTGGCTGATGGTAACTTGTATTTAATGTCAAGAGGTGTTTTGTTAGCTCCATAAAGGAGTTCAGAAGTTCTTTTAAAATATTTTGTAGGAACTAGTCCTTCTTGGATACAGTTTAAGTCAGTTCCTGAATCTATTAGGGCATGTTGGACTTCTAAGACATAATTATCTTTTATTCTTATTTGAAGACTGCAGTACCATTTTCGAAATGTTACTTTTTGAGTGAGATTTATAAACAGATGGTCTGAGATTGGTTCAATTTGATTTTCGTTTTGCTCAGAATCTGAGCTAAAGGAAGATGGTGATGTGGTCTTAAGATTTGATTTTTCTTGGAGGACTTTTATTGTTAATTTTAGTTCTTTTATCTCGTTTTTAATTTGTTTTACTTCTTGTTGGAGGTCATTAATAGTTGTCTTTTTAAGTTTGAACCTAGAGAGGACATCTTTGTCAAAGTCGATTGGTTTAAAAGGCTTTTTAATTTTGCTAATACTTGAGCTAGCTTCATTGTCTAAGTTTGTAACCATTTCTTTAAGGCTAGCTAATTGTTTTGCCTTTTGTTCTGGATTGCTAAGTTGATCTATTAATTCTATCCAATTAATTAAATCTTTCTTTTCTAGGACACAGATTGTTTTTACAGAACTATCTTTCTCTTTACAATTACAAGTTTGTTTGTTAATACTGGTTGATTCGCTATCACTATAGTCTACTGAAGAATCAGAGAGGGTTCAAATATCGTTATCAGTTTGGATATCTTCTGATTCAGTAGAACCAGAATCAAGAATATTCATGATTTGTTGTTTAACAGAGTTTTCTATTTCTAAGTCCTGCATTTTCTTTTTCAATTCTGGACATTTGTTAGCATAGTGACCTATTTTTCCACATTTGTAACATTTATTAGATTGTCTTTTGAATGGTCTAAAGGATTGGTTTTTCTTATTTTTATTGTAATAGTTATTGTCCTGATTTCTGGGGTATTTTTTGTGTCTTTTATAAGGTGGGTAAGTTTTGTGATTACCTTTCTTTTTTCGGTAGGATTTTTTAATTTTGTCAAATCCAAATTGATCACACCAAGATCCTAATTCCTTATGGGTCTTTTTCCTATCATTTTTTATTTGATCTTGGGTCCGTAGGTCGTTACATAATTGTAATCCCGTTACTTCTATTGCCTGTATTATTTCTCCATAGGTCATGTTTTCTATATCGACTTCTAACCAATTGTCTTCAGATTGTAAGGTTACTATTTTGTCTCGAACTTTGTTAGCGAATAATGTTGGTAATCCTGAAATAAATTTTCTTTCCAATATGCTGCATTACTATCTGTTCTTTGCATTACTCTTGTCAGAAATACGTCTTTATACCATTTGAATTCTCCTAAGGTTTTACACCTAAGATTATGGAGTTTGGATAAATGTCTTTCTTCTAAGAAATTTGGATTTCCTATAAAATGCAATCCTATGGTCGCGATTAGTGTATTTAAAGCATCTGGTTCTCTGGGATTCCTATCGGATAAGTTTAGTCTTGTCGCATTTAAGATTTCATTTCTTTGTATTTCACTAAGATGGTTATTCCACCATCCTGACAATTGTTCCTCAAAACCTAGAGTAATCATTTGGGCAGCATCTTTTTGTGATAAATTTTGTTTTTCTATGTAAATTCTTCCTACAGTGTACATTTGTTTTAACACATTCATTGTCTGGTAATGAGCTAAACCATTTATATTCCATTGGTAACAGGCATTTCCTGTATAGGCTCTATAGGGAACAGTTTCTTCATATTGTAAATCAGGGGGTGATGGCTTAGGGTAATATGGTTTCTCTTGTTTAGTGGAATTGTATATTTTTTGGACAAATAATTCTGCTTCAGATATTTTTATGTCATCCTGGTCTGTGGAATGGTCTGAATCTGTACCTTGACTAATTGTTTCATCTAAGGTCAGGATATTAGGATTATTGCTACTACTAGGTTCGTTTTTGAGTTCTGCGAGTTTGTCATCAATGGTTTTAAGAATATCTTGAGTGTCAAAACACTTGCCTATTCCTGTTGGTTCAGGGAATAATGGTTGGGAACTTATTCTAGCCGGCTTTGAGTGTTTTAGCCTAGGGGTGCGATTGACTATTTTTAATTGTTCTATTTGTTGTTTGAGTTGTCTGGTGTCAGTTTGAGATTGAAGCTCTAAGCGATCTAGTTGTTCACCTATTGTAGTCAAATATTCATTAGCGAAATTATTTTGTTTTATGATTATGCCGGATTGGTGTTGAGTAGCAGGATCTGTTTTGGACAGATCTTCTGGAATAGTGGCAAAGGGGGTGCATGCCATAGGAATTTGAGATTCTGTTAGGGTTTCAAATTTTTCTTTTGGAGGATGATTTGACTTATGAATTCCTTTACTAGTCTTATAATGTTTTGGAGGTTTATCAGTTAGTGTATTACATTGTCGTTCATATGTATGTCGATGTTTGTACCAGATAAAAAAGGGTAGGGTTTCTTGGAGATGTTTGACAGTTTCTAACCATCTTACTCTAAACTGGGCTCTCTTCTTCTTGGAATATTTGTTTTCGTAATGGTCTCTTTCTTCCTTGTTTATGGAGAAATAATAATCTTGTAACAGGAAATCAAAGTCAACTTTGCTGATGGAGATGACATTGATCTCTGCACAACATTCAGTTTGGATTTGTGATTAGGTAAGAGAGAAATGTTCCTCTTCTTCTATTTGTCTATTATTATGTATGGGTCTAGCTATTTGTTCCTTTGTTCTATAGATCCTATTGGTTAAATTATTATAATCTCTAGATAACGTGGGCATAGATTGTTTACTAGAATGACTTCGTAAAAGAGATCTAGCCGTTTGAAAGGCTGTAGAGGTCGGACTGTTAGGTCTAGAGGTATTGTAATGTGAGACAGAATGTCTATGTCCGAAGGATATTCCCAAAGATCCATCAGCATGGTTTCTGTGAGATGTTAATGGTCTTTCAGGAGGGAGTTGAGTATTGGGGGCTTGATTCTTTTTGATCCATTCGTCAGGAAACTTAATTTGATGCCATCTTAATGGTCTAGGTACCAAGGGTTGGATTTGTTTAGAGGCTACAAAGGACATGATCTGGTTTTTTGGTATATTTGGGCGGATAAAATTGGAGACAATTCCAGTATTCATAACCCTATAATTGACATTGTAAATGAGTTTGTAAGGACAGGATCCTTTTATAAAATTATAATTGTGGACTTGTATATCAACCTTTAGACATAATTCTTTATGGTCATCTGCTTTGAGGGCAATGCTAAAGTCTGGAAAGCAGACAAAGTATACTGGTCCGTATGTGAGAGTTGTTTCTAGGGCTCCATGGATGGATTCCATGTAATCTTCTATTCTAGCATCTCTTAACACAATTAACATTGAATTATTTAGTCCTAATTTTGACATTGGTTTCACAGCTAATTGTACTCCTCCTATGTGGAGCTCAGTGTATCCTAATTTAGCATAATAATTTAGACTATTTTTATTAAGTAGGTTGGTCGAGAATGTATCGGTGATGAACTTGACATTTATTTCTTTTAATTTGTTACCAAGAAGGCTTTTAAAACTAAAAAAATTTGATGGTTTGTAAATTGTTTTTAATTCTAATTTTGGTAATTTCCAATTACTAAGTTCCTGGTCATTCCAATTTGTTTCATAGTTTACTACAGATTGAGCTTCTTCACTATTCTCATGGTCTGGATCTACTCCCCTAAAGATCGGAGTTTTTGACATGGTTGTGGGATTAGAAAGAGATAGAATTGGTCTTAATCAAACCTATGGCTCCCAGTTCAAGGATTTACACAACCAGCACCTCCTCTTGGGCTTACCGGTCTACCTTCCTAAGGCTTCACCTAGTATTTGATTAAGAACAAGCTTATCTAATGCTTTCCACACAAACATAATCACAAGGCTCTGATACCATTCGACCAATATGAGTGGAATGTCATGCCCTTTGGCCTTAAAAATGCCCCATCAGAATTCCAGTCCATTATGAATGATATTTTTAATCCATACTCATCATTCATAGTAGTTTATTATTATCATGTCTACATGTTTACATCCTCGAATGGTATCAGAGTCTTGTGATTATGTTTGTGTGGAAAACATTAGATAAGCTTGTTCTTAGTCAAATACTAGGTGAAGCCTTAGGAAGGTAGACCGGTAAGCCCAAGAGGAGATGTTGGTTGTGTAAATCCTTGAACTGGGAGCCATGGGTTTGATTAAGACCAATTCTATCTCTTTCTAATCCCACAACCATGTCAGAAACTCCGATCTTTAGGGGAGTAGATCCAGACCATGAGAATAGTGAAGAAACTCAATCTGTAGTAAACTATGAAACAAATTGGAATGACCAGGAACTTAGTAATTGGAAATTTTCAAAATTAGAATTAAAGACAATTTACAAACCATCAAATTTTTTTAGTTTTAAAAGCCTTCTTGGTAACAAATTAAAAGAAATAAATGTCAAGTTCATCACCGATACATTCTCGACCAACCTACTTAATAAAAATAGTCTAAATTATTATCCTAAATTAGGATACACTGATCTCCACATAGGAGGAGTACAATTAGCTGTGAAACCAATGTCAAAATTAGGACTAAATAATTCAATGTTAATTGTGTTAAGAGATGCTAGAATAGAAGATTACATGGAATCCATACTCTAGGTTTTGAGGGACAATTGTCAGGATGGTGGAATAACCATCTTAGTGAAATACAAAGAAATGAAATCTTAAATGCGACAATACTAAACTTACCCGATAGGAATCCTAGAGAACCAGATGCTTTAAATACACTAATCACGACCATAGGATTGCATTTCATAGGAAATCCAAATTTCTTAGAAGAAAGACAATTATCCAAACTCCATAATCTTAGGTGTAAAACCTTAGGAGAATTCAAATGGTATAAAGACGTATTTCTGACAAGAGTAATGCAAAGAACAGATAGTAATGCAGCATATTGGAAAGAAAAATTTATTTCAGGATTACCAACATTATTCGCTAACAAAGTTCGAGACAAAATAGTAACCTTACAATCTAAAGACAATTGGTTAGAAGTCGATATAGAAAACATGACCTATGGAGAAATAATACAGGCAATAGAAGTAACGGGATTACAATTATGTAACGACCTACGGATCCAAGATCAAATAAAAAATGATAGGAAAAAGACCCATAAGGAATTAGGATCTTGGTGTAATCAATTTGGATTTGACAAAATTAAAAAATCCTACCGAAAAAAGAAAGGTAATCACAAAACTTACCCACCTTATAAAAGACACAAAAAATATTCCAGAAATCAGGACAATAACTATTACAATAAAAATAAGAAAAACCAATCCTTTAGACCATTCAAAAGACAATCTAATAAATGTTACAAATGTGGAAAAACAGGTCACTATGCTAACAAATGTCCAGAACTGAAAAAGAAAATCCAGGACTTAGAAATAGAAAACTCTGTTAAACAACAAATCATGAATATTCTTGATTCTGGTCCTACTGAATCAGAAGATATCCAAACTGATAACGATATTTGGACCCTCTCTAATTCTTCAGTAGACTATAGTGATAGCGAATCAACCAGTATTAACAAACAAGCTTGTAATTGTAAAGAGAAAGATAGTTCTGTAAAAACAATTTGTGTCCTAGAAAAGAAAGATTTAATTAATTGGATAGAATTAATAGATCAACTTAGCAATCCAGAACAAAAGGCAAAACAATTAGCTAGCCTTAAAGAAATGGTTACAAACTTAGACAATGAAGCTAGCTCAAGTATTAGCAAAATTAAAAAGCCTTTTAAACCAATCGACTTTGACAAAGATTTCCTCTCTAGGTTCAAACCTAAAAAGACAACTATTAATGACCTCCAACAAGAAGTAAAACAAATTAAAAACGAGATAAAAGAACTAAAATTAACAATAAAAGTCCTCCAAGAAAAATCAAATCTTAAGACCACATCACCATCTTCCTTTAGCTCAGATTCTGAGCAAAACGAAAATCAAATTGAACCAATCTCAGACCATCTGTTTATAAATCTCACTCAAAGAGTAACATTTCGAAAATGGTACTGCAGTCTTCAAATAAGAATAAAAGATAATTATGTCTTAGAAGTCCAACATGCCCTAATAGATTCAGGAGCTGACTTAAACTGTATCCAAGAAGGACTAGTGCCTACAAAATATTTTAAAAGAACTTTTGAACTCCTTTATGGAGCTAACAAAACACCTCTTGACATTAAATACAAATTACCATCAGCCAAGGTCTGTAATCAAGGTGTCTGTTATAAGATGGCATTTATATTGGTTAAAACATTAACACAAACAGTCATCCTAGGAACACCTTTCCTAGAATTAATTACTCCCTTCCAAGTAACAGACAAAGGAACAATTACAAATTACATGAATAAAGAGCTACTGTTCGAATTTTCAATGCCTAAGCAAACTAAAGATTAGATCTCTTAAAGACCAATTCAATTTCCATAGACACAGTCATTCAATCCTTAGACAGAAAACAACAACAATTAACTTATCTACAACATGATATTCAATATCAACGACAAAAACAACAATTAGAAAATCCGTTAATACAACACCAAATTCTCAAGTTTCGTAAAACATTAGAATCCCAAGTCTGCTCCTCCTTTCTTAATGCTTTCTGGAACAGAAAAAAAACACATTGTAGAACTTCTCTATCGAAAGGACTTCAATGAGCGCCAAATCCCCACCAAAGCACGACCAATACAAATGAATGATGCTCTCTTACAATTCTGTCAAAAAGAAATACAAGAATTATTGGAAAAGGGATTAATAAGAAAGTCCAAATCCCCCTGGAGTTGTGCAGCTTTCTATGTCCAAAAGGCCTCTGAAATTGAGAGAGGAGTACCAAGATTAGTCATAAATTACAAACCACTCAATGCAGCTTTAGAATGGATTAGGTACCCTATCCCCAACAAATCCGACCTTCTTAAAAGACTTCATAGTGCTATTATTATATCCAAATTTGATATGAAATCAGGATTCTGGCAAATACAAATAGCTGACAAAGATAGATATAAAACAGCCTTTACTGTACCATTCGGCCAATATGAGTGGAATGTCATGCCCTTTGGCCTTAAAAATGCCCCATCAGAATTCCAGTCCATTATGAATGATATTTTTAACCCATACTCATCATTCATAATAGTTTACATAGATGATGTCTTAGTTTTCTCAAACAATATTGACCAACATTGGAAACATTTGAATACCTTCATTCATATAGTTAAGAACAACGGATTAGTGGTCTCGGCCCCAAAAATAGTTTTTCTACAGACAAATATTAGATTCTTAGGCCATAATATCGACAATGGGACTATCATTCCAATTCAAAGAAGTCTTGATTTCACTGACAAATTTCCTGATGTCATCAAAGATAAAACCCAATTACAAAGATTTCTAGGATGTCTTAACTATATTGCAGATTTCTGTAAAAATATCCGACCAATATGTAAGCCATTGTTTGATAGATTAAAATCAAACCCTCCAGTATGGTCTGAACATCATACCGACATAGTCAGGTCCATCAAAAGACAGGTTAAAAAGATTCCCTGTCTTACAATTTGTCACCCATTAGCACCCAAAATAGTTGAAACAGATGCCTCTGATATAGGATATGGCGGGATACTGATGCAAACCATTCAAGGCCAAGACCATTTAGTTAGATATTTCTCAGGAATATGGAATGAAACCAAAAGCAAATATTCTACAGTCAAAAAAGAAATTTTGCCAATTGTTTTAACTATTCAAAAATTTCAAGATGATTTGATCAATCAAAAATTCCTTTTAAAAATTGATTGTCAATCGGCCAAGTTCATTTTACAAAAAGATGTTAAAAATCTTGCTTCCAAACAAATCTTTGCCAGATGGCAAGCCCTTTTATCAATATTTGATTTTGAGATCCAACATATCAATGGAAATCAGAATTCTTTGCCAGATTTTCTGACAAGAGAATTCTTGTAGGGAAGAAAATGAGTGCCAACCTCCACTCTACTGCTTCCAAAGGAAAAGACAAAAATAGCCCGGCATCTTCGGGTGAAACAAAAAGGGTACAATTAAAGGCTTCGGCCTTAAAACAGACTTTGATCTCCACACAACAAATCACTAGCCCAAAAATTGAAGACAAACCGGCCTACACCCAAAAATCAAATTATTCCATGGCCCAAACTTCTCAATCAACCCAAGGCCAATCTCCACAGAGTCAATTGGTTCCTCTAGGAACATTCCCACAAAAACTCCTTACCCCCTTAGACTTGACAAATCGTTTCAGCCCAATTACTTCGTTGACAAATACATATAAAAATGCAGCCCCAACTTCCTTGACCCAACAACCTGCCAACAAAGTCTTACTTTTCCCACAAGTCAACCAACCAAAATTCACCTATGTTAACAAACAATACTTTGAGAGGATTTTCCCTCTAGAACCCTCAATGTTAACAGAACAAAATCTAAACCAGCCCAAAAGATTGGCTGACCATTATCTTTCAAATCAACATTTTCGTTTATATGAAAATTCCCACAAAACTCAACAATTTTATGAATTCATTCTGGTGGATTCAGACTCAATAGGTCTTCAACCTATTGCAGACAAAATCAATCCAGCCAAAATAGCATTTTCAAAAGTAAAAATTAGAAAAATAATTTCCCAAGGGCAATGGGGAAACTCAAATACTGCCAAAACTTTATCACAAGTCTTTATACCCCAAAGTTATACCTATTGGGACTATATGGATGCGTTGTATCGCACATTTTACAAACAAAACTTTTCAAACTCAAAATCATGGTTTTTTTATTTTGACAAGAATTTTCAACTAGTTGATTTAACCCACTGGTTTTACGAATGGTGGGACAAATGTGGACCGACAACTGATTTTCTTCCTCCTCCAGTCAAAAGAGGATTTGATTACTGGACAACCCACGTGGTGGTCCCAAAAGATCAAGAATTCCTTCCAATCCTTTTGATTTTTTACAAACATCTCAGTCTCACTTGGATCCTGATGCTTGACTATCAAATTCAAGATAGGCAAATTGGCAATTTTACGGTCCCATACTTTGGAAGACAATACATGATCAAATGGTGGAGTGGTATGAACCTCTCCAAGATTGACGAAAATGCAGTTAAGCAATACCTTGCAGACAACCCTGAGCTCTGCCGAGCTCCCACCATCAAACCCGAGCACGAACAATTTCTTCTCTCTAAATCTCAGCTCCAAGCACGACTAGGAGCAGCTAAATCCAAGGAAGAGGTTGCTGCAATAATGGCAGAATTCTTGCCAACAGTTTTCTCCTCAACCAAGTCAGATTCCCCACAAAGTGAAGACAATGATGACCAAGAAGGACTCGAAGATTTCAATCCAGATCTCTTTGGTTGTGACCTGGCCTCATATCAGAAATTATAACTCTTCTGAATTCACGGGTCATGACAGCTTGACAAGCACGTTGCAAAATGACAAAAGACATTTCAATGAATTATTCCTGACCAACACCATGTGTAATGATCCGACAAACAAACTTTCAAACCAAGATGCCTGACAACATGATTCTTCCAACAAAAAACATGTGCATTGATTTCTTCAGTCACTACCGACATTTTCGGAAAAGCTGGAATCATATGGTCATGTGATCTAAACCTGAGTTACTTGAGGGAGCTAACTAGGGTTTAGAGTTTTTCGAATCAATATAAATATGTAACTCTCCTTCTGAGAGAGGCAGAGGTTGTTTTCGGTTGAAAAAAAATCCTAAGTCTCAGAACAAGTTCATGTGCTGAACAAAAGTTCTGAATTAGTATCATTCCATTTCTGTAAAATTTTATTATCTCCATTTGCGAACAATATCTTGTAAGTTTCAATTTCCATTGTTGTACTTCGTATTTAAATCAATGTTAAATGTTTCTCATCTATCAGTATGTCCCAAATCTGTATCATCAATTTACAAGTATATAGTTGGAACCCTCAGAGGTAAATTCTAGGGGTAATTCTGAATAGATACCTTAACCTGGTCTGCACTTGAGGAAACACAACACGTACTTGTATATTGAATTTATTGTGTTTACAAAGTATTTTCAATTTCAGTTGTTATTTATTCATTCATAACTTCAATTACAATTGTCCTTATTCATTCATAATTTCATTCGTTGTTTACTACAATTGCTCTTTGATTATTATTATCATGTCTACATGTTTACATAGTAATGACAATTTGTATTAAATATCATTACTAACAACATCGCAAACTGTCATGAATCATGATAGTGCAATACTGTCGTGAGTAATGACAATTTGTACTGTTATTACTAATGACAAGTAGACTTACAAATCTGTAGATCTACAAGGAAGAAGAAAAAGAAAGAGGAAGAGAGAGGAAGGAGGAAGAGAAAAAGTGCAAGAAGAAGGAGAAGGAAAAGGAAAAGAAGGAGAAGGAAAAGGAAAAGAAGGAGAAGAAAAAGAAGAAGAAAAGGAGGAGAAAGTGAGATGCTAGAAGGAGAAGAAAGAGATTTCGATTGAAAAGATCCCAAATGTCAAAGAGGATGACTGGATGTGGAAGACAATGAGAAATTAAGTTTTTTTATTCAAATAGCAATTTTGTCCAATTTTTAATGGCTTGTGACACAAATGATCAAACTCCTTTTTTTGGGGTAGAAATAATTGATGCACATTTTTTTAGCCATTTCCTAGTACTTGCACATAATTAAACAAATTAAATATATAAACATTTTTTAAAAGACTTTGACGAAGACATTTATATTGTATGAATCCAACAAAAATCTGACTTATTAGAATCAAAGTTTGTATTATAGTATAACCTTCATAAATTAATTATTAGTTTTAATGGGTTATGGGTCGTGTCCACTTAAGATGACCCAAGCTCATGACTCAATCCAAATCAAAGTTTAGATGTGATTGAATAACTGCACAGGCAGTCGTGAGTAGTTACCACATAACTGCATTGGTCGTTATGTGATCATGCATAAATAGGCTTAATTGAAGAAATTAAAAAGAGACTGAACAATCATGCCTGTGACTATGATTAATAACGTATAAACACAAAGATCAAAAACAGAGAAAATGAGAAAAAAACAAAATACTCTTACACTGTGAAAAAAGATTTTGATTTCATTCATTGGTAATTAAATTCCGATCAGTTGAACAACTAAAAAGTTTTTTAGGTAGTTTTCATGGGAGAATAGTTTGCTTTTTCATTGTTTTTGATACATAATACATGTTATTTTTGCTAACATTGGTATCAAAGCATGTGTTTGGTTGTTTGCTGGAGAGTATATGCCTAAATATTTATATGGTTGAGAAGAACATATGATGAACTTCTATCTTTGGTTGAAATCCTAAGAAATAGAAATTTGACCCTTACATAATAATCATATGATATATCATTCAATAGGTCTCCATTTTGCTTGATTCAAAGTTTATATGAAACTAGATTTAGAGACAAATTCATAACAACTTGAACTGTAATTTTTCGTTGAGAAATGAATGAGAACGAATCAAATGAAGTCTAGCATCAAAATCTATTTTTATTTATTTTTAATAAAAATATATTGATTTTAGGTTCAAATGGTAATTACACTCATATAATAGGAAAGTACATTACCGCTAATTGGATTATAGAAATTAAGAAAATAATTGGAATCGAGATGAAGTTTTAGGTAAATTGATGGTCGTTCAGTAGCTGGAAAAAGTCTGGAAGCCGGCTCATGACGTATGGGTTGCAAAGCCCTAATAACATGCTGCCACATGGTGATAGGTTGGTGCATGGCCATATCCGTGACACGCTACGTATTGTCGTGATGACATGCATCATACTTTAGTGCTAGATGCATGCCTACTTTTGCACGCAATACGTGGCACTAACAAGACATGTGTTGTATAGATGTTGCGACATGCCTCTCGCTGTTAGGCGGGTCCAGCCATACTTCGGCGCGTGGTTGACTTCACCAGTGTATAACCACCATGTACGGCTAGCGATGGTTGTTTTCGATAGAGTTTTCTACTTTTATCTAATTCTATTGAGATAGTAGTAAGAATGCTTTCATCTTGTGGGTTGTCGATGTATTTCAGCTTCTTTTGAAAATAAGATATATAATCCTTTAGCAAGTCTCTATTCTTCTGAAAAAGAGTCGTTATGTGACAAAATAACATAAGTTGTCTTCTTGACGCTTGATAGTACTACAAAAACAACTCCTGACATTGCTCCTAGCTTGTCACATTTCCTATGGGAAACTTTCTAAACCATTTCTGTGAAACTTCCCCTAGAGTTGCTAGGAAGCAGATGAACCTAAGGTTGTCGTTGGTGGTGAGTAAATCCATCTGCTATAAAGAGTTAAAAGCACCTACACCTAAGACATGTTAAAAGTGTCCATATAGTCATAAGGGTCACTATCTCCCTGATAAAGAGTGATAGTTGGCATCATTTGGTAGCTGCTTGTTAATGACTTCATCACTTAGCAAGTTCCCTTCATGGAAGTAGTCTCTGTTTTCGTTTACTCATAGCTCAAGGTAATCAAACCTATGAAGTAGCAATTGTAAATTTGGTGGATTACCCTGAGTAGCATGTGATTCTCCATCACTTTAACTTTCCTATGGTATCCTCGATTGTTGCTCACAGAACTATGACTCGAGGATATCGTTCTAGTGGGATTTGATGGTACACCCTAGTTGTAACCCTCGTTCTGATTTGCATAATTAGGAGGACATTGATTGGTTGTTTGTTGTCCCTCATATTGAGGTGGATTCCCTTTTAAAGGGAGGTTTACCAGTTGCATGTTATTTGTTGGCTGTGCATCCTTGCACCGTAGATCAAGTTTGGGATGGCCCTAGTAAGTGTTCACAACCTATCCTCCACTCTGCTTTACCAATCCGTCATAGCTTCGGGGTTTCCAGCACCTACTTGCCCAGCTACTATGCTCATAAGGGGCAAATTTTGTATGGCCCCTTGCTGTTGGTCTACCACAATGTCTGGTTCACCTAGTATCTAGCTCTCGTTTCTCTCGAAAGACGTATGTTGGACGTCACTTCATCCATGCTTGAAACGCCACTAAGTCGTGTACTTCTGCAAAGGGTACCTTCTTACATATGAAAAGTTTTGGTTATTGATTAGTTGCAATAAAAAGAAAAAACACTTAAATATAATGTAAATTTATTAAAATCGAAGGTATAGGGGCTCTCACTCTAACGCCATAATGTTGACATAAAAAATCGATCAATACTTGAATTAATGTGAATAAGGTGAATTGTGCGAAATTTAAAGGGTTGAATAAAATTGATCTGAAGGTAGTAATGACAAGAATAAATAAGCAGTAATAATACAAAAGAAGAATAACCAAGGTGATAAGAGAATTTTTAACGTGGTTTAACCTTATAAATAATGTTTATGTCCATGGTTATTTTATTGCTAAAGGGGAAGGTTGGGTTTATTAGAGTTTTTGCTAAGGTTTTTATGACTTCTTGCTACCGAAGCTTCTAAGTATGTCATTTGTACATGCGAAAGACTTTTTATATAGCATTAGAGTTCATTGTTTATATACAATTTGATTACTAAAATATAGAAAAGACTAAGATCTTCTTTCCTACATGATACTATATTTAGTACTTTATATTTGAATCAAACTACAATTAATATGTGTATATTCAAACCAAAATGCAATTATGATAGCTTTCTGTTTAGGGTGATCTTTTGTGTGAAATAGAAAATTTTCCATTTCTAGAAGTTTATACTGTTAAGAAAAATTGCAAATTGATTGTTTTTGTGAGCTACTTATATCACTACGACCTTGAGTTGCATCACAAGCTATCATAATTAGAGTTCATTGTTTATATACAATTTGATTACTAAAATATAGAAAAGACTAAGATCTTCTTTCCTACATGATACTATATTTAGTACTTTATATTTGAATCAAACTACAATTAATATGTGTATATTCAAACCAAAATGCAATTATGATAGCTTTCTGTTTAGGGTGATCTTTTGTGTGAAATAGAAAATTTTCCATTTCTAGAAGTTTATACTGTTAAGAAAAATTGCAAATTGATTGTTTTTGTGAGCTACTTATATCACTACGACCTTGAGTTGCATCACAAGCGATCTATCTTGTTTGGGTTGTCTTATCGTCTTAGTGTTATTTGATCTGTTACATAATCCTATTGATGTGGCATTTGTTGACATGTCCTTAAGTAATAGGCTTTATATTGCATCATTCTTATATTTGAATTTCTAGGCTTACTAGTCTTTTGAGCCTTTATGGACTTATAGTCCAGATGCTATTTTTGGGCACAATACACTATACAAATTAGTAAATTATTACATTATCAATTAAATAATAACTTTATTAATTAATAATTTTGAATGGCCCAACATCATTAATTTATAGAGACTTTATTGTATTTTTTGAAAATATTTTAAAAAATATATTCAATAAACATAAAGTTTTGAAATTGAATAATGTGTAATATATATATATATATGTATGTATGTATGTATGTATTAGTTAATAAAATTGTTTATATATTAGTGAATAAAATTGTTCAATAAATATAAAAATTTGTAATTAAACCAAATATGTCATTAACCAAAAAAAGAAACTTTTTTAAATAGTTTGATTTTCATAAGTTAAAGAGTTAAACTATGTTTGTATATGACTATAAAATTTTTAAAAACTATAATATAATGTACATTAAACATAATATAATATATGAATAAAAAAGAATTACTTTCTTACTTATTGTAATATACTTTCTACTTATATGAAATGTTAATTATTTTATTATATATAGGGGCAGGATCAGGGGATATAAATTTTGATATAAGTTTTGATACAATTTTTCTGCTATTGGATTGGAAGGAAATTAATGGTATAGATTTAAATTTTTTGGAGAATAAGAAAGTTAGTGGAGAGGTGTGTCGTGTTAGATAATTGCATGAGCATCAATTTCTCTCTCTTGACTTATGTTTTTTCCTATTTTCTCTTTCCTCTATCTATTTATTTTTTAATTGATTTTTTATTTTGAGATATTTTGAACAGTATGTTTGTTTAAACTTATGTAATATGAATCTTATTTAAAAGTTTATATTGAGAGCTTCAAATCCATATATTGTTTGCATGTTTGGTTAACTTAATAAAGATAAAAGATTAAATGAAAATTGAATTACTTATTATTTTTTATTTAGTTTAAAGATAGAGATAAAGTAAGGTGAAGTGTACTAATTCAAAATTAACAACTAATTTATACTATTCAACGGTTTTTAATCCAATGGTTGAAAAATTGTGTCAAAACTTATATCAAAATTTGTGTTCCCCATGCTACCCATATATATATATATATATGAGTGATTTGACCATAAATACCTCATAACTTTAAAATATTAGGACAAACCAATCAAATTCATTCATTGCACTCTCTCTTCTAAAATAATTTATCTTTCTTATTTAATTCAAATGCAATAAATAAATTTGATTAGCTTGTCCTAACTTTAAAAAGTTATGAGACACTGATGGTAGAATTATTATATATATATAAGTATCCTTGGATCTCAATAAAAAGAGATTTTAACGTACCAATAATATCCATTTTAATGGTAAAAAAATTGAATAAATATAATACAAGTTATGTGATAATTATGGTATATTCCAACTAAGTAATCAGCGAAAGAAAATCACTGAAAGCTCTTGCTGGAAGCCATAATATGCATTAGAGATTTGGAGGTCATAAGAAAAAAAAAAAAGGCAAGTACAATGGGAAACTTAACTGAGTTCAAAAATTTAAACATAAGACAATTCGGAATTGCTTTGAAATTTCAATAAATGTAATTTTTTTTTTTTATCTATGTAATATTATTGGTATTGATGATGAATAATACTGTTTGAAAAAAAATCAAAGATTTATTGAAAACTTTAGAAAATACAAATTATTGTTGCTAAAGGAGTGTTCACACATTTAGTTCACCATATAGTTTATAGACACCCCACATGTAATCTATAAATATCTCACCATTTGATGTAGAGACTCCTCACCATTTGGTCTAGACACCTCATTGTGTTAGGAGACATACTATACTATAAATAGGAGACAAACTCCACATAATAAGATACTAAAAAATTATTCCCTTTGTCTTATTTCTTGTATTTTCCCTAAACTCTCTAAAGATGTCTGTTATTTTGTTTTGTAGGTAGCTAGTTTGTGTTCACTTACAAGGACTACAGACAACTTTGGTATATTTTAATTTAGTGTAGTTATAGATATGTTGTCCTTAAATTCTTTTATGAAAACAAAGAAAAAAAAAATTCTTATGGATGGTCTGCACTAAAGAATTTTCATAAAAATACACACTATGTTTTAACTCTTATACTAATTGAAGAAGACCCTAGTATTCTATTATATAAAATAGTTCATAAATTTGTCAAAATCTGTTGAAATCAATCACTACATTACCTAAACAACTAGGATATCTACATCTACAATTAGAGGTAAAAATTCTTCACACATACTTGTAATTTGTCCATAGTACAACTTGAATCCCCACCATTAACGTGGATGAGAAGATATATAACCATTTGATTTAAGAACGGAGGTAAAATATTCTATTATATATAGAAAATCATAAAATAGATTTGAAAATCCAAAAATTGTTTTTCTTTTCTTTTCTTTTTTTAATTTTTAGCAACATTTACATATTTGATTATATTAAACCAACCAAATTTCTTTTTTCTTTTTTCTTTTTTTTTTTTTAAATAGATTTACTAAAAACGTTTAAAAAAAACCTTTAAGCAAAATTTATATCTTCTTCTTCCTCTGACAGCTTCTCTATCTTCTCCTCACTATTTTTTACTCTTGTTCACCCATTTTCACTCGATCTATCTTTATATACTCACTCAAAATCATCAACTCTAAATTAACAAGATCACTAACTCAATCAGTATCATCCACAAGATTTGAGAGATTTTGTTAGTGGGGTTCTTATGGAGAAGCCCCTTTGCAATAGGGCTAAGGGGTAGAAAAAAGATGGAAATGGGAAGAGACCCAAGTTCCTCTAACTAGCAAGACCTAAGAATAATATCTAATGCTTGTTAAGGCTTCTTTAAGGGGTGTTCCCTTGCGCACTAGTCTGCTTTTAGGTTAAAGAGCCTAATTTACCTTTCTTTGGACAGTACATGTCTTTATATATTCCTTCTTGTCTTCTAGGGTTTCCTCCTCCCTTCTTTACTAATAGTCAACTCTCAGTTTATGTCTCCTTCGCTTACACATCTGCATCTAATCGTTTGACTCCCTTTTGTCCTGTCACTTTCATCTTTTTCTTATCTCCCACTCTTTGCATAGTTGATTCAGGCATAGGAGACATGTGGCTTCTTTTCATTCGTCCTTCTGGTTGTAAGGCTATGTGGCACCTTGTTGACCCTTTCTTTTTCTTCTTGCTACATAACGCCTGCCATCTCTATAGCATGTTAGCTCTAGGCTTGGCACTAAGTTTGACTCCTTTGTATTCTAACGGGATAGAAGGATCTACGGTCATAAGAAGTTTTATTTAAACCTTTAGACTGGATTTTTCTTTGGTTCCTTTTTCCACCTCTTAGCTTGTGCAATCTCGTCCTTTCCACATCCCCTTTATTGGGCAATTGAACCTGGGTTGTGGCTTCCCTTTGGACTTGCCTATGGAATTTAATTATGCATCCTATTCCTCGAGCTGATTTTCAATCAATTCAATTTTAGTCTCAATTGGATTTTAGGGAGCTAATTTTAGCCCAACAAAAACGTACACCTTTCTTTTAATTTTAGAAGGAAAACAAAAAAGAAAAAACTCTAAAATAATTAAGTTGGTTTCAAAAGCATCGCACAAACATTTCAAATCATATTAAAATCTCCATTCAATACTTCAAATTAAGTTTGTCATACATATCATGCTTCCTTTCAAATCAGTTTAGTTGTGGTTTAGTATTCAAATCTTGAAATAAGTAGATACATATGTATAATTTAATTACAATTTAAATATAAAATTAATCATAATAACATATTATATCTGTCTTACGATATGAAAACCCCATACATAGTGATTTTGTTTAGAAGAGAGACTGTCGGCAGGAGGTAAATAACTTGAACACAAGTTGGATGAAGATTTCATTTTCACCCAATGAAATTTCAACTAGCACGAGACAAGTTCATTTTTTTTAACTGGGGCAAGGCAAGAATATATGTCATGTAGGTTAAAATTGGTTTGTATGAATGTGAAGTACATTTCAGTATGTGAAAGAGCCCACACTCACCTGGCAGTCACATGGCTACAGAAGAAAATTGACCCGAAGACAAGCAAGTGCATGCAGGCCAACCAACCAGGAAATTGAGATATCATTTCAAACCCTTTGGCTGCGTTTGGTTGGCGGAATGGGATAAAGTTTACAAGTGACATTATAAATGATTGAGATTTGATGGAATTAGAATTTATTAGGTAAAACAATTACTTTCCTTTGTTTAGTGTATTTTAAGATTGAATGCATTTGAAAAGAAAGTAAAAAAAAAAAAAACAAGTACCGAATGCATCATATAAAACGCTCTTAATTAAGTAATAAATACATCATATTATGGAGAAAAAGATAACATGGTGGTAATCCACAGTCTATTCATGTAGAGATTATGAGTTCGACTTGTATAAGTCTCACTTGTGCGGGTATTTTCCCTACACATGTGGGTTGCTTCCTCTTGCATTCTGCGAGCTGATCATTGAACCGTACCTCAAAGTTAAATCGCAGCTGGTTCCAATAGTATCTAAACTGATCCCAGCAATAAAATAAAAATATCATATTACGTAAAACTTGGATTGATTGTTAGGGCCAATTATTCATGTAGTAGCTGGATTTAAAGACTCTTGGAATTTGATTTAAATCCTTGTTTGGCCTCTCCAAATTTAGGTCAATGTACATCCAAGCAATTTTTAATCCTGTCCATCACATATTCAAGCTGCCAAACAGGGCCTTAAAATAGATTGTTGTAGGATTGGAGGAAGAGTACCCTTAAAAGACAGATAAAAACCCATTTGAGTAATTCATTGGACAAAGCTCTTAGGGGCAATTTTTATGATCGGATACCTTGGTTTGATTAACAGATTTGTGTGTAATTTTAAGGCTATGACATTATTATAAGCTTTACAGTGTCCTTAAACTTGCTAATATTTGATGTTCATTTGGTTAGGTGGGTTGATTTGTTGCCTAAGAGAATTGATTGAATTTAGGAATAATTACAAAAAACCCCAATTTTTTTTTTTTTTTTTATGAAATGTCAAATCTAATATTTTGGTTTGAGAGAAGAAGTAAAAAATCTCCTATTATTAATTTACCATTAATTGACTTTAATTAAATCAAATAAAATAAAATTATTTAAGTGCATAACAAAATAGAAAAACTAATAAACAGTATACTAATAAAAATAACATCAATTTCTTAAAAATATAAATTCATTACAAAGAAAAGATTAAAATATTAAATAATGTTTAAAACAAAAATTATTTAAAAAAAAAACAAAAAACTCTGGAAAACACATAGGCGTTTTCAAGAAGTATGTGTTTGTAAGTTTATAATCTACAAATTTTATTTTATTTTAAAATAATTTTGATTTCATTTTTATTCTTTTTGTGATTATATTGTTTTATTATATATTTTTTGTTTATATTTTAAATTATTTTTTATTTTTTATTTTCTAAAACTTCTTATTAGTATATTTTATTTTATTTTTATTATTTTTTCAGTTTCATTATGTAACATATTTTGTTAAATTTAATGAAAGTTATTAATAGTTAATTAAGATAAAGATTTTTTTACTTATTGTTAAAATAAAAAAGTTCCGTTTGGTACTTTATCAAAAGTCATAGGGTTATTTGCATATTTCCCTTGGCCTCATTTATTTAAAAGTAGTTAAATAACTAACCAAATTGACACTAATTAGTTTTGATGATTATCGGGAGATTGATATATTAGATGACTATAAATTAGAACATTGTCAATTGATAACTTGGTTTTGAAAACGATTGATACTATTGGCAAACCACCAAATATCTTTACACTCAATTTATTTATTTTTTAATTAGTGATAATTTTAGCCGTTATTAAGATGATCAAAAAAGACAAAAAGACAAAAATAAAAAAATAAAAAATAAATAAAAGTTATAAAGACACTAAGACCAATTTTTTAGAATCCAACTTTATTTTTATTCCTCTTTTGAGTTCACAAACCTAAAATCTGCTTTTTAATTTTTCGCTATATAAAAGTTTTATTTAATTTCAAGTAATAGAGAATGAGATGCATTTAGAAGCAAATTCTAAAACGATAAAAGATTATTTCAACAAGAAACAAACAATAATGAAAATGTAAGTTTTTTAATTGGTTTTAAACTTACAGTTTGTAAATCTTAAAACTTTTAAACGATACTATGTCGAAATTTTTTCAAAATATGGTTAATATTAATTTCATTGGCTTAACTAAATTCCTTGATTGCATTGGGAATATTTAAGAATTTCATTAAAATTCCTTTCCAAAAGGATTAAAAAAAAAAATCATCAAAATTAATAATGTGCAATATTAAAATGAAGTGTAAATCAAAATCCTAATGTTTTTTAAGCTGAAGTGTCTTCTAAAGGTTTAAAAACGAATTTTGAAAGAAACTAAAATATTTTTAATTTTCTTTTTAAATTAAAGTTTTTACAATGGAATGTTAAAAAAAAAATTAAGTGACAAAAAAAAAAAATTAAATCGAAACGAAATAATCTCTTTGAAAAGTGTTCAAACCAATCAATCAATTACAATTAATTCTCATTTTTAGAAATTTTGTACTTTGAAAGTTCCATGCATATGTTTTGAATTGACTTGTCATCAATTTTGTTAAAAAAGAGTTGGAATCATCTCTAACCTTATCTTTTGCCTTAACTTTTTTACAAGAAGGGTTTAATTAAACTATGAAAGAGAAAAAATATAATAAATTTGATCATCGAGTATCTTTCTATACTAATCTATACTAGATTATAAAAAGATTTGGACAAAAATAAAACCTATTAGAGTATATTTGCCCGTTAAAAAACCTTTTTATTGGCAACCAACTTGTCGGTTCCAATATAAAGGTCAATTAATTTCTATTTTAGAATCACACAGGACACACCTTAGCTTAGAGAGCGAGGAACTTCTATATTGGGTATAGACAAAGAATTCTCTCATCTCTTATAAAATCAAGAGACTCTATTGATCTGACACCGTCTATCACGCGCTCCGTCAACTTGTTCCATCTCTTATAAAGCAAGAAATGCACTGAAATAACAGCCCCAAAGGACTTTGTACCCAGTAAGTACATTGTACAGCTTCCCGGTATGAAAATGCTTCAATACCATGAAACTGTATTAGATAAGGATGGTTAATCAGATAACACACAGAATCCTAAAATCATAGCTGGTGAGTGGTGAGCTTTCCCCAGAGGTAAGAATATTTCATCAACGTGACTAATAGCTCAAGATGATCCTGTAAACATTATATTGTTCTAGTCCTGAAAAAAAATATTGCATTCACGCACATTCATTAAATTCTGCTTTTCACCCTCAACATGCGCATGCACACAATTCTCTTTTACGATAGATATGCAGCCTCATCGAGATAGGGCGAAAACAACAATAGTAGAAAGCATAAGAGAACATGCAGGATGCACAGTTGCGCTTAAGATGACTGTCCTTGACGATTGACAATTTTTGGCCTCCACTCAAGGGTGCAGACAAAAATGGCAAATACATATTTCTCCATGCTTTTAGGACCAACAAAGCTGCGGAGTTTCTACTCAGGCATCTGCTGTTACATCAGCGGCCCCAACACCTTCCTGTATCCATGTAATTTTTTTAACAGCAAACACATAGGTTGTAGTCAAACACGGAAACTATGTTTTACAGTTATCTATCAAAACTGTAAGCTAAGTGGGGTGAGAGCGGAAAACACAACAATTTGAGATAAAGAAGTTATACACAGAAGGTTCAGGAGCACGAGGACACAATTTAGTTAAGAGCCAAAAGATCTGGTTAATAAATCACTAAATATAAATGGATATGGTCAATAAACTTACGAGTCAGCAATCAACAAGTGTCCAAAAGAATAACACGATAAAAATATGACTTGATCATTATTATAAGCATAGAAAAGCATTTTTGAAAAGCCATTTTCACCACAAACAAATTGGAGAAAAGGCCAGTAATGTGTTTAAAGTTAACAAGCAAAAGATACAAACTCATCGCACATAATGAGGATGACCTGGTGGTGGTCCTGGTGGCGAAACACCACCAGTAGGTCGCACGTTAGGCTGCACACCTGGCTGGGTCATTGGCATAGAATGTTGGGACATGGGGGAGGAGCCAGCAGGTGGTGGTGCAGTGGCATAAGCAGGAACTGAAGATGCCGGGTATGTTTGATTGGGAAAAGCACCTGCAGCTGACACAAAGGGTGGGGTGCTTAACTGTGCAGATGGATTCCAAGAGGGCACTTGTCCAGGAACTGTTGCGGCTGCATATTCACTCCCGGGGTACATTGGAGCAGCCTGAGGATTCTGCCAAGGAGCTGAAGCAGCAGACACCGCAGGGATCTGTTGTGCTGCAAGCAAACTTGGATCTTGTATTGTGTAATCCCTACTTTTGTCACTGTAAGCCTACAACAATAAAAGGAAAAAAAAAATTCTTATTTACAGAACAAATTTCATAAGATGTACAATAAAAAAAAATAATAAAAAAAATTAAAAAAAAAAAAAAAAAACATGGGGTGATTAAGTTTCAAGGAGCATACTTTTTTAGGGACCAAATTTTTGTTTGATCATGTACAGATCCACTTTCTTCTAAGGATGTCTATATTTTTCCCTCTTTTTTCTCTCTCATAACATTAACTCAAAAACATATATTTATACCTTAACATTGAGATCAGTATGACGAGAGTATGATAGATGAAGCTTACAATAGCCACCATCATATATGCAATGTCCCTCTAAAGCTTCTTTTGCAACTGCTGCAGTTGTGACATCTGGGAAAACAACAATCTAAGATCAGTAAAACCTACGAAAATTTCTGTACCGCTGGCAAAAAGGTAGACAATTGCTATATGAAATAAAATCTAAAAAAAAATAAAATAAATAAAAATAATAAAATTCAAAACTTGACATAACAATTCCCAATCAATAAGAAAAAGGTACTTACTAAACCAACTACTCCATGGCAATTATGGAAACAATATAAGAAAAACAACAGAAGAGGAACAGGAAGAAACAGTACATCAATCCTCAACCCAAAAGGTGCCATCCTCTTGTTGGTCCCATGAACAAAAAGAAAATCTGCTTTAGATTTCCTAACATGTGTGAGCTTTACCAATATGCAAAATTTTAATGAACAAAATATACAGTTAACTTTACATTAATAACAGCTATTTTAACAACTTAATGCTTCATCTGTTCTTCTCTCTGAAAAAGAGGAATACTAGATCTTCATAAGAGCATGGAGAAGAAAAGGCCATCACGATTAAGATGTCAAGTGGATAAGGATCAACTAATCTTTAAAGAAGGGAAACCATGCCTTTCCAAATCTTAGTTTATTGGCTGTCAACAAGTGAATTATCGAAGAGGAATGATTACCCTTCCATATATAGCTTGCCTCTATATCTCCAGCCTAAAATTTCAGTTCCCCACCCTATACGGCTAGCTACAGCAGAAACCAGCTATGAAAAAATTCCCTAAACCAAGCCACATTTCATGCATAGTGTTGGATTCTATGGGATCAGATTATTGATTGAATTAGACTGGACTACACTTTCAATGGTAATATCTAATATTATCAAATCCTTTGGCCTATATCATATATCGGACAGAATCCAATCTAAATGCTGCAAGAGGTATCATAGAAGACTTTGAATTTAAAAAATATTCTTGCAATTAACGCAAATGCTTATATTCAAATTTTATTTATAATTAATTTAGGTAGTCAAATATTTCAAATTTGATTTTATTAGCCTGAATCTAGTTTTCTTTGAGTCAATGGTGGGTTTGGTTTTTGGTATCCTCAAGATTCAAAGAATTTGATAATTCTATCTCCATGGACTCCACTCTGAGTTATCGTTTTGTTGTGGTGCCTACCCCCATGCCACATCAGCTGTTATCAAAGCTAGGTTATGGTCTTTTGATTACATCTAGATTTTTCCAAGAAAGGAATAAAAATGTTAATAACCAAAACCACACCGCTATCTAAGATCCTTACCTAACACTTTATCTTCACAAATTCCTAAACCCATTAAACTTATAAACAACTATACGTCAAGTACCATAGACCCATATAAACATGCCTATAAGGCCATAACCCATATTCCCATACATAGATATACCCATAACCATTAACCCATGATCACTCATACCCAAACAAAACAAAAAACCCAATACCATCACTGGAAATAGATGCCAATGAGACACTACCTAACATAATTCCTATCACCATACTAAGCTTCTATTGTCTTTTCACTGTCAACCACCACTGTGCAACATAAGCGATCATTGTTCACACTATGTTCATAGGCCCCTCATTAATAGATCCCCACCTCAACAGTATCAAAATGGTGACATATAAACTACGTTGCTTACATGCAATATTTGCCATTATATCAAGTTGCCAACGATTATTGATCACTTGAGACAACCAGTTGATAAGTTGGTGGCAAAACGAGATTGTCCACGGGATTATTTTGATGATTACTCTAGTCTGGTAATTCTCTAGAGGAGTTTAATGGTGACTCAAATAATTTCTTTTGCTGATCATGACCCTATTTGATTTGAATATGCCACCAATATTTAATCAAAAGGTATGTGAGAAAGAGCATGTGAGCAACATAAATTTTGTAGACTGTTTTACAATAATCACAAGCGTTTATTATTCCACAGCATCTCCAATTTATTGGAGCTCAAAACAGTGGGGACTGATGAATTTGTTTTGTTTTATTGAAGTAACTGGATTGATGTTTAAAAAAAAATTGGAAAATTAGCAGTTCATGGTCTACAATAATGGCTATTGGCACGAAAGAACTATCAGCATGTTTTTGGATCTAAATCTGTCAAAATCAAGAGCAAATTTTTAGGATCCTAATAGAATTGACACAGGAGAGATTATTGAAGATCTTTGAGAACCTAAGCTTCACCTAAGCTTTTGATTATCTCATAACACATAAGCATTACAATCAATGAATATTTGGGTTGTGATTCTCTTTCCACTTTTACTTTCTCAAACTACCAATTATTTACTTCAAAAAGCTGAAGAAAAAACTTAGGTTAGAAAAGAATCCAAATTCTTCTAAGATTTATATTCAAATTAGGTAGTCAGGATTTAATTTGATTGATTTGAATTTATTCTATTTATTAGCTATTTTCATCTTTATTACTAATAAGAGCATTATAGTCCATGAGTGGAGTATTATGATTTGAATTTTAATAACGAATTAGCTCATGGATTGAGTTTATTCTATTTCACTATCTGCTAGTATTTTGTCTGGTCAACAGCATCTACTTGTTTCACTTTCTGTATTCTTAAAAGATTTGGTTTAAGACTTCTTCAAGAATAAACAACTCTCATTTATCGTTTTTGTTGTGGTGCCTACCCATGCTACATCACTAATCCAGTCCAATCCTGAACATCAAGCATGACCCAAAAGTTTAGCGATGCAATTCAGCAACAGAGCAACACATTATTGACCTCCTCCAACATGAATCAATCAAGCTTCTTATTACAGGTTTCTGATCCCATTTATCCCAATTTACTTTAAGTCCTATAACTCCAACTATTTTCCGGTAACAGCTCAGAAGATCTTTGACGATGGTAAAAAAAAAAAAAAAAAAAGAAAGAAATTATCCTAAAGGAAAATCACCTCCACGCTGATTCAGAAGGTTCATGCTATTGCACCTGCCAACCACATCTATTCCTCAATTATTTTGATTGAAGGTATGAGTGAGACAGAAAGGACAAGGCCAGGCTGGAAACCGCAGCAGGAATTCCCCTACCCGCTGGTCGAAGGCCATTAGTGAGATGGGCAAAATAAAACTTAAGAGAAGTTACACTCGGTAAAACATATAGCAAATTACTGATAGGCTTTTCAGTGCAATTGAATCATTAAGACTTGAGTTTGACTTAACTAGTGGTAGGCTAAGCCGCTAAGGCTATTGAAATCTTCTCACTTATGAAAACAATTTCCATAAATCCAGCAATATTTCAAGTACTTATAACAGAGAAACTAACTGCTGTACTCCAATATCTGTTTAAATTATCTAACATATAAAGTAACAGAATAGAGATGCTAACCTAGGCAAAAAAGGGTAATATTTTATCAAATCACAGACAAACTAGACTTAGTTTTACACCTCAGCATGTAAAGCAGTAAAGATATTAGGGTTATATGGATCACAAACAATACAAATGCGCGGGTTTGGAATGTTTGTGTTTCTGGATTCGATGATAGTTTCCTTCATCTCAGGAAAGTAAAACTGTAAAAGAGAGATGAAATAACAAAACATACAAGCAGAAAAAAGACACTATGATGCATTTTAAGTTTAAACTAAAATTTGAAATGAAAGGCATTAGTGGAAGACAATGTTGAGACATCGGATTCTAATTGAATAATTTTTGCAGCTGAATAGTAAAACAGTAAAGAACTAAAGATGCATTTGGTATACGAGATTAGACTGTACCATTTTATGGGATTCAATAGGATTGTGATGGGATATGAATCAAATAGTATTAAATTGGATTAGACTAAATTAATACTATGTTATGTTTAGTGCAACATGGGACTAAAGTAAATTAATACAAAGCTCTGTTTGGTGAAACATGGAACTAGACTAAATTAATAATTTATTTTGTTGACTAAACTAAATATAATAATATTTTAATTTGATAACTTTTGAAATTAAATAAAAATTATTGAAATAATATTTTTAATGAGATAAGTATATTAATTTAGATAAATAATATAATTGGTTTCTTAATAAAAAATAAAATTATATAATACATATAATATAATCCCACACACCAAACGCACCCAAAAGAGGAAAACAGTCCAGAGTTCAAACAACTCCTAACATGCAAGAAACATATGAATGACAATTCTGAGCAACACTCAAGATTTGAGAAATAAATGAATGAGGATGTACAAAAAGCAAACACAAAAATCATAAAACACAAAAACCTTTTCATGCCTATCAATAATAAATAAATAAAACACTATGTGTCCTTAGGAAAGTAACAAACCAGGATACTGAATCAGAGCCTGTGTTCCACCATTTTTCTCAAATATAGCAATTTTCTGGACAGTACCAAATGCAGAAAATACCTACAACAAGCAAATAAACAGCTTGTAAGAAATAAATTTATGTCATAACAAGTAAATATATAGGTTGTAAGAAATAAGGCTTTGGGACTATCAGTAATACATGTAAGGAAAGCATAAATATGACTTCTCACCGTGTGAAGAACGTCAACTGTGACAGCATACTGCATGTTCTCAATTGAAGCAAGGAGCACATTACTCTCAGGTTCTTTCTTCTTTCCATCAGGACCAACAGTAGGCTGGAGATAACATTTTGTCAGGCCATGCTAGTTACTACAAAATAGACCAAATATTATGAAATCAAGAACGTACCTGCATAACACCCTCAATTGCAGTAGGATTAACAGGAAGGTATGGATTTGTATAGTCCCTGCAGTTTAAGCAAACAAAATCCACATTCCTCACATGTAAACCAACATTGCGTACAATGAATTTCGAAGCTCATAGCAGAATTAATAAATTATCTTAAAGAAAATTAAAAAATAAAAAAGACTAACTTATACATATGCATATGCATTCTTCAGCTAAAACAAACAAGAACATACTGACACCATAATGATGCACTTATAAAAATCCAAGGAAAGCAATCACAATGACATGATAAAAATTCTCAGCTGGCTAAAACAACGTTGCAAAAGATACAAGCAGATTGCACTTAAAGCTAGACGAACATCCAGCAGCCTTCACAAAGTTGTAAACAGCATACTTGATATTTTCAGAGGCGCACAGTAACTAATAGAATATCACACTTTGTGGCCCACACTAAATTCCATAATACAGCATTCTGGACAATGCTGCCACTGAACAGAGGTTTTATAGGTTTTCAATAAGATCAAATCGAAGTGACCTTGTATAAAATTTGCACAAACTTCCATTAAGGCTTATTTATTCACAAACTCCCATAAAGTTTAAAAAATATATATATATTAACACACAAGTCATGCCCACTGAGTGCTACAATTTCATTTTCTTTTTCTATTTCCATTTTTTATAAGAGACAAATTTTTATCACCAACTGAATAACACATTGATATAAAAGTGTAGTGAACCAAGGTGATCCACATATCTATTACAATCTTTTTCCTTGTTAACTAATATAGAGTTATTCTTTCCCAGTTATGTCATAACATATATCAGCGAAATTTCCAATTGCCTCAAAATGACAAATCTCCTCCAGCAATAAAATTTACGAATTTTTGCAGTGAGATATTACTAATTGCTCAGCATCAGCAAATAGATTGTCAGAACCATTTATTTATGCCACTTAATTTAGCAGAAACAGAAGTATACCATGTTTAAACATTAGACAAATATCAAGAAAAATTATGATAAATAAGCATGTATAAAAACTTAAGATGTTTGCACATCAAAATGATTTTAAAACAATCACAATGGTTCTATTGGCACTACTATATTTAAAAAACCAAATATAAATGCATAAGTTTCTAGCAAGTGAAACTTTTTGTATAGTTAAAGCACTTGCTTCAATCAATATAATTTTGGAACAAAAAAAAACAACAATAAAATGAAATTTGCAAATGCATTAAACTACTCTTAAAAGATTTAGGAAATTACTAAGCGGCCATGACAACAAATCTGTGTTCTGGCTACCAGGCTTCACTAAGACCCTAGATGGCAAAAAGCACACATCAATTAGCAAGACCTCAAATGCCAAAAAAGAAACAACCTACAAGTGTAGTGTTAAGAACTCAACCAATGAACATGATCAGATACCAAAGGACTAACAAATGTCAGATTATTAGCCTCCACAATCTTTCATTACCTGCTCCTGTGAGACTGAAACTTTATATTCAGATCAGTGTGTGCAGAGTATGAAATACGCAAGTGGCAGGAACCTACATGCTCTGGAAGCAGGTACCTGAAGCAAACAGTTATATGTTAATAACGCAACTATTTGAAATACTGGTCCTGCTAATTCCAGTCTAAGTAAATTATGAAACAAACATGAAGAACTAGATCATGCCTGGGAATACTTCTTCCATCCAAAGCATTCCTAGCTGAAGATGCAGTCTCAGCATCAGTAAATTGGATTAATGCCTGCCAAGATATGTCATAGTATTAAATTTGAAAAGAAAAATGAAAAGGGAAGACCGTAAGGTAAATTCAGATGTCTCACCTGGAAACCAGCAGCCTTTTCAAAAGTGGCAATCTTGTGCACAAAGCCAAACGCAGAAAAAACCTGAAACCAATTTTAAATGGATAAGATCACATCCTGAAATATATAAAAGAAAACAAGAACACTATACCGCTACGACCATCCCAAACATTGATACACAGGGACAAGAAATTAAAATTCCAAATGGATAGGATATAAAGTGCAGAATGAGACCTGTACACATATGCGTCAAGATAGACCTTAGAAAGGAGAATGACGGACATGATAAAATTTCCAAACTGTCTCCAACAAAAGAATCTAAATAAGAGGCATAACAATATGTGATTCAATTGCTTTCAGTCAAAATTGAAATAATTCAATCAAGGTGTAAATTATAAAAAGAAAAATGCTAATTCTCTTTTGATGCTAAAACCTGACTGACTAAATGTGGAAAACCATTAACTCCAGTCACCAAAAGAATACGAACTTTTAAGGACATAAGAACTTCGATTCACATGATATTACCTATTACACGTCTCCACCAGTCTTATTACACCAAGTATAATTATTGTACATAAACACAATACGTGGAAAATCTTTCCTAACATAATCACAAACAAACCATTTAGTCCAGATTAGGGTTAGGCTAGGAAAAAATGGTACATGCAAATGCACACAAAATAACAGACACTAATACATATAAGTATGGTCAAGATCATGAAATCAATAATAAGTACATTAGTATGGTCAAGATCATGAAATCAATGATAAGTACATCTTGTAGCAAACTTAAAGGCATGTAACACTAAGGGAAAAAAAGACCATACAGCTTGCACCATCTTACAACTCCATTTGCAACTATTTACCTGATTTATCCAGCTTTCCCTATTAACTTGCTTAAGTGATTTGCGATTTCCTTTCATCTCTCCAATATATAGTATTTGATGTTTCCTAAAGAGCAGACCACTTTCAGTGCCTGATCCGCATTCTGAGGCACAAAGGTTCAATCGTTTCTAAATTTTCTAGAATTGCTTATGCTATCGGTATCTGCGATGGTCACTATTTTTTTTTCTGTACTATAACCCAACTTTTTTACGATTAAATCATTAGCGTAGAGGCCTTAACACACCCTTTTTTATGATTAAATCATTAGCATAGAGGCCGACTCTTGAAGTAAAAGAACCAAATGATATCAATGCTTTTACCGTTAAAGAAACTAACCATAATATAGTAAAATTACATAAGCTATACAAAGGCTTTAAGATCTTACCAGGCATTTAATGCTCTATAAAACATATATCATGAAGATAATTCATAGGCTGTAACATCTAAGAGGGTCCAGCCAAGATTTGATAACTTCCAAACAGTAGGCACTTACCAAATGAATAACATCAATGCTCACATCGCCCGCTTCTACACCTTCAATAGTTACCAGCAAGACATTTCCAGGAACATCTCCCGGACTCTTGTTGTTGACAATTTCATGTCGATTTGAATATTGAATATACACAGTTTTACCGCGAACTTGCGCAGGTTCTGATGATGAAGCATAATATGAAACCATTGAAATTGCTTGATTTAAGTCCGCCTGCAAAAGAATACTACTTTTTAACAGCTTATAAAGAAAAATAAACAACACTCTACATCTCCAAGCAGATTCAACTAGTTAAAGCAAAGACATCAATTAAAAAAAAAAAAAAAAAAAATTCTAAAACTTATGAACTTAACCAGATGAGAAAGAACATGTCCATCTCAATTCGACTTGAAATTGAAATACAACTATACACCCTCAACCAAACTCAACAATGCTTCCATCCGAAACGGATGGGTGTGACTGTACTCTTCCTCCACACAACCTAATGGCTAATACCAAGCTTTATTTTCTAGAAGCTTCTAATTCTATACACGTAGATACTTTTTTTCACTTTCAGGTCTCCCTCTTCTTGTTTCTTTTCTACAACTTAAATAAAACCCCTATTCCATCACAAAACATCAAACATAAACATCCGGTTTAACAGAAACATCTCCACCAACCAACCCTTCATTTATTCTCAACAGCTGCATCCTCTACCTTATCATTCCAGCTTAATGCCTTTTTTTCACGAAAGGGTTTGACTACCTTACAGATTAGATAAAGGTACCCATCAATAACAATCTTTAGATATTCTTTAATAACCACCCTTGCAACCAATCAAATGGTTATTATTGATGGATAACTTAACCCAACTAGTAAGTTAGCAAAACCCTCCATGAAAAAGTTCCGCAACTTGCCAGTATCTCTACTTATCACTAAAACTAGTACAAATTAACTACCTTTCATGCTAATTGCTTCCTTCATCATCCAAACCGTAGCCTATATCTATCCAAAACACACTATATCTTCAAATCAACTACTTTCTATGATCGAAAATTGAAATCTACACAAGTTACCAAATTTTGTTCTAATTTAACACTAACAACCTAAAAATTCCATTTTTACAACATAATTGAACCGAAAACGCAACCAAACCCTAACTTTTGAATCCAGTAAGAGAGTGAAGGCAGAGAGCACTCACGAATTCGACAAAGGCCTGGTTGCGATTGGCACCGACATTGCACTTGGTGTTGACGATCTTGCCGAAGGGTTTGCAGAGCTCGACGAGCTCCTCCTCCGCGCACTCCCACGGCAGATTGCGGAGGTGGAGCACCTTCGACGGAGTCTGTGTGTACCGGAACTGCGGCTGGCTCGACGTTGACATCTAGTAGAGATTTGTCTGTCGGTGTTCGATTTTTCGGGATGAAGATTCGATTTTGGAGACCCTGTTTGGTTGCCGAGAAAGTGCGAGAATTTTCTCGGGAAAACGAAATTTTTGGTGGATTTTGGATCTTGTTTGATGTGGTTGTTTGGTTGGCGCGTGCGCTGCTATAAGTTACAAGTTACATCGAGCTTGTGGTGTGGTGTGAAATTACGATGTTGTCCTTACATCGATTTGCTGAAATGATTAATATGAATGTCCATTGCGGTGAAAAAAAAAAAAAAGATAATCCCAACAAATCTCTATTTTTTTACGAATTATTCATTTTCCCTCGTATAATTTTGTTTTTATCCAAAGTATCATCTAAAACCATATAAAAAAACGATAATACCTCTAACAGTAATAAATTCCATTCGGGTGATCAAATTGATCGTTTGACTCTAGAGACAAAAAACAAAATTCAATGAAAATATTAATAAAAATTAAAAATAAAATAAATAATATTAAAATAAATATTTTTATTAAAAAATAAAAAATAAAAATAATATATATGAGTTTATTTTTTTTCTCTTCATTTCTCTCTATCTCTCCTCTTTTCCTCTTTCTCTCTCCATTTTCGATCGGATCCGGGGGTTGGTTCGACAGCAATGGCGTATGGTTGGACAACAACAGCATGGTGGAGACCCAATTCACGGAGACCCAGTTCTGGGTCTAGGTCTCCACCACAATCAAATACCCAAAATCTGGGTCACCGATCTAGGTCTTCACGATCAGAGACCCAGTCTCTATTCAGTTCAACCGGGTCTCCAATGGGTCTCCACCGAGTCTCCAACCGTTGAAGACCCAGCAATGGAGACCAATGATTTTTTTTTTTTTCTATTGATTGGTTTTTTTCTGTTTTTTGATGCTTTGTGATGATTGTGGGAGATTGATGATTGTGAGAGGTTGATAATTATGGGAAACTAAATGATGAAAAAGGTTAGGAAACCCAGAAATGGAGAGAGAGAAGAGAGAAGGGACCACAAATGTTTGTTTGTTTTTTTTTATTGATCCGTTTTTTTTTTCATGGCTGCGGAGATCCAGATTGGATCTCTATTGTCTAATTGGATGGTGCAGATCCAATCTCGATTGCCATTTTTTATTTATTTTTTATTTTTAATTTAGTGTGTGTGTTTTTTTTAAATCATATCAGGGATAATTAAGTGTTTTTATTCTCTGCACATGTCAGTATCACTTCGCTGTTAATAAAGTGACGGAATGAGGGGAAATGGATAAAAATGAAACTACATGGAAGAAAATAGATAATCTATTAAAAGTGAAACGGTTTTTTAGGATTTTCCCAAAAAAAAAAATATACATTATGTGTCTAAATTTGTAAAACTGTCTGTCGCCTAATAAGAAGTGAATATTGACTTTGATGAAAATATTGTGATTAAATTTATGAATATACTTTTAAACGTCGAAAGAAAATTCTTAAAATATTGAAGATTTTAACGAATGTTTTCAATATTAATCACTCAAAATATGAAAAAGAGTAATACTCGACTTTCAAAATTTTTTATCTAAATTCATATATAAATGACATAATATAAAATAGTTAATATCCTATTAATTATCACATCATTTTTATGATTTATAAATTATTGACAACTCATATATCCATTATTTGGGTATGGATTTAGACAAAATATTTTAAAAATTAGCATTACTCATATGAAAAATATTAGCGAATTATGAGGTTAATGATTACTGATATTTACTTTTGGTAATTGTTCTTCAACTAGATTTGGATTAGGATAGGTTAGGTTTTTTTACCATCCTTGTTAACAAGTTGTAATTAGGATGAGTAATTATGACTTGATATGAGCCATTTGACCTTGAAATATAAGTTTTTTATTTATTTTTTAATGATTTACATAACACCCTTATGAGGTATACCTAAAATAAATGGATGCATATTTATCATTTTATTATACCAAACTTGTACACCATTAGTTAATTTCTATTAGAGTTAGTCAAACTTTTATGACTCAAGGGTAATTTCATCTTTTACTTTTTTAAATTTTGATTAAAATTTTAAAATTATAGATTATAAAAAAGAATTTAAAAATAATTCAAAATAAAAAAAAAATCTCTACCGTCCATCACATGTTGGATGATGAAATTCATTTAAAAATTAAAATATATATATATTAGAGAAAAATATTAAACATTGAAAAAATATATATCTACTATTCATCACATGATAGGCAGAAGAGATCAATTGGCAAAAAAAAAAAAAAAGGTAAAACCCAAACCAAATCCATCTCTGAATTCCTTTCTCCATCATTGACTACGGCTGATAGAAGCTATGAGTTTCCATCGTAGACATCCATCAGTCGGCGATGGAGACCCATCTCCGTCATGTCCATTGTGCGACCATCAAACCATTAGACCATCGTCTCCATTGTGTAACCATCAGACCATATCGAGACCATTTCTATCATCTCCTTTATCTAGGGTCAACCAACCCGGAAGAAGAAATGTTTATCATCATCAAGGTTCGTCATCATCTGGGTTCGTCAACACAAATTAAGAATCTAATTTAATTAAAAATATATATATATATATATATATCAAGTTGAAATATAGATTTTGTTGGGTTTTGTTACTAATTTTTTGTTGTTGGGTTTGTTGTTGGCTAATAGAAACATCAGAACCTATAAGTTGTAATGGCGTCCAATAGTTCACATAGGAAGGACAATCATAAATTCAATTTAAAGTTTATGGAAAAAAAACAAAATTCTTTACAAAAATAAACTAAATAAATCACTCTATAAATGAGCACTTCGACAATCTTGTAAAACCACTGCACAGAAAAGCTACGTTACTTTCAATAGAAACTAAACTTCATAAAACACAGGCATGTATATTTATCGCAAACAGGTTGTGCTTGACTAGCCAGCCTAATTTCAAGTCCAAACTCCCTGAATCTCTTCTAATAACCTCAATGCCCCAAATAATTTTTATTTAGTTCTTGTAGAGAATCTTATGAACTATTATATAAATATATATATATTTATATTTTAAAAAAAGTTATATAGATATATAAGAACATGGTAGAACGAAACAAAATTAATAAAAAATTACATGAAAATCAAATTTAGCTAACTTTAATTACTTGTTTACAAAGAAATCAGCAGCATTAACTCCTTCCTGAAAGAATCATATATATTATCTTCCTAATAATTAAAAAATAGTTAAATTTTAATTTTCTTTGAAAGTAAAGATAAAATGACAAATAAACTAGTATTTTACTTAGGCATAAATACCATTGTCATAGATCTACGTAATTTCTTCATTATCATTGTTATAAATAAATAATATTTCTTCTTCTAAATCAACATCATCAATGGAATTATTATTATCATTACTTCTAATTGTTTATTAGAGAGCACAACACTTGAATCTAATGTCCTACCTCAATATCTTGCTTATGAAATTGATGATCACCTAAATCTTCTTCTTCAACATTAAGAATTTCAACGATCTCCTTTTGTTCTATTCTTTTATTACCCCTTCCCAAGGTTTTAAAAATTGTTGCTCGTTAATCGACCGATGAGACAACGGTTAGAGATTTATCGGTCACTTGGTAATTAATCGGCAATTAATTGACGACTACAAACTTATAAAAAGAAAACTTAAAAGGAAGGTTAAATTATGACCAAAACTTAGATGCTGATGTAATTTCATTAAACTTTAGAGGGGGGGGGGGAGGGGGGGGGGAGGGGGGGGGGAGGGGGGGGGAGGGGTGGGTGAGGAGGAGGGGGGGGTGGGGGTGGAGGTGTTGATAATTCTCCCTAATATATATGCAAACATAACACACCCTCGCAAAAACCCTTGTCGTCCAACCTCTACCTCTCTCTCTCTCTCTCTCTCTCTCTCAAAACCACGAACTTATTCATCACATTACCTCATGCCTCACCTCACGGTCTCACGCATGCCTCTAGTCTCCTCCATAGTCTCATACACGTTGCTAGCCTCCTTTCACCCTCCGTTCTTACCTCACCAAACCATGACTTATTCATCACCTCAGCTCACGCCTCATTTCACGGTCTCACGCACGCCTCTAGTCTCCTCTACTATCTCACGCACACTTCTAGCCTCCTCTCACCCTCATCTCTTCCCTTACCCCATGCCATACCAGTCATTGAAACCAGATCATCACGGTGATTAATCGATGATTTTTGGAACAATGGCCCTTCCTCCATCTCAAGTACATCCCATACATCCAAATTTATGATCATTTACATAAAACACCTATTGTGCTTGAACTACAAGAATATAATGACCAGTTTCATACCATTTGTGGCTAACATCAATGCAAATATAGTTATAATCATTGTGAATTCTTTTTTTCTTCACATTTGTGTCAAACCAGACACACTGAAACAAGATAACTTGATAACTGCACGTGTAGCTCAACTGAATGACATCTTTTAAAATACCATAAAAATTAATAATGACATTATCATGTTCCACCTTCACAACTAATCCACAATTTTGTGTTACATGTTATCTATATTGATCTTCAATGTCATATCGAACTCCATTAACAATACAATCAGGATATGATTGTACTATTAGGATTTGTATCTTAAGAGCTTGTACTTAATAAACATTCAAAATAAATAATAAATAAAATATTTTTGTTTTATTCAATTTATGTGTATTTATATAATGTTTGCTTCATAAAAATATCATATAACATCCACGATTACTTATATAGTCTCAAATTATGCATATAAGTGTTATATAAAAGAGGATTTAATTTGAAATCAGTAATCTAAAGAATTCATAGAAAGCAAACAAAATTAGGTACTTTATTTGTGGTAAATCAACAGTTGCAGTCTATTTCATATTTGATGTGATGATCTTATTTGAGATCATTCATATGGTGAAATGAAAATGGAGGCACCTTATATAAGGACCTGATGATCATATTTGGATTGATCTTAATCTTAAATATATTATGAATTTCTATCTGTTAGTCGTATCTTTCAATTTACATGGGTAAGACTGTTATATATTAACAATCACTAAGCTTCATAATTTAGAAATATGATTTAAATAGGTGGTTGGAACATTCTACACAATAATAGATTCCACTCATTCATGCGAGAAGTAGATAAGTAGTTTTAGAAAAAATAAACATTTGTTTTAGCATGTTGACTTGAGCAAGATCCATCAACATTCTGCTCATCATGATTAAACTCTGTTTCAACTTCACAAAGATATATAGAGCAAAACTTTAACAATTTACTTACAATATGATCCTCAACAATTGAACCTTTTGGATGAGCTTTGTTTTTCATAAAGTGTTTAAGTTTTCTCAAGTTCATGTACATAATTTTAAATGTCATAATGAAATTAATATTGATTAAAAGGTTTAACAAATTACAAACATATCTTTCGATTGGGTACATCCAACCATAACCAACTAGTCCAACGAGTTTCATTGCATATGGCAAGTGAACCATAACATTAAAAAATGAAAGAGATTTTTTTTTTTTTTTTTGTATCTTGTAGAGAATTCATGCAACCTTTTCTTCTAATTTTACCAAATTTTGGACATTTAAAGTCTTTGCACATATCTCTTGAAAGAAATTAGATAGTTCAATCAAAGTTGTACACATATCCTTAGGCAAATAAGCATGAATGCCAACTAGCATAAGCCTTTGCAATATAACATGACAATCATGAATTTTCAATCCTAATATCTTGCCTTCATTGACATTGACACATCTTGAGAAGTTAGAAACAAAGCTATCGGGAAACTTCAATGATTTGAGAAACTTGCAAAAATCTTTTCTTTCATTTGGCGTTAATGTATAGCATGCTTGTGGTTTTGCATAGGTACCATTATCTCTAAGGTGCTAATGCAGTTTCTATCTAATATTCATGTCAGCTAAATCTAAACGAGTCTTCTTAGTATCTTTTGTCTTCCCCTATATATTGAATAATATGCCCAAAATGTTATCTTATATATATATATATATATATATTTTACATGCATAACATCAAGCTTATGTCTTATTTTAGAGTACACCCATATGGTGATTGAAAGAAGATACTGTTTTTTTGTCTAATTCAACTCATTAGTTGTACGTTTTCTTTTTCTATCTAGATTGCTAGAATGTTTTCCGAACTTCACATTTCTAACATATTATAGTTGTTGTATAATATCATCTCCATTGCTCATTTTAGGTGCCTCTCTATATTCAACATCACCATTATGTTTTCTATTTTTTCATCACGGATAATTCATAAGCAGAAACTTACAATGACCCATGTAACAAATCTTACTTCTCAAACTTCTCGATGTCGTATCTTCATTACAAACAGGGTATGCCATATATCCTTTTGTACTCCAACTAGACAAAATCACCTTGAGCAGGAAAATCAATTATAGTCCATAAAATAGCAATGTGCAATTGAAAATTTTGTCCAGTCGAAACATCATAAATTTTAACACCAACATCTATGACTCTTTAAGTTCATCAACTAATTGTTGCAAATAAACATCAATATCTTTTCCAGGGGATTGTTTTCCTAGTATTATCAATGGCATCATTGATGTTTCCAAGGTGCCATATTATATGAAATAAGCATCACAAGCCACATATTATAAGCATTATTCATGTTTCTAAAAGGTCTAAATCCATCGGAAGCAAGTGCTAATCTTACGCTTTTAGGATCTTGGACAAACCAAATATGGTTTTTATCAAAATCCTTCTAGGATTCAACAACAGTTGGATGTCTTAAAATTCCCTTCGTATCTACACGTTTCTTTTTATGTCATCTCATATCTAGAGCAGCATGTTTTGACAAAATAATCTTTGCAACCGAGGCTTAAATGGTAAATGGCGAAAGACTTTTCGAGAGATCTTTTTACCCTTTCCAACATTGTTTTGTATCTAGATTCATCACATGTTGGACACTTATCTTTATTTGCATGTTCCTTCCAAAACAAAAACACAATTGTATTTGCATACATGAATTACTACATATCCTAATCCCAAATCCCACAATATCCTTTTTGTCTCATAATAAGATGGTATATTTTTATCATCTGGCAACACCTCATTCAGTAGTTGAAGCAATTGAAGGGAAAAACAACAATTGTTTTGATAAAATTAAAATATGCAGAACATTGAATTTTAAAACTTTTTATAAAACTCAAGAACCATTAATTCATAAACTAGTGAAATAAAACAAATAAAGAAATACAAATCAAATTTTTACCTTCTTTACTGTTCCCTATGGATTGTTTACAACATTCCATTCCTTAATATGTCTCTATACCAAGAAACAAATGAGTAGACATAATTATATAAAACTATGTTCACTTACTTTTGATTTATTTTCAAAAAGGAAAATCAAATCAATTTATAAGAGATGAGTTTTTAATTTTGATTATATAGAGAAGAAAGAAGCATCTTCTTCTCTATGTTTGCTGTAAAGAAAGACTTCTTTTTTTTTTCTTCATATTTCTCAAACATAGATGCAGTAAAACCAAAAACTCCATTAAAAGAAGACTAATTCTCTTTTCTTTTTTTTTTTTTTTTTTTTTTTTTTTTTTATAATAGGCAACAATTAGGATTTTCATCAATTCAAAATTAATATTAAACCTCATGTTTATTAAAATTAAACTTTTTTCCCATAAAACATAATTAATTCAAAATTAATTCATATTATTTTCTGGAATCGAATTTGTGACCTTAAATAAATTAATTCATAATTAATTTAAATCAGAGTCACTATTAAGAATCAAATTCAAGACCTCTTATAAAATTAATTAATAATTAAGAATTCATAATCAATAATTAACTAATTAAATTTTAATAATTTGAATAATCAATATTATTAAATACTAAGTGAACACAAATTTTGCTATTTACGTAACATCTGTAATTGGACAATCCATTACAATATTCCATATACATGTTTTTTTATAGCGAAATGAGTTATCAAGGGGACTCGATGGACTTACAGTTTTGAGCTCCAATAATATAGAAATTATTAATTAAATTCTTCAATTAAATAATTCACAATAATTAATTTTAGAGTTACTCCATTAAAAATCTAATATTGCACTCTCAAAACTGTAAATGTTTTATACAATCTGAAATTTTCAGTGTCCATTTATTTAATTACTAAATATGATTTGACCCTCCACTAAATAGTTCATAATTAGAGCTAGGTCAAAATAGTCATTTTACTCCTCTAATTATTTCTTGATCCTTAAGTACCATTGATTTTCTAATGAACAATATATTTACACCAACTTATGAATTTATGACAGACCATTTCCCTAGGCGATCTGCCGGCACTCTACGGTGACCATATAGTTAGCCCTTGTGCTCAACTAAAGGATCTCCACAGAGCTAAACCGTATTCTTTCTGAAAACTTTTCGTAAACTAGCGGAAACGCGGGGAAATTTTTCGTTTTTATTTCAAACCTTTGCAAAACATTTTACAAAATTTTAGGCAGTATCCCGTCTGTTTTTGGGACTTTGTCACCCTACAAATTATAAAATTTAACACTTCTAAGATATCACAAATCAATTTTCCCAAACTATAGAGTCTCAAACTCTCATTTTTTAACACAACCACAACCACAATTTCATATTTTAATTTATAAACTTATTATCATCTAAATCATATGTCATGTATCAATTTACTCCAAAAACATAATTTAAATCCACAAAATGATATTTACAAAACCACGCATAGATAATAAAATATATACAACATCTTTTAATATCGAACACAAATAAGAGTAAGTAATCACATGAGCACTATCGTCGCGGTTGTCTGACATCTTCTCGGGATAATTTGTAGCTATGGTACCTGTGCCTGGGAAGGTTTTTTTTTTTGTAAAATACAGAAAACGTTTGGTGAGCTTTGAAAGCTCAATAAGTGTCATATAACATATTTAAAATCATGTTTTTATAAAAACCTCCCTAAAACAGTTTCAATAATTCGAATCAAATCTATTTATTCTAAATTGATTTTCATGCATTAATATTATAAAATACATATTGCACGGTTTTCAGTTTCATAAACGTATCTACTATGGTTGCGAGGTTTTTATTTCAAAAACCTTTTTCTTTTTACGAAACGAACTGGTCCGACTCCGCTCGTAAGTGTCCTACCAACAAGCCTCTTTCATTATTATAAAACCAGACATGGTCCGACTCCGTTCATAGGTGTCCTACCAACTAATCTGGCTCCCGCAAACGTTTAGTGATCCGTGTCACATGGCACCCTAGTATGAAACGGGATCTTGAATCGCTCTCTATCCGATTCAAGTAACAGAATATTGCATCACTATAGAGCGGAACTTTGTCTCGCTCGGGTGTAAGCTAGCTAATAATATACTTTCTACGTGCATTGGACTAATCTCTCAGACATCTGACCGACACAATCACTTGCGAGTACCTCCTGCGATTAATATAGTTAGTGAAGTATTGACACTACTAATTCTACCAATGCACGCTTCGAGTACTCAACCCAGACCGATAATATTTTGATACTTTTTGGGTAAGTCATATGTTTTCCTTTTCACCTTTTTAAAAATAAAATCCATTTTATATACAATTCAAAACAAAAAATCATCGTTTTAACGAAAATAGAAAAACTATATTATTCGTTACCATGCAATTTCATCATTTAAATCATATTTCGATTTTACCAAAATATTCAAACATACATGAAACATTCATTCATAAATCAAATCAACATAAAACTCATTAAAAATCATTTTTACACTTACCTTAGCTAACGATCACTTCCGAATAGCTTTCCGGAAGGCTCCAAACTGCTCCCTATCGCTCTTCCTTTGCTCCACCGGCTTGCTTGTCACCGACACAACATATATATATATATATATATATGTAAATTTACGTTCGCATCAACTTCTGGAAATTCGAAATAACTAAAATTACACAATCGCCCCTAAGTGACCTTTTTTACGTGCAACCTTCCATTCTTGGTTTTTTTTTATTGATTCTAGGGCTTCAAACTTTATTTTCTTCGCCCGGAACCTGTTTACTATCACCTAGGGACGTTCTGGTACTAACGAAATCGCGTTCGGAGGTCCAAAACGAAAATTGTTCAATTTTGACCCTTTTTGGCTGAACCTATTCCCTAGCCCAATCAAACAGTTTTCTTTCCTCCGTTTTCACTCCAATCATCTCCCTAACTCACCCTCTAGTCAGTCCAAGTGTCGATACGGAAAGAAACAGTTATCGGGTGGGCGTTTTAGGCTAAAAACGCGTTATTTTCGCTACGAATTTTTAGGCGTTTTCTTGGTTTTGAATTCTAAATTTAATCTTTGACTTTTAATAATCTCAATATACCTAATTAAACTCATTAGGGTCATCTGAACACTCAACAGATGCTATTATGGATCAATTTACAGAATTGTCATTCAAACTAGTTTAGCGCACGATTTGATTTCTCTTTAAATTTTTGATATTTTCTTGGTTTTCTAAGCTCCCAATAAACATTAATTCACTTATTTTTCAACTCAGTTTTACTCAAAACTAACCAACCAACAAATCATAACAAAACCCACTTCGAATCAACATAACCATCAACAAAATTGTCAATTTCAAACTTAAACAACTCACTTTTATTTTTTTTTTCTCGCGAAATCACTCTATTTTTCTTCACATTGACTTCGTTTTGGGGTTGATTTTGGTGATGGTTTAGGCTGGGTTCGGGCTGTTTTTCTTTCTCCTTCTTCTCCTCCGCGCGGGCTTCTCTTCTCCGACCGAACCTCCATTCTTTTTCTCCGATCGACCGCCTCTTTTTCCTTTCTGTTCGGTCGCGCTTGGGCACTGGTTTTAAGCTGAAATTGAGATCAGTTGAAGCTGGAAATGGCGTGAATCGAGTTGGTTTTGCGTCGGGTTCTGCAAGAGATCGGGATGGTAGCTCGTCGGCGTCGTCCTACTTCGATCAGCCGTCAGTTCTGCCTTGCGGTTCTGAATGCGCGTGCGGTCTACTTCTGTCGTTGATCTACTCGGGTTCGAGTCTTGTTCGCGTGCTGGTTGGCATAACGGTGGCCAAGTTTGGTCGGCGTCGACGTCGGCGTCAGCTTCTTCTTCTTCTTTTTTTCGTCTTCTTCTTCTTCTTCTTTTGGTTAGCGACAACTCTCTTTCTCTTTTCTCTTTTTTTTTTTTTCTTTGTTTTGTGATTTAATATCACATCTTCATTTCATGCTTTCCTTCACAAACAACTTTAAAATGATGGTCATGTCTTGAGAAAATTTCAGTCTTTTCCGTTAGCTTTTAGATCAATTCTAATTTGACCACAATTATTAAAACTTATCCTTAATTTAGTCCCTTGTCACATTAATTAATTACTCGATTTCGTTCACCATTTTACCTTTCCGTTTAATCTCCAATCGAATTTAAATTGATCTCTAAGAGTTCACTATAACTTTAGGCAGTTCAATGGACCATTTACGGTCTCTAATAATTATTTAGGAACTATTTTTAGGTAACCCGTAAAATTAAAATAGAGGGTTTACAATTTATCTTTTTGTTTACATATAAACAGAAAGTTGAACGTTTGTATTGTTTAAGGCCTGAATCAACCCTTAAGGAAGCTACTGCTCTACTTCTTGCAAAAAGGTATGGATTCAATTATTGTATAGAATGTTTCTAGCTACTTATTAAATCATATCCCCAAAGTACAAAATTATTGACTATGCATCTACATCGATCTCACCCATATAAATCAAATGATATAATTGAATAAGCAGAAGTCCATAATATCCTTAGAATTAAGACTAGTTTATATATGATCATTCGATCGATAAATATGAATCTGTAAGTTTAACGGATATTAGTTAGAGACTCATATTTATCATAGTTCAATTTTATATAATTTTTATAACATAAGGTGCTTTCATTTCCATGCCACCATATAAACAGTCTTAGAAAAGATTGTCGCATGAAATTCCAAATGAACTGCAACTGTAGATTTATAACAAATGAAGTACCCAGCTTTGTTGCTTTTTACAAACTCTTTAGATTATTTATTTCAAATAAAATCTGCTTGTATATAACACTTATTTACTTAGTTGAGATTACATAAGTAATAAATAATGTTTCATGATATTTGTATAAAGCAAATATTTCATAAATGCACATAAATTGAATAAAATAAATATACTTTATTTATTATTTATTTAAACGTTTTCAAATTAAAAGCTCTTAGGGCATAATCCCTAACAGCAACATATCAAATGATTTGTCGCTCCAATGATTCGACACCTTAATATGTAACAACTTTACTAGAAATTTAATAATGAAAATTTTGTGCAACTTGAATATAATTATTGTTGAACATGATGTAACAATTCATTAAAAGTTTTATCAACATCGCTTTGTTGCACATGATCAATTTCAAAAGTTTCATCATGACTATCTAGTTGTCCACAATTGATAGGAATATGTACCCCCATACCATGTAACATCTCTACCAATTCATCACCATCTTCCACTTCATTATTACGTTCAATATTCATAGTTGTAAATGGTTTGAAAGTCAATCTCTTCACCATGAAACACCCATCTCTTATAATTTTTTGAAATACAATATTTACACAAATATGCTTCTACACTATCTATTATTTGGAAAATAACATTCTAACAAATTCAACATGGACATCTTGTCTTCCCTTCTTCATTTAAATGATTCCGAGCCATATCTGGAAATGAACTAACCCTTTCCAAATATGGCTTAGATAATCTATTTGAAAGATTCATCCAACTTTTATCCATATTTGATTCATGTTTATGTAAACTGAAATTGTATAATATTATTATTACACATAGCAATAGTTAACCAATAAATTGAATTTTATATAAATACATACCACTGCTATAGGAAATATAAATGCATAACAATTAGGTAAACTTCATGTCTCGTTGTTTATTTCATTAACAACTATTTAAGGTAATTCATTCTAATTATGTTTTTTATTAGAAATATTTAGTGGGAAATCTAAAACTATCTCTAATCTTCCAAATCCATGCATTGTAATTTGCAGTGGGATTTTAGGTAATATATATATATTTTTAAATGTAGTTTTTAACTAGTCATCCATAAAGCTAAATCCTAGTTGAACTTAAAATCCCAATAATGTCATAGAACATTAAAGGATATATGTACAATAATACATACAAATTCCACATACCAATCAAATTAATGAAAATAAAAAATTAATAAATGAAAACTTACCTCAACCACTACTTAATCAAGACAAGAAGAATCGAATTCTTCAAATCTTCTGGCTTCCTTTAACCACAACAATCAATTCAACCTCCGATAGCAGAGCCTAAGTAACCAAGTCTTTGGCCAAAGAAAAAAAAAAAGAAAACAAGAACTTCTTTATGAGAAGTGTTTACATATGATATAAGAAGTGCATTTGGATTGATTTATAATATATAATCAATTAAATACTTATATACTCTCATTCTTTAAAAAAAAAAAAGTCTTTATTTATTAACAAACGTGCGAACAACCGAAATCACAACTAGAATACTTAATCATGACAAAAACCAAAAACAAATCGAATTAGTTGAATTGAATTCAATACAAATTAATACAAATCAAATCCAATAGAAAATCTTCTATTGTCAAGAAAAAGAATTGCAACAAGCAAAATACTAAATGACGACACAGAGAAGGTGGCTGAAATTGGATGAACCAAGTAAACTTGCTTCTCTAGTTGGTATTGTTGTGTTATTTAAGTTTCCTTGAAAGAATTTACCATATCAAACTTAGATCTTTTTTCAGTCAATACCGATCACACCTACTTGCATATTAAACTTCAAGGAAGTAGCAAAAGCCTGGCTGGTGGGTGGCTGTTGATGGCAATAGGCACTTGCGGATGGGAAAGTAGGCACTTTGCCATAAAGAATACTGTTGTGAGAGGTAATTTATGGAAGGCAGAGGAGAACAATGTGATGTGAACCATAAATAGAGACTCAATTGAAAGAGTTTTGATAGGATTTGGTTATGATTGGAGAAGAAGAAGTTCAATGAATTAAGGACAAGGGACTAGTTTTGTCAAGTTAGAGATTTTTAATTTCCAATTTAGGATCCAAGTAAAAGGAACGTGGGAGATATGTAGTCTTTTTCTTTTTGAAATTTACGTCTTTATGTTGTATAATGATTACTACTATTATACTAAATTATTAATAAATTTGAAGTCGGTTTGCAACTTGTGCGCCCAAGGTGGGTTAATGGCCGACCTATTTTGTACTCTATATATATATATATATATATATGTCATGCCTTTGCTCGACTTCAATTAATGAAAGAACATATTCTTCTATTGCTCCCAATTGTTCTATCTTCTACTTCATTGCATCTTTCTTTTAATTTATTTAATTAAGTTGTTCCCTATTTCATTATTACTCTCACATATATTAGTTTTACTCTTTATTTTAGAAAATGCTATCAACACAATTCAAGTAAGTGAATACAATTTCATTATAAGTTATTTATTATTGCTCATATTTATTTATATATAACTATTTTGTAAGTTTGGTTATATCGACTTAATAAATATACGACTCTTTCGATTTAATAAATGTGTGACTCTATCTACTCAATATATATGTGGTTATACTAACCTTATTTATTATTATGTATTATATATGTGGTTTTAGCTACTTTGTTAACTATTATTGTTATCTTTTCAAGGTGAAATGGAGATCTAGAAAAGGGATATCGATGAATTAAACCTTCCTAAAAAATTAATATACGTTATAAGTGAGGTATAAAAGTAAATTGGAAACGTATTCGTTATACGCTCAAATACTTGGTAGATATAATAGGCATTATCCATATTAATATTTTTTTCCGCAAAGTAATAGCGGTTCTTTCATTAATGTGAGATATGAATTTAAAAATAAACTCTCTCTTATCATATGGGGATACGAAGAATGTCTTATAGACAATGGGATAAAATACAAAATTAAATATTTCTCAAATATTGATGTTGATATATATATATATATATTATCAAGTTTTGACCACATGGTTAAAAGCGCTGGAAGAGCTATAATATTGTTAGCAAGCTAAACAAAATTATGTATGCAAACTAAAGTAGATTAAGAGAATATCTACTTCAAAACTATAAGCCTTAAATATATCGTATTAAAGCTATAAGTACAGATATTATTGAATATCTTTGTATCGTTTGATTCAAGCCAAAGTTTATTTTAAAATTTAAATAAGCTCCATGCATACTCATCTGGATTATATTGCAGAATCATAAAGATTAATTGAGATTTGTACACATATGAATCAGAATTTCTTCAATCCCGTAGCTTCTCTGTTTTAGCATGACTATATTGATAATCCAAGATTTATGATGACATAATGGGATCCTTGAAAATTTAAGTTAATATCTAGTAAAGAATCAAAAGGTTTTATAGTTAAATGAGAAAGACTGTATTGTTTGCTCATACAAAAAATTATTGATTAGATTGTCCCTTTACATGAGTTTCAAATTTCTATTTTTGTTACAAATAGTTTGAAAGATATATATGTTAATTCATCACTATGTTACTATAATTTTGATGTTTTTTGCATAAAAAATGTTTTTTTTGGGAGTCTGCTTATAAATATTTTAAAAAATTCATAAATAATTTTGCATAAATACTTTTTCCTATAAAAGATCCATCACTATATTATTATAATTGATGTTTTTTTGCATAAATACAAATATTTTTTTTTATAGTATGCTTATAAATATTTAAAAAAATCTATAAATAATTTTGCATAAACACTTTTTTCCACAAAAAATCCATCACTATGTTACTATGGTTTCAATTGCTTATAAATATTTTTTTGCATATTGTTAAAAAAATATGTATATTTTTGCATAAAAAATCCAAAATATCAGGTAAACTTAGAAATACGGGAAACCTTACCAAGGAAAACATAAATAGTTTAAATATCTGGAAAATATCGTAATTGTTAAGAATCAAAACGACGTGCAGCATGGACAACAAACGACGCACAAAAGAGCCCGGGTCCAGTCAAAAACCCTAGAAATAGAAATAATAAGAGAGAGAGAGGGAGAGCGATCAGAGGAAGAAGAAGGAAGAAAGAAGAAAAATTGACGTTGACCAAAGGTACCCTTATGAATTCCCTTCCATTTAACCGTCTTTTGGTTCAATTTGATTCACTTTATGATAAATTCCTGTTTCGAGAATTAGGGTTTTAAGTGGCCGTTTGTTGTTCGGATCTGCGTATATATGTATTGTTTGCGCACATTACGTGTAGAAATTGTTATTCTATGATGGAAATTTTTCTGGTTCAATATTCAAATCGCTGTTTGTTTTTGATTTTGTGGACATGATGACCAATGCTCTTTTTTAGAGAAAAGATTTGTGTTTTTATTAATTGTTGTTGTTTTAATAGAAGAGTTTGAAGTGGGAACAATGTCTTGATCCGACAACTTTGATTGTCAGGAAATTTGTTATGAAATTGAGATTGACTCAGTGGTAAGCATCTCGCTTTGAAAGACGGAAACTTGTTTGATATTGTGATACTTGTTTGATATTGTGATGCATGGTTGACCTTTTGTATGATTATTTGTCGTATTTTGGAGTGAATTTGAAATTTTGTTTGTTTAGATACTGGTTAAAACATGTTTTTGTGTTTTATTTTTGCTTGGTAGTTTTGAGTTCTTGTGCTGGTTTAAGAATTTTAATTGTCTTCCAAGTAATGGAACTTTGTGTGTGTTGTGTGCTTCCTTATAAAATTTGTGGCTAATATAATGTTCTTATCAATTTGGAATATCGATGTAATTTTTTTTTTTTGGGACTTGTGATTTTTGCTACACTGTTTGGTTACATGTAGGTAGTTACTTGTACTGATATTTTGATTGTGTAGGCTCTGATTTTAGACTGTGATTGATCCACTGGTGATAATGGCTGGTCAAAGGAATAGCTATGGAAAACGTTCCCATCAGTCTGACCATGGGGACACCGGATCAAATAAAAGGAGATATTCTGGTGATGATAGGGAGCAATTTGTAATAAATTCAGATGATACAGTTTACCGGTACTTGTGTCCGGTAAAAAAGATTGGGAGCATAATTGGAAGGGGAGGGGAGATTGTCAAGCAATTAAGAATAGACACTAAATCGAAAATACGGATTGGTGAGACGGTTTCCAGGGTGTGATGAGCGTGTGGTTACTATCTATAGTGCTAGTGATGACACTAATGCCTTTGGTGATGGTGACAAATTTGTATCTCCTGCTCAAGATGCATTGTTTCGGGTACATGAAAAAGTTATTGCTGAAGAATTGCATGGTGATGATGGTATGGAGGGAGGTCCCCAGATTATTGCTAAGCTTCTTGTACCATCTGATCAGATTGGATGTGTTATTGGGAAAGGTGGACAGATAGTTCAGAACATTCGTGCTGATACCGGTGCTCAGATTCGCATTCTGAAGGATGACCATTTGCCTTCTTGTGCCTTGAGCTCAGATGAGCTTGTGCAGGTATGCTGGAGTGATTTTCTTTCATCTGTTACCATTTCAACACTATACTGCAATAACCATATTTGCTTTTGTCCTTGTTTTTTGGACTTCATTTCAGTGTAAGGTGTAAGTATGCAGAATATAATGTTGTTTCTGTATTTCATGACAAGTATAGAATATGTTTATGATGTCTCAAACTAGCTTCTTCAAAGAATTAATTTTATTCATTATCTTTGTGGATGGTATTATGAGAAGACAGTTCATGTTTTAGGGGACCACGCTATCACTGTAACTTAGATATACGTTTTAGTTTGTTGATGCTGAAGACAGTGGTCATGCCATTTATTGTACCATAAAGTCACTTGATTTTGTGCCTTGTTGGGCATGCATGTATTTGATTTGAATCTATGTCTCTGAAGTGGTTTTTGAGTCTCTTACGATGATCGTTTAAATTGTTACAGTGACTTTTTGAGCATCTGGTTTTATTTAGTAAATTTACCTGAATACTAGAAAGAATAGAAGGATACTGTAACTTTTGCTAAATCTTATTGGCTTGAGTATCTGTCTGAACATACTCTATGCCTTTTCTGCTGCCTCCAGATATCGGGGGAAGCTGCAGTCGTGAAAAAGGCTTTGTATCAAATTGCATCTCGTCTTCATGAAAATCCATCACGTTCTCAGCACTTGCTCGCTTCAGCCATTTCTAATGTGTATTCCTCTGGTGGTTCCCTCATGGGTGCATCTGCTGCTGGCCCTATTGTGGGCATAGCTCCATTGGTGGGTCCTTATGGAGGATATAAAGGTGATACTCCTGGAGATTGGTCACGCTCCTTATACTCGGCTCCAAGGGATGAGATGTCTTCAAAAGAATTTTCCCTTAGATTGGTTTGTCGGACTGCTAGTATTGGAGGTGTTATCGGCAAGGGTGGTACCATAATCAACCAGATCAGACAGGATTCAGGGGCAGCCATCAAAGTTGATAGTTCAGCAACTGAAGGAGATGATTGCATAATAAGTATTTCATCAAAGGAGGTGAATTTTTAATGTTCTAATGTGTATCAGTTCTGTTTCACCTGCATAAATTTGGAGTATTGTGCTGTATAGTTCTCATCATATTCCAATTATGACTTGTTTCAGTATTTTGAGGATACTTTCTCTCCAACCATAGAGGCTGCTATACGCTTGCAACCCAGGTGCAGTGAGAAAATTGAAAGAGATTCAGGACTCATTTCATTCACAACCCGTCTGCTAGTCCCAACCTCACGAATTGGCTGCCTTATTGGAAAAGGAGGAACTATTATAACTGAGATGAGGAGAATTACCAAAGCTAACATTCGCATACTTTCCAAGGAAAATCTTCCTAAAGTTGCATCTCAGGATGATGAGATGGTGCAGGTAAAGCTGCCACTCGAAGTTTTTAATGTATGTGTACTTGATATGCAAGTTATTTAATTAATATTAAACGGTAGCGGGACGTTTGCTAAATTTTTATTATCAGATTGCTGGAGATCTTGATGTTGCCAAGGATGCTCTCGTACAAGTAACCAGACGGTTGAGAGCAAATGTTTTTGATAGGGAGGCAGCGGTTTCTGCATTTGTTCCAGTTTTGCCATATCTTCCAGTGTCAGAAAATGGCTCAGACGGTTTGAATTATGAAAGTAGAGATGGCAAAAGGCACGCACGTGGACATCCTTATTCTGGTGGGTATGGCTCAAGTGATTTGGCTGCTGCTGATAATTATGGAAGTTATGGTGGTTCACAGGTATTGTAATGCAAACTGCATTTATTGTATAGTTTTTTCTTACATATATAGAATTATCACGTCAGCGCCCCTCCTTTTACTAAGCTAAGAATCTTTCCTTGTTGGATTAGAAAACAAAACAATCTCACTTTTCAAATTGTTGTCTTTTAACCAAAAAGAGAATGATGCTTAACTTATTAAAATGAGGTAGTGCTCATGTCATAATTCCTGAATAACACACATGCATAGATATATGGCAAGTTTTTCTGCAACCTTATTGTCATTTGATTTATAATAATCTTTATATCATCTTTAGATCGGTGGTAGTGGCGGTGGTTATGGAGCTTATGGAGGTTATTCTTCAGGACGTAGTGGTACCTCTGGGTAAGAATTATTTATTATTTGTAGTTTGTTCTACTGTGCCTGTGCCTTGTTTAGTATATTTTTGCATCAAATAGTTGGTCTGACCGAGGACTAGATTTTATGGATATGCTTTAAGATAAGAGATGAAGCAAATTGTTTCGGTTGAGCAGAAGTTTGAAAATTTATATCATGCGATAGATTTTTTCTTAATGTCACCATGCCCACAATATAAATATTCTCTTATACATGTGCCCAGGAGGTTCTAGGTTTTATTAGTATGGTCTTGTCATTGTGGTTGCTGCTTTATGACCCAACAGTCCTCATGATCAGCTTATTTACCAGGTTATCCAGCCATGCTCCTGTTTCTCGACGCAAAAGCTATTACTAGAATTTGGTGATGTACGGACAGGTACATCATGGTTTTCCTTTTAGTTTTTATGTTTTCTTTTATTAACTTAACTCCTATCTGATGTATGCCAGTCACATACATATGACGGTTTGATATCACAATTCACAACCTATTCAACTCCCTCTAAATAGGATTCTGATGCTCATGTTTTCCCTTTGTTGCCTTCCCCTTCCCATTAAAACAGCTGAGATCTATGAAGCCTGATGCCAGCCTACAGCCACTTTTGATGAAGCCTGCCTAAACCGGAAGACCAGATGAACCAGGGTTTGACATACTCATGGCCCACCCTCATGCTTGTAATTAGAAGGACTAAATTTATGGTGGAGGACTTGTCTATTCACTATTGAAATTGCCATGTCCATGCCACCAAATTCACCAAGCTCTATATACCATGCTCCTGCGAACCTATATTATATAGCTAGCAAACCTTGTGTTGCTGTTTCATTTATTTCATTTTGTTTTTCCCTACTTCACATTTCATTAGAACTACAAAACCATGTTGCTACCTTCCCATGGCAATTGTATTAAGCTTGTGTCGGATCTCGTTTGTCTAACATTTTTAAGCTATTTTGTCACAATCTTATGGTTCTTTTAATCTAAATGGATTTCAGCTTCAAAACTTGACCAGCTACGCAGAATTAATGGAACTTGCACCATCTGGATTGATTGCACTGGTTTCTAACTCTTTTATTGTTAAAAATATGAAGGCTACATTGGTACCATACCCTGTTGTCCTTTGGTTGTGAAGTTCGTTTGTAGACGTGAAACCCTTGCATATCACCTGTTAGGAATTGACATTGGATTGAGTTTGAAAGTGCTAGGCTTGTGTTCGGTTTGTGATGTGATTTGTGCTTGCAAGGCAATGGAAATTTTTGAAATCAGAATTTCCATGAGGCGTGCATCATACCAGTGAAGCTGAGTGTATAATGGAAGCTCAAGGTTGCATGCACATAGCTTGGGTTTGCATGACCTATATTACCGTTATATCTATAACCAGTGCATGTTTGCTTGTTTTTCCGTGTGCTTCACCAAGTTTATGCTCTTATTTAAGTTTCCATGTCCTGCAGCATTGGATTTTTTGTCTTTAGTTATTTATTCCTTTTGCATTGCATTGCATTGTGAAATTCAAAAATATAAATATCGATGCATAAGTAGGTCATATATATATCGAAATTTTCGGAGATTGCTATATAAATTAAATGCCTGTGGCTATGGAGTCCTCCAGAGGTAAGCTGCACACAATTCATGACAGATGCTAGTAACTTCTGAGACTGTGTAGTAAGTGGTCGGTTGGTTCCCTGTATCTCATGTTGTGTGTTGTTTTAGATTGTGGACTGATCATCTGGCAGGTTGGATCTTTACACTGGAAAGTTAATGTAGTTGTTGGAGAAAATTCATCTGTATCACGTTGTATATCGATCATGACTGTATTAAAATAGTGCATTTCAAGATTTTGCAAAAGATGACAAATAGTGTAATATATAATATATCATTGTAAAGGAATAGATGTACATGTTTAATTGAGGCCAAATTTCTAGGGAACTGCCATCTTCAGGCTTTTATATTGAGGTTCATTAATGTAGTCTGGACAGAGGGCTCAGGACAGACTAGTACATATTTGTGCTGATCTGTTAGCCAAGCTTTATCTTGTTAGAAAACAACCTTGTATTCTAGTGAGCTCCAAGGATTGGAATTTTTTTCTTAAAATTATTTTAAAAAAATTTTAAAATTTATTTCTGGTAAAGAAATTGATCCCAAGATCTTCAATTTGTGATTTTGAGTTGGTACTGTAAGTGGAAACCAAAAGGGCAATCCACTTGCAGGAAAATTTGATGAATGGTAGAAAAAGGCTCAAAAAGTTCCATATTTTCAACTGGTTATTAAAATGTCTGAATTACGAGTTTCGAATTTTTTATTTTCGATAAATTGGAGACCAAATTGACTAATGTTTAGCACAACTGATTTTCAAATTCTGCGATCTATCTTTAATAAATGAACAGAACACAAAACCGGTAAGTAGAAAGAAAATGTTACAAATGGACAATATATATTTTTTGGTTTGTTGATATTACTAATATAATTAAAATTATCGGGATTTTTAGATATCGACTCTAAGATATAGTTTGTATCTTTGTTTCTTAGTAAATGGGAGAGATCGATCCGTCCAAAGTGAAAAAACTAGTCTATACCTCTTGATGAAACGTGGAAAATCGCACACGTCTGTGGGTGAATTGGCAGTTCGAATCTTGCCTCACTGCTTTTAAGAAAGCAAGGTGGGTGGGAGTGGAGTCTCTATGCTGCCCCACTTGAGAGCATTACAATGGACTTTGTTGTAATGCACAGGCTGAGTAGTGAAACTATCACAAGAATTTATTTTCTTGTAGTGTATACACTGTGCTCATATGTGACCACTATCATTTATTTATAATAAAAACGTTTTAGTTTTATTATAATTATTAATATCTTTTTATAATTTTTAATTACAAATAGTATACTCATATTCAATATGATTAAAGTTGATTATACAATGTCTTTTTTTTTTTTTTTTTACCAAAATGATGTCTCATATTTGGACTAAATCTATACAGGCCAAGAAAGATAGAGACAGATTTTTATTCAAATACAACATAGGTGCAAGCAAGCCTGTCAGAAATCTAAAGAATTTGTTGGTGTGGTCAAAAAGGAGTAAATTAACTCACCTAACTCAACTCCCTCAGCCAAAAGAGTACAAATTTTGGACAGTCACTTTGAAGTAAATAATTGCATTCTCTCTTAAATGGCTCTCTGGATCGACTCAGATCAACTGAAAGTTGATAGAGATAGATCTTTGAAGATTAATAAATCTTGGATTTACCAGCCCAGGCAAAGTCACATCCTGCCCCCCTATGAAATCCAGCAAGTAACTCTTTGAAACTTTCTCTGTCACTCTCTTATGATCAATACAGCACACAGATGTAACACAGTTCCATTAGCTACCCCCTCTTTTTGACAAAAGCTTGTGTCATTAATGATTCTCCTTTCTCACAGTGTAGATTCTATTTTATGTGCATGACTTGCGTTTAGGTAACCAACTAGTCATATCTCTTGACTAATTTCCCAAACGCATTTATATCTTCTAATTAGTTATTCAGGTCACATAATTAGTTATTCAAGTCGTAAAATATTGACATCGTTGGATTAAATAATCATGCAAACAATCTTAAAATTTTCAATTCATTTCAAGTACATATGTTCACTATTTAATTTGGTGCGTACTTAAGTCACGCAACCAACTACGTCTATGTTATTTACAACGTTAGACTACTAGTTACATCAGACAAAAATCATGCGGACAATGTCCATTGGATAGGTTTACAATCATTAATTAACTTGAAAGCTGAAACAGGAAACAAGGCCAGGAACCCCCCCCCATTCCAAACCCCTTTCTATAAATTGCTTCCAAACTAACTCCATTCGTCCACGCACTGTCACTAGGGCTTTTGATGTCCAATCGGTTTCTTGTTTTCTCTACTTGTTTTAGAACGCTCTGAGAGAAAGAATGTTAAGTTTCTCCTTCGGGAAAACTCCTACCCCCTCTAGACACTTCTCCCACGTATCTTTGAGTCATTTTTTTTTTCCTCTCCATTTGATTGGTGATGATGAGTTGCTTCGAATTAATGTCTACAAGTCTTTCATTATTTCATGGAATGTTTGTTCATTTATGATCATGAGGAAGGCCATTCTTCATCTAAGATCTTGCATGTGTTAATGAGGGTATGTTGTGCAGCCAAGGATGACTTGCCGGCAAGCTTTTATATATATATATATATATATATATATTCATTAACATTTATCTTATCATATCATATATTAGGCTTTATATTTATATATATGTGTGACATTAATATATCTATATATGTTATTTACATGAATGTTGATCGGCAAGTCGTCTTTGGCTATATTACTACCTCATTTTCTCATGCTAGATTTACGATGATGATATTTATAATAATGCTTATACGGTTCAACCATAAATTTCTCCTATGTTGAGGTTAGTTTCTCTTCTTTCACTCTCATTAGATAATTTTGTTTATTTGGCCATACTTGAGATTCATGATTTTTATTTTCTCTAAAATTCATTTCAACAAAGGTTATATTCTTCTTCCCAATTAACAAAGTTTCTTTTCTTCTTCTTCTTCTTCCTTTTTATTTTTTATTTTATTTTTTAAGTTAAATCTTTAAAACAAGAAATTTTTATTTCTCTAAAATAATTTAGTACAACAAATTTTGACTTAATTATTCTGAGGTCTCACATGGGGGAATAGCACATATGTAATTATTCAAATGGGGTCGGTCTGGAGTTTTATGTACTTTGGTCACATGGAGACACATTTTAGCATTGAAAAATGTTGAAAGCTGAGACTCAAATGTCATCTCTCTGCTAAGTTGATGTGTCAATGTCTAGTTAATATATAACAATTATCCATTGATGTTACACATTTAACTGACAGGTTGAAACAAATTTACTCCAACTAAATTTTGAACTTTTTAGATTTGTTATCAAGGTTAACCAACCGAGTACTTCTCAGTTCTCTCAGACAAGCATTTCAAGTATATGTTTCAAAATGGTGTTATAGAAAACGTTTTCGAGTTAACATGATTTTGTTATGTTAAATAGTAGTTGATTACATGGGGGGCTTACACTTTCTCAATTTGGAAATGACAAACAATTTCTATAAAAGAATTTGATTAATAAGTGCTTGTTGAAAAACACCTTATTTATTTTAATTAACGAATTAAGTTATATTAATTAAATACTATTATACTATATATATACATCATTAATTATTTAAGTTTATACTAAAAAAGTAAGTTATTGTGAGCCACTAATCATGGCGTTAATTCTTACACTGTATCATAATAGTTTAGAATCATCAAATGAACATCTACATCGTAGGTTTCATATACAAGATGTATTTGCATCGAGTTATAGGCTTCATTCTACTATAATTCGCTCATAAGTTCAAAAAGTATCTACCTATTTAAAATAACTGTAATTTTATTTTTATCTAAATTATTAGTGCTCTAAAAGAGGTATAGATTAAGAGAATCTTTGAAGTTAGGCAGAAAAATTTTCATGATATTGCCTAATGAAGGTATTAATTGCTCGCCTTACTTACAAAAAGTATTCAAAATTGGTTGCAGTATTTTAGTTTTTTGTCCCTTAAAAGTTTAAAAGGGCAAAAAAGTTTGATTTTTATGGAAATTAAGGTCAAGATTGTCATCCAGCTGAACTACATGTGATGATGGATTAGATTACTTTACTGGGGTTGCTTTCTCAAAACATTTTTAAAGGTCAAAAGTTTATACTTTGGTTGCCATTTTCTTCTAACACTGTCAAATCACTCGTGTTTACAACCATGTTCGTAGTTAATGTAGTTCCATTCCACCACCAATATATGTCACTTCATATATATATATATATGTATATATATATATCATGATTCATGTCAACAAGCACCACAGCAAATTAAATGATTCAAGTTATTTTTTACAAAATCTTTTAATTCTTTTTTACGTTGTGTTGATACAATCTAGAAAATTGACGTTGTACAAAACTTGGACATTAATTATAGTCTGCATGCACAGGACATATAGATGAAACAAATTAATGGGCATAGTTATATGTCTACCTAATAAAGATGTTGCTTTCCTTCATTTAAGAATAAACCATAATTGGTGACAGTAACTTTTCTCACGTCCGCAATCTCGAACTTAAATTATGTCTGAAAGAACAAGACTCTTATGTCAGATATGCAGGTCCAGATCTAATATTAAAACCCGTTATCAGACCTTGTGAAGTCTTGTTCTAACATTTAGACACTGTTATCTGAACTTGTGAAACCTTGTCATATTGTCAGTATTGCAATTTTTGTCCTTGAGAATTAACAAAAAAATTAAAAAAAAATGTTTTTAAGGCAATTGCTGTTTGGTTGAGCTGCTTATGTAATAGCTAACAACATAAGCACACACACAAAGAAATTAAAGACATAATTGACTACCTTAAAAACCTTAATTGAAAATTGTATATATTAATTCTCTTGTATCAATCCCAAGTAAGGAATTCTTACATCTAAACTCATGGAAAAAACTGAATTAAAAAATTATTCCAAAAATTCATATATAAAATCAAACTAAGAAATGATTAATACAACAACTCAAGATCAACATATGCATATAGAGGTAATTATATCAATTACAATAAAATAGATAGAGGTATTATAGCTAGAGAGAAATGACACCTTCTCTAACAAGAAGACCAAACATGAGAACAAAAAGTCCAACTGTGATGCACTGTGTTGAAGACATGAGAGTCTGTGAATAAGCAGACAAAGTGATCACTGCACCAGCCAATCCAATCAAAAGAGAACTCATGTTCTGATTCATCTTCTTCCTTCTTAATTGGATTTTTCTCTTTTTCCCTTCTCTAATTGTTTAGAAATCTCTGATGATTATAGTGGTGAGAGAAGTTTATGGTTTCTTTTGAGCCCTTGAATAGCAAAGTCAATTCTTGGAATGACTGATCTTTGATCCCAAGATGAAGACATTTTATTGTATACGACTTTAAAAATATGGTTCACCAGCTTTGAAGATTATTATATTCACATTTGGCATCCCTATAATATGAGATAAGTCAATGCTTAGAGGGATCAAAATGATCATCAAGTGGCATTTTTTTTTTCTCTAGTTCTTTCTTATACTTATTTTTAAGTAGATTTTTAGGTTTTATAAGTACAAATTTTCCCTAAGAGAAAATTTCTCATCTCCTGCATATAACTTGAAATGTTTTGTTCTTCTGTTCTTTATTTATTTATTTATTTTGTTTTAATTTCAAAACAAGGATTTTGTCTTCATATAAGGTTTACTGAAATTATTATAAATTCTATGATTGGTTATTAAAACAACAACCAACATAATAAGAGGACCAAATTCTGTCTTTGGGAGAGTCAAACATATTTGCATGGTTAGAAATTAAATACACAAATAATAAATTTTTTGCACTTATAACATACTTAAAAACTTAAAGTAAAATATGTTGATCCACGACTTAAAGACGTGTAATTGCTCGTGGAAAATAGTCAAAGCCTCCCACAATATGCAAGAGATTTAATGGCTACTCTATCTCTTGGATTCAACCAAGTTTGGGCTCAATTTGCACTAGGTGGAGCACCTAATCTTTGTTTTTTTTTTTTTTTTTTCAAAAATACCCAAAGCTGAATGAAGAAATCAAATGAGATCTGTAGAGGATGATTTGACACTTGATGAGGGATGAAAAACAATGAGAGGAGTGAAACTTCTTATACTTATAAAATTGACATACATTCATAACTAATAAATTTATCAAATTAATTTTCATAATAAATACTTTGAACTTAGTTTTCTTTATCTGATAAACTCATTTGTTAACAAATAAGTTTCATAAGGTATAAATGCATCATTGTGAAGCTTAGTAATTTATCAGACAAAACCTAATGAACTTCATTTAATTTTGGAACATATCCAACACACATTGCTTGTTGGATTTGGTCATAGTGTTGCCGAGCTCACATTATTATGCTATATGAAGTATAGAAAAAAAAAAAATTGATCTTTAGTAATGATGTGTCATAACAACTGAGGATTAGGTACATCATCCGATTTTCATATTTATCAAACATTTTGAGTTAAGAAAGATGTATGTCATTTTAATGGCATAATTTGAATAGAATAACATAATAATGTTACATTGGTGCTACTTTTTCTCTATTATTTTTAATTATTTGTGTTATGAACAATGAAAAAAGCATTAAGGAATGTTGTGATTTAATCGATAAATATTTAATCAAAAACACAAGAATCAACAAGAAGATGTATTAAAACCTTTTTGGAAAATATTTAATATTGTTAAGGATATTTTTGGTATTCAATGGAATAAAAATGAAATTTTATATGTGTTTTAAATTTTTTTAGATATCATATGTAGTGAAAGCAATTCAACCCAGGATACTGCTAGGTTTAATGGGGGCTCTATTGAGGACCTAACTTTAGATTTAACAATAATCCTTATTCGTTCTGACTCACGCCACATGATAGGAGAAATGAACCGATTAATCTATAGAAAGAGAAATAATGAACCAATTAGTCCATAGAATAGGTAAATTAGTCCTTTGGAATTAGATCCTAGAATGATCTAATCCTAGCCCAAACAATCCCAAGCACAAACACTCAAAAGAGCCGAAATAAATCTAGACTCAAATCAAACGATTGAATTTTAGCTTAAGCGATCTTAAGTAAAACTACTCAGAAAAACCGAATAATACAGATGACAGACCCCTTTCCCTAGGCGATCTGCCGGCATCCTATGGTGACTCTCCAATTAGTCCTTGCGCTCAACTAAAGGATCCCCCGCAGAGCTAAGCCGTATTCTTTCTGAACCTTTTTGAAAACAGCGGAAACGAGAAGAAATTTTTTCGTTTTTATTTTAAACCTTTACAAAATATTTTATAAAAATTTAGGCAACATCTCATTTGTTTTTCGGACTTTGTCACCCTGCAAATTATAAAATTTAACACTTCTAAAAGATCACAAATCATTTCCCCCAAACTACAGAGCCTCAGGCTTTTATTTTTCAATACAACCACAACCACAATTTCATATTTCAATTTATCAACTAAATTATACATCATGCATCAATTTTCTTCATAAACACAATTTAAATCCATAAAATGATATTTACAAAATCATATAGAGATAATAAAATATATACATATCTTAATATCAAACAAAAATAGAAACAGGTAATCACATCAGTACTATCGTCGCGGTTGCCTAGTATCGTCTCGGAGTAATCCGCAGCTATGGTACCTGTGCTTGGGGAGGTTTATTTAAAAATACAAAAAATGTTGGGTGAACTTTTGAAAGTCCAGTGAGTGTCATATAATATGTTTGAAACCATATTTTATAAAAACCTCCCTAAAACATTTTTAATAATTCAAATCCATTTATTTAAAATTAAGTTTCATGCATTATTATTATAAAACACATGTTGCACAGTTTTCAATTTCATAAACGGATCATCTATGGTTGTGGGGTTTTATTCTAAAACCCTTTTCTTTTAATGAAACGAACTGGTCCGACTCCGCTCAAAGGTGTCCTGCCAATCAGCTGTTTTCATTATTATAAACCAGATATGGTCCGACTCCGCTCGAATGTGTCCTACCAACCAATCCGGCTCCCGTCAACCTATAGTGACCCGTGCCACATGACACCCTAGTATAGAGCGGAATCCTACATCGCTCTATTCGGTTCATGTAACCGAATCCTACATCGCTACAGAGCGGAACTCTGTCTCGCTCGGGTAAGTTAGCTAATAATATACCGTTCACGTGTATTGGGCTAATCTCTCAGACATTTGACTGACATGACACCTTGTGGGTATCTCCCGTGGTTAGTATAGTTAGTGACATACTGACACTACTAACTCCACCAATGCACGCTTCGGGTACTCAACCCAGACCAGTAATAATATGATACTCTCTGGGTAAGCCATAGGTTTTATTTTTCACTTTTTAAAACTAAAATTCCATTTCATATATATAATTCAAAACGAGAAATCATTGTTTTAATGAAAACACAAAACCATATTATCTGTTACCGTGCCATTTATCATTTAAATCATATTTCACTTTTATCAAAATATCCAAACATGCATGAAATATTTATTCATAAATCAGGTAACACAAAACGCATTAAAAATCAGTTTAACACTCACCTTACTATCACTTCCGAATAACTATCTGGAAGACTCTAAACTACTCCCGATCGCTCGTCCCTTGCTCCACCAGCTTGTTCGTCACCTATACAACATATATATTCGTAAATTTACGTCTATATCAAGTTTTGGAAACTCGAAATAACTAAAATTACATAATCGCCCTAAATGACCCTTTTTAGGCGCAACCCTCCATTTTTGGTTCCTTAATTTAATCTCCGATTTTTAATAATCTCAATACGCCTAATTAAACTTATTAGGGTCATCCAAACTCTCAACGGACGCCAGATGAGCCAATTTATGAAATTGCCCTTCAAACTAGTTTATTGCGCGATTTGGTTTCTTTCTAAATCCTTGATATTTTCTTAGCTTCCTAAGCTCCCAATAAACTTAAATCCACTTATTTTTCTACTTATTTTTACTCAAAATCAACCAATAACCAAATCATAATAAAATCTGTTTCAAACTCAACTTAAATCATCAATAAAAATCATCAACGCGAATCAATTTCGAATTGAATAACTTACCCCTTTTTCCTCTCACGTTGACTTCGCTTTGAGACTGATTTCAAGCTGTTTTTGGGCGTGGAACAACTGGGTTTTCTTCTCACTTTCTTCCCTCACGCGATCCTCTCTCTTGCGGTTGATCTCTCATTCTTCTTCCCCGATCTATCTTCTCTATTCTGATTTCAGCTTCAGTTGCACTCTTCACTGGTTTTGAGCTGAAATCGAGCTCAGTTGAAGCTGAAAATGGCATGGATCGGGTGGGTTTCCCGTCAGGGTCTTTGTGGTTGTCGTGCAGACAGCTCACCGTCGTCGATTTTGCTCCGATCAGTCTGGTTTCGCAGCGATCGATCTGGTTTGGCAGCTTCAGGTCGTGCTTCACGGCTGCTCTACGGCGATTCGAGCTGGTTCCAGGCGACGATGGTGGCTAGATGCAGGTCGGCATAACTCAAACGAGATGGCAGCTCCTCCTCGTCGTCATCGGCAGCAGTCAAGTCTGGTTGATCTGTTTTACGCCTGCGTACGGCTTACTTCTGCCGTCGATCTACTCGTCAACGATCTGGTTCTACAACGATTTCGATCGGCCGGCGTCGTCGCATCAATTCCTTCCTCTCTTCTTCTCTTCTTCTTCTTCTTCTCTTTTTTCTCTTCTTCTCTTCTTTGGTTCGGCGTCTGACTTGGTTCAGCTTTGTCTTCTGTTTTTGGTGAGTCAACTCAATCTTTTTGGCTTCTATTTTCCTTCACAATCAATTCCTATAATACCAATTTTATCCCTTAAACATTTCAATCTCCCTCTTAACTTTTAACTTAATCCTAATTTGACCACAATTATTAAAACTTATCTTCAGTTTAGTCCCTTTGTTACCTTAAATAATTACTCGATTTCATTTACCATTTTATCTTTCCGTTTAATCTCCAATCGAGTTTAATTCAATCCATATGGGTTCTCTATGACCTTAAGCATTTTCATAACCCATTTAGGGTCTCTAATCGATACTTAGAGGACTATTTCTGGGAAATCCATAAAATCAAAACTAGGGGGTTCACAACAGATGCATTGCTTCACAAAGAAGTGAAATTTTATCAATTTCTTCCAAAACGATCATACATTACAGTTGATTTCACAACTCCTATTTATAGCTAAACAATTTCCTAACTTCCTAAGGAAACAAGACTTCTTAAAAGGAAATAATATCAAACAATAAAGACAATAATATTAAACAACTAAAGGAAAACCGGAAAGGAAATAATATCTAAACCTAAATAAAATAATATCAAATTCTATAAAGAAATAAAATAATATCAAATCCTAAAAGTAATAATATCAAATCATAAAAGGAATTAATATCAAATATATCCTAAATTAAATGAAATAACTCACCTTAAATTAAATAAAATAACTAAATCAATCGGGGTCAACTAGCCCACAACCATAATTCCAAAGCCCTCATCAGGCTCTATGTCACCAAATCATTTTGGGTGGTGGTATATGTACTTTTAATTCTTTGATGAATGTAATAAGAAATATACGTATTTAGAATGGTTTAATGGAGTTTAGTATATTATTTGTATTTTGAATGATTTAATAGTGTTTTCATAAAAGGAGTGTTAAACAATGAGTGTGGAATACAAGTAGAAATGGTTTGAAAAAGCAATCACTATAACCTTGCACAGAAGATAATTCATCACATAGATCCTAAAAATTCACAAAGATTGATCCCCTAAATAAATTAAAAGTAATAAAGATTGATATTATGAAATACGAATATAAAAATTTACTATTTAGAGAAAAAAAAAAGAAACTAATATTATTTTATGTTTTTAAGTTTCAACCATTAGGAATAACTTTATGTAAACCATTTTATGACCAAACAATTCACTGAGCTTGAAAGAAAACTTTTGCATATATCGCTCATGTTTAACTTTTAATATTTATAAGAAATTCAAACAACAAAAATATTTAAAACATTGAGATAAAAAGACCAAAATTCCCTTAGAGTTTTTAACTTTGATTAATGTTTGACTAATGCCAAGGGAGATGCATATAAGGTTTTGGAAAAGTTATCTCTGAGTGAAATCAGACAAATTTCAAGTAGGTTGATTGTACTCACTTCATTTAAAATAGTTATAAATCTCATACCAAATAATTTAGGTGTCAGCATGTGTTGGGTAGGTTCATTTTTGGATTGAATGGATCTAGAATGTCATTGAATTGGTTATTGAACAAATGAACCAATCTAAAACCAACTGGATTGTGTCGGTTTAGTTTGATTGATCTATTAGTTCATGGGTCTAATTGGCCAAATTATTAGACTTAAAAATTTTGAGATATGACATGAGTGGCAATATTACCACCCCTCAAAAGTTATATGTACACCCATTTTTGTTTGTGCATCCTGTTAATATATATATATATATATATATTTTAAAATCCGTTTTTGTGAGCACGCCCCACTCTATACCAAATATGCCTTTTAAAAGAATGATAATTACATAAACATCAATAAAATGTCATCCAGTGCGGAGCATTCATCTTCCATCGTACGCTCACAGAGGGACCTGAGAACACTTCTCGTCCTACCAGTCAAGTGTAAGCATTCATTGTTCCTATTGAACACTTTGCAAATTCAGCTTTCAACATAGTTTTTCTCACGTTTGACACACCTAAGTTCTTAGGCAGCCTCATTATAGAGGCCAAACATGTTGAACATAAAAATAGAGAGGAATTAACAGTGGTTAGAGGTATAGGCTCTTTTGCATTTGCTCGTGGACTTGTCATTTTTTGCTCAGACGTATAGCTAGACCTATCATGTGAGACTTCAATTGAGATTTCCTAATCAATCTCAACGATCCCTAAATAAACTAGAGCCCTATAATGCTATCTATTTCTTGTCTTATAGTTTCTTGGTTGTTATATTGGTAATTATTCTTGTCTTGATAGGAAGACTCTAATTGTATTAAGCATTTGTCATTTGTATTGACAGGTTATCATACTAGCTATCATATATAACTGCTCGTGAACTTGGTGACAATCCAAAGAAAAAATGTGAACAACATTTAAATAATAGAGTGAAATCGTAGAGCTCCGATGGATCAAAAGTGGAAACCTAGAGTCTAAAAATCGAGTACAGTGTATAGAGCTGACAATTTTCTCACCAAGAAGAGGACCCCACTCATATGATTTGAAGACATGGTAGTAGAGACAGAGAGAGTTTGAAAGTGGAAAGTTATTGTCATTTCTTTAAAAAATCATTATTTTTATTATAATATTAATAATTTAATTTAAAGATAATATTAAAATTTTAAAATATATGTATATATATTTGGGGTGTATGTACGACATTAAAGGGGTGGAAACATTGTCACTCCTACGATATTTATACCCATCAAAAGCTGTTTGTAGAATCCACATTTTTATTAACTTTTAAATTTCAATATCACCATTTTACCTTTAATTAAAATTACCTTTATAGTCACTAAAATATTTATAATAAAAAATAATTAAATCATAAATTAAAATAAAAACTGGAAATAAAAAAAATGAAAAGAAAAATTAGAAAAGAGACTTTAAAACAATTATGCATTCCTAAAATATAATTAGGATTTTTGTAGATATAAAAACTTTTTTTACTATACATTTTTTTTTTCACTTTTGTTATTTCCAGTTTTTATTTTAATTTATGATTAATTTTTTTATTACAAAATTTAAAAATTCAAACAATTGGAATTTCTAAGATACAACTTTTTTTTTTAATCATTTATTGCCATAAAAAAAAAGGATGCCCAGAAATCAAAATTAATTTTCAAGTATGACATTCAATTACTTTTTTAGTTTAATAATTACAATCCCCAAATTTATCTTTTGGCTTAAGAACTGAAGAAGGAGTTGCAAAAATAATAGAGAACCATGAAGAGAAATTTAATGTCAACCTAGCACGAGAGCCCAACAACAAGCAATGAAGAGAAATTTTCAAGATCCGTCAAAATTCAAAAAGAAAAAGGGAAAAAGTGAAGCCCCCATGCCTTGCTATCGAAAGTTATAAATGGTAATATTTTTGCTTGTGTTGTTGAATAATAATAATAACATTTTATTATTAGTAGGTTTTTTTTTTCCCATAAAAACAATTACAATTCTTTTCAAAAAAAAAATAAAAGCAATTACAATTCAGGTATTTTTGGTATTATGTAGGTGTATTAACAAATTATAGATTATAAATATTCTTTCACTAAGTGAACTAATTAAAGCAGCCTAAATATAGTTTTTGAGAGGTGGGAATGTCGTCGCTCAAAATTTTAGACTATTTAAAACCAATTTTATATATTTTATTTTATTTTCAATCAATTCAAAAATTAAAGAAAAAAATATGAGTAAATTAGTCAAAACCATCTGGACATATGCCTATTGATAAACGGAAACTATATTTGCCTTTCATTAGACTGTCATTCCCTATACTAACTGTTTGATCGTGGTTAACCATTTGAAATAACCGTAATGGTCATTTTGTAAGGTTTTCTAGGAGAGGTTGTTTCAGCGGACCTTTAACTGCAATGTACTTCCATTCCACCACCAATGTCACTTCATTTTATATATATATATATATATATATATATCATGATTCATGTCGACAAACTCCGCAGCAAATTAAATGATTCAAGTTATTTTTCACAAAAGCTTTTAATTCTTTTTTACATTGTGTTGGTACAATCTAGAAAATTGACCTAGTGGAAAACTTGGACATTAATTATAGTCTGCATGCGCAGGACATATAGATGAAAAGAACAAAAAAATTAAATTTAAATTAATGGGCATAGTTATATGTCTACCTAATAAAGATGTTGCTTCCCTTCATTTAAGAATAAACCATAATTGGTGACAGTAACTTTTCTCACGTCCGAAATCTCGAATTTAAATTATGTCTGAAAGAACAAGAATCCAATGTCAGATATGTAGGTCCAGATCTGATATTAAAAACCTTTTATCAGACCTTGTGAAATCTTCTTCTAACATTCGGACACTGTTTTCTGAACTTGTGAAACCTTGTCATTGTCAGTATTGTAATTTTTGTTCTTGAGAATTAACAAAAAATTTAAAAAAAATGTTTCTAAGGCAATTGCTGGTTGGTTGATCTGCTTATGTAATAGCTAACAATACAAGCACTCACACAAAGAAATTAAAGACATAATTGAATACCTTAAAAACCTTAATTGAAAATTGTATATATTAATTCTCTTGTATCAATCCCAAGTAAGGAATTCTACATCTAAACTCATGGAAAAAACAGAATTAAAAAATTATTCCAAAAATGCATATATAAAATCAAACTAAGAATGATTAATACAACAACACAAGATCAACATATGCATATAGAGGTAACTATATCAATCACAATAAAATAGATAGAGGTATTATAGCTAGAGAGCAATGACACCTTCTTTAACAAGAAGACCAAACATGAGAACAAAAAGGCCAACTGTGATGCACTGTGTTGAAGACATGAGAGTCTGTGAATAAGCAGACAAAGTGATCACTGCACCAACCAATCCAATCAAAAGAGAACTCGTGTTCTGATTCATCTTCTTCCTTCTTAATTGGATTTTTCTCTTTTTCCCTTCTCTAATTGTTTAGAAATCTCTGATGATTATAGTGGTGAGAGAAGTTTATGGTCTCTTTTGAGGCCTTGAATAGCAAAGTCAATTCTTGGAATGACTGATCTTTGATCCCAAGATGAAGACATTTTATTGTATATGACTTTAAAATTGTGGTTCACCAGCTTTGAAGATTATTATATTCACATTTGGCATCTCTATAATATGAGATAAGTCAATGCTTGGAGGGATCAAAATGACCATCAAGTGGTGTATATATATATATATATATATATTTCTAGTTCTTTCTTATACTTATTTTTAAGTAGATTTTTAGGTTTTATAAATACAAATTTTCCCTAAGACAAAATTTCTTCATCTCCTGCATATAATTTGAAATGTTTTGTTCTTCTGTTCTTTATTTATTTATTTATTTTGTTTTAATTTCAAAACAAGGATTTTGTGTTCATATAAGGTTTACTGAAATTATTATAAATTCTATGATTGGTTATTAAAACAACAACCAACACAATAAGAGGACCAAATTCTATCTTTGGGAGAGTCAAACTGATTTGCATGGTTAGAAATTAAATACACAAATAACAATTTTTTTGCGTTTATAACATACTCAAAATAAAATATGTTGATCCATGGCTTAAAGATGTGTAATTACTTCTCAAAGATAGTCGAAGCCTCCCACAACATGCAAGAGATTTAATGGCTACTCTATCTCTAGGATTCAACCAAGTTTGGGCTCGATTTGGGCTAGGTGGACCACCTAATCTTTGTTTTTTTTTTTTTTTTTTTTCAAAATACCCAAAGCTGAATGAAGAAATCAAATGAGATTTGTAGAGGATGATTTGACACCTGAGGGATGAAAAACAATGAGAGGAGTGAACTTCTTATATTTATAAAACTGACATACATTCATAACTAATAAAATTATCAAATTAATTTTCATAATAAATATTTTAAACTACTTTTTCTTTCTCTCATAAACTCATTTGTTAACAAATAAGTTTCATAAGGTATAAATGCATCAATATGAAGCTTAGTGATTCATAAGGTATAAATGCATCAATATGAAGCTTAGTACTTTATCCGACAAAACCTAATGAACTTCATTTAATTTTGGAACATATCCAACACACATTGCTTGTTGGATTTGGTCATAGTGTTGCCTAACTCACATTATTATGCTATATGAAGTATAGATAAAAAAAAAATGATCTTTAGTAATGATGTGTCATAACAACCGAGGATTAGGTACATCATGCGATTTTTCAAATTAATCAAACATTTTGAGTTAAAAAAGATCTATGTCATTTTAATGGCATAATTCGAATAGAATAACATACCAATGTTACATTGGTGCTATTTTTTCTCTATTATTTTTAATTATTTGTGTTATGAACAATGAAAAAAGCATTAAGGAATGTTGTGATTCAATAGACAAATATTTAATAAAAAACACAAGAATCAACAAGAAGATGTATTAAAAATTGTTTGGAAAATATTAATATTGTTAAGGATATTTTTGGTATTCAATGGAATAAAAATGAAATTTTATATGTGTTTTTAATTTTCTTAGATATTATATGCAATAAAAGCAATTCAACTCAAGATATTGCTAGGTTTAATGGGGGCTCTATTGGGGACCTAATTTTAGATCTAACAACAATCCTTATTCGCCCTGGCTCATGCCATATGATAGGAGAGATGATGAACGAATTAGTTCATAGAATGGGTAAGTTCATTATCTAGAATCAGATCATAAAATGACCTAATCTTAATCCAAGAAATTCTAAGCACGAATACTCAAAAGAGCTAAAATAAATCTAGACTAAAATCAAATGATTGAATTCTAGCTCAAGTGATTTTAAATAAAACTACCCAGAAAAGCCAAAATAATATAGATACATTGCCTCACAAAGGAGCGAAATTTTATTAATTCCTTCCAAAACATGTTGGAATAACTTTAATAGGTATAAACCTATACTAAAATCTGAAAACTCACATTAAATCATTAAGAATTGATACAGAAAAACATACCTGAATTCATATTGATAAATTCGAGTAGGATTGAGTCTTCCACAGCCAAATCACCTTAATAAGCTCTATAGTTTTCTTCTTGAATGGGGAAGGAGAAAGAGAGCAAAATATTATGTATCTAGATTTGACTTGGGGACCATAACCCTTTATAGTATTCTTTATATACTAACCTAATTAGGTTCCCATTAACCCTAATTCTATTAGTATTAGGTTTCTACACACTTAAGCCCATACCCAATGAATATTTGTAGAGCCCAATTAATAGATCACTTATTTGGCCCTATTAAAATTGATAGCATACAATATAATTGTTATTTAATATGTAAGCCCATAATAAGAAATATTAAAAATACCTAACAATCTCCCACTTGGGCTACATATGTTTCCTGAAACAATTATATTATCTATAGTCTTGAGTGCGCACTGAAAAGCTATCTGTTCTGAAATATCCCCTTAATTACAATCTGGTCCATCTACTATATTAGTATGAGATCAAAGCGACCTTTGTTACATATATTCGTAACTAGACCCATCAATGGTCACCATACCAATATATTCAATGACATAGATCAAGTATGGATGTGTAGCATGGAAATTACATGCAATGTGATCTTAAACATGCCTATTTCCAACTGGTCCTACTTTAATCTTTAATGAGATCAAACACAAATAATATTCAGAGTTTATAAATAAACCATATACTTTATTCTGCAGAAAAGAAATATATCCATAACAAAGAACATAAAATATCAACCCCCACTAAACATGCACATCATCAACTAAAATAACACCCATATGAGCAGTGTGCTCATGAAAGACCTTGGGTGGTAATCCCTTAGTAAGTGGATCCGCAATCATGGAGTTTGTCCTCAATATGTTCTATAGTCACCTGATTACTCTGAACTCTTTCTTTAACAACGAGAAACTTGATGTCTATGTGCTTTGACTTCGTAGAGCTTCTGTTGTTATTAGAATATAGCACAACCGAATTATTGTCACAATATATCTTTAATGGTCTTTCTATACTATCCACAACTTGCAGCCCTGTGACAAAATTTCGCAGCCATATTCCATGATTGGATGCCTCAAAACAGGCTATGAACTCAGCTGCCATAGTGGAAGAAGCTATGAGTGTCTGCTTAGCACTCTTCCAAGAAATAGCTCCTCCAGCTAGCAGGTAAATATAGCCTGACGTGGATCTTTTACTGTCTTAGCATCCAGTAAAATCGGAATCAGAATACCCGATGATCTCTAAATGATATGATCTCCGATAAGTGAGCATGTGATCTTTTGTTCTCTGTAAATAACGCATAACCCGTTTGGCTGCTTTCCAATGATCCATCCCTGGGTTACTCAAATATCTGCCTAACATTCCCACTATAAACGCAATATCCGGACGCGTGTATACTTGAGCATACATTAGACTTCCTATAGCTGACGCATAAGGAATCTTTTGCATTTCATTCTGTTCCAACTCATTCTTAGGGCATTGATTGAGACTGAACTTGTCTCCTTTAGCTACAGGGGTATCTCCTGGTGCACAACTTTTCATGCCAAATCTATCAAGAACTCTTTCGATATAGCTCTTTTGTGATAATCCAAGGATACCTCGAGTTCGATTTCGATGTATCTGTATGCCTAATACAAAAGAGGCGTCTCCAAGATCTTTCATCTCAAAATTCTTTGTCAGAAATCTCTTGGTTTCGTGCAATAAGCCTATATCGCTGCTAGCAAGCAGTATGTCATCAACATATAACACCAGAAATATGTATTTACTCCCACTGAACTTATGATATACACACTCTTCAACTTTATTTATCTCAAACCCATACGAGATAATAACTTGATGAAATTTGTGATACCATTGACGAGAAGCCTGTTTGAGACCGTAGATGGATTTCTTTAGTTTGCAAACCATTTTCTTTGGGTCACCGGATACAAAGTTTTCTGGTTGCATCATATATATTGTTTCATCAATGTCACCATTGAGAAACGCTGTCTTTACATCCATCTGATGTAGCTCCAAATCAAAATGAGCCACAAGTGCCATTATGATCCTAAAAGAGTCTTTCGTTGAAACCGGAGAGAAATCTCTTTATAATCAATGCCTTCCTTTTGAGTGAAACCCTTAGCAACTAGACGAGCTTTATATCTCTCAACATTGCCTTTTGAATCCCGTTTGGTCTTAAATATCCATTTGCAACCAATGGGTTTCGCACCTTCAGACAATTCAACGAGATTCCAAACGTCATTGTCATTCATGGATTTCATCTCATCATTCATGGCATTAATCCACTTTTGAGAATTAGAACTTTGTTTGGCTTGATGGAAGTTGATTGGATCATCTTCCACCACTCCTATATCAACCTCATGTTCTTGGAGAAAAACGATATAATCATCTGGAATCGCACTTCTCCTTTCTCTAGTGGATCGTCTTAATGGCATATTCTCTTGAGGTTGTTGAGTTTGCACTACAGGTATAATTTCTTCATTTTGTACAGGGAGCTCTTCTACATTGTCTTGATATTCTGGATTTGCATTTTGAATAATGTTAGGAATAAAAGCCTGATCATTATCAAAAGCAATAGTAGGAAGAGAAATAAATTCCTCCTCAAAGACAATGTCTTTAACCTTATCTCCCCCCACAAACTCAACTTCCTCAAGAAATCTTGCATTTCCCGTCTCAAAAAATGTTCTAGTAGTAGGATCGTAGAACTTAAAACCCCTTGATCGTTCAGAGTACCCAACAAAGTAGCAGCTTACCGTTCTAGAGTCCAGTTTCTTTTCATTTGGCCTGTAAGGCCTTGCCTCAGCTGGACAACCCCAAATGTGTAAATGCTTAATACTAGGCTTCTTGCCTGTCCATAATTCATAAGGGGTTTTAGCTACTGCTTTGCTTGGAACCCTATTGAGGATATATACTGCAGTCTTTAGTGATTCTCCCCAGAGGGATTCTGGTAAAGAAGAATGATTTATCATACTTCTTACCATGTCCTTAAGCGTTCTATTTCGTCTCTCAGCAACACCATTCATGCTAGGTTTGCCTGGCATTGTGTATTGCGGGACGATACCGCATTCCTCTAGGAATTTCGCAAAAGGTCTTGGACGTTGTTCACCGGATCCATCATATCTACCATAGTATTCACCACCACGGTCAGATTTGACAGCTTTAATTTTCTTGCCAAGTTGATTTTCAACTTCAGCTTTGAAAGCCTTAAATACATCCAGGGATTGAGACTTCTCATGTATCAAATATAGGTACCCATATCTTGAATAATCGTCTATGAACGTAATAAAATACTGTTGACCATTCCAAGAGGCTGTAGGAAATGGTCCACAAATATCAGTATGTATTAGTTCTAAGACATCAGAACACCTGTTGGCACCTAATCTCCTAATGTTTGTCTGTTTCCCTTTTATACACTCAATACAGACTTGGAAATCTGTTAAATCAAGGGAATCAAGAATTCCATCAGACACAAGTCTTTGAATTCTCTGTTTAGAGATATGACCTAAACGTTTGTGCCATAGTGTGGCGGAATCCCTGTCAGTTAATTTTCGTTTTGTACCTCGTGAATTTGTATGCAAGGTTTCATTAATTGAGGCAATTGTATCCAATAAATATAGGTTATCATGCAAAGACAAAAAACCAGTACCAATAAGATTTGAATCTTGAAAAAGACTAAATTTATTATTTCCAAATGAACAAGAATAACCAAATTTGTCCAAAATAGAAACTGAAATCAAATTCCTGTCTAAATGACGGCACTACATAAGTCTCTTCCAAATTCAAAAATTGACCAGTTTTTAATAATAACCTAAAAGTTCCTATAGCCTCTACTGCAACTGTTTTGCCATCGCCCACATAGATGAATCTTTCAGCATCACTTGGCATTCAGCTCCACAGGCAACCCTGCATAGACACACTTATGTGAGTAGTAGCACCAGAATCTATCCACCAAGTGTGTTTAGGTACAGAAGTTAAATTAACTTCAGAACAAACTAAATTGAGAAGCATACCTTTCTTGACACGCCAATTGGCGTACTTGGGACATTCTTTCTTCATGTGTCCAGCTTTCTTACAAAAGTAACAGGTAAATTCCTCATCTTGTTTCTTTTGCACCTTATGCTGTGATGCCCCAACTGCAGCTTCTTTTCCTCTTTTCCTTTTCTTGTCCTTAGAGATAGTTGCTAAGTGAGCACTTTCAAGACCTTCTCGCTTTAATCTTTCCTCTTCTTGCACACAGTGAGATATGAGCTCATTAAGAGTCCATTTATCCTTTTGAGTGTTATAACTCACTTTAAACTGACTATATTGTGCAAGAAGAGAAATCAAAACTAAGTGCACCAGCAAGTCCTCAGACAGCTGTAACTTTAGTGTCTTTAGTTTGGAAGCGATATGAGACATCTCCATGATGTACTCCCTTATGTTTCCTTTTCCTTTATACTTCATTGAAACAAGGTTACCCAAAAGGGTACTTGTTTCAACCTTTTCGTTTTTCGCAAAACGTTGTTTTATTTCTTCAAGGAACTGCTTAGCATTTTTCTCTTCGGATATAGTGCCCCTAAAGGTTTCCGGAATGGAACGTTTCATGATCATAAGACACATGCGATTAGAACGGTCCCACTTCTCCATGTTCGCCTTTTCATCGGTAGAACTATTTTCATTAAGAGTTGCAGGCCGTTCTTCCCGAAGCGCAAGGTCAAGATCCATGCAACCGAGAACAATCATAACGTTCTCTTTCCAATTCTTGAAGTTCGTGCCATTAAGCACAGGAATGGAATTGAGATTAGCAGATATTGTTGAAGCAGAAGTAGTAACTGAATCGAGAACAAAATTAAATACAAGCTCATAATCAATAATCATGTCATAATACAAGAATAATTAATTAATTAATTTATACATGACATGCTTAAATAATTCCCATAATGGTGGGCCCTAAAACAAGATACCTAGCACAACATTGATATTTAGTCTTTGGACAGAAAGATCAACTGTAAGTGGTACTCTCAGTGCAGTAATCAAATATTGACAATTAATCCGGTCAAGCAATAAACCTTTCTTTGGACCGATTTATTGCTCACATGGAAAACCTAATAATCGTCACATATTTATTACCACAAATATACCTATTATTTGGCCAAATAACAATCTTCCTTTGGGCCGGTCATTATTTGCATAAATAATAGATACACATATCTTAATATTCCAAAATAAACAAATTTACATTATAGAGGTTACTTTGGCAACATATAATTTCAATTCAATTTATTTTGAAATATCAGATTTATTTTTATTTATTTATTTTGTAAACTAAAGAAACTATATTATATTGTCAAAACAATACAGAAGCATTACACTAACAAAACAAAAAAACTGAATCTGAATCAAAAGACTTATTATGACCGCATACAATGTATATAAATTCATGTCGCTGTATATATACAAGACGCAACATACAAAAAAAAACAAAAGCTATTGAACATATATATTCATGCCACTGTCATCGATTTGCAAAAGCAAACAAAAAAAAAACAGAAGCAATTCAATATATATATTCACGCCACTGTCATCCTTTTGCACACAATGAGTTTGTTTCTTTTATTTCTTTATTTTATTCCACAAAACTAAAGCATATAAGAGTCAAACATCATAATATTTTTCTATTACAATTTTGTCAAGACATGCATCCAAGAACATCAATGTATGCACACAAGAAGACAAGTGATATTCCTTTTAATGGCTGTAACCAACGCAGAAGACATTCACCACAGCGTTGAAAAGCGCAAAAAAAAAAATAAACTGAAGATATTTGACATAAATTAGGATGCGTAGGCTGAATTCATGAGTTAGCCGTATATTTTTCAACCCCAAATTAGCCGCAATTCAACCCCGGTAATTGACAAAATAATAATAATAATAAAAATCACCAGCATCCAATATATACAAATATATTTTTCATCATGCTTCCATGACAACAATAAAACCAAATCAATTTCTCAATGATTCAATACGAGTTGGCTCTGATACCACTTGTTGGAATAACTTTAATAGGTATAAACCTATACTAAAATCTGAAAACTCACATTAAATCATTAAGAATTGATACAGAAAAACATACCTGAATTTATATTGATAAATTCGAGTAGGATTGAGTCTTCCACAGCCAAATCACCTTAATAAGCTCTATAGTTTTCTTCTTGAATAGGGAAGGAGAAAGAGAGCAAAATATTATGTATCTAGATTTGACTTGGGGACCATAACCCTTTATAGTATTCTTTATATACTAACCTAATTAGGTTCCCATTAACCCTAATTCTATTAGTATTAGGTTTCTACACACTTAAGCCCATACCCAATGAATATTTGTAGAGCCCAATTAATAGATCACTTATTTGGCCCTATTAAAATTGATAGCATACAATATAATTGTTATTTAATATGTAAGCCCATAATAAGAAATATTAAAAATACCTAACAAAACAATCATACATTCATTGATTTCACAACTCCTATTTATAGCCAAACAATTTCCTAACTTCCTAAGGAAACAAGACTTCTTAAAAAATAATAATAACTAAACAAATAAAGGAAATAATATCAAACAATAAAGGCAATAATATCAAACAACTAAAGGAAAACCTAAAAGGAAATATTATCTAAACCTAAATGAAATACTATCAAATTCTATAAGGAAATAAAATAATATCAAATCCTAAAAGGAATTAATATCAAATTCTAAAAGAAACGATATCACATCATAAAAAGAATTAATATAAAATATATCCTAAATTAAATGAAATAACTCACCTTAAATTAAATAAAATAACTAAATCAACCGGGGTCAACTAGCCCATGACTCAATTCCAAAGCCCTCATGAGGCTCTATGTCACCAAATCATTTTGGGTGGTGGTATATATACTTTTAATTGTTTGATGAATGTAATAAGATATATACGTATTTAGAATGCTTTAATAGAGTTTAGTGTATTATTTGTATTTTGAATAATTTAATGGAGTGTTTTCGTAAAAGGAGTGTTAAACAATGAGTGTGGAATACAAATAGAAATTCTTTGAAAAAGCAATCATTATAATCTTGCACAGGAGATAACTGATCACATTGATCCTAAAAATTCACAAAGATTGATCCCCTAAATAAATTAAAATTAATAAAGATTGATATTATGAAATACGAATATAAAAATTTACTGTTTAGAGAAAAAAAAAAACTAACATTATTTTATGTTTTTAAGTTTCAACCATTAGGATAGCTTTGTGTAAACCATTTTATGACCAAAACAATTCACTAAGCTTGAAAGAAAACTTTTGCATATATTGCTCAGGTTTAACTTTTCAATATTTATAAGAAATTCAAACAACAAGAAAATTTCAAACATTGAGATAAAAGGACCAAAATACCCTTAGAGGTTTTAACTTTGATTAATGTTTGATTAATGCCAAGGAGATCAATATAAACTTTTGGAAAAGTTATTTCTGCGTGAAATTAGACAAATTTCAAGTAGGTTGATTGTAATCACTTCATTAAAAATAGTTAAAAATCTCAAACCAAATAATTTAGGTGTGAGCATTTGTTAGGTAGGTTCATTTTTGGATTGAATGGATCCAGAATGTCATTGAATTGGTTATGGAATAAATAAACTTATCTGAAACCAATCAGATTGTATCGATTTAGTTTGATTTGAACTATTAGTTCGTGGATCTAATGGGCCAAATTAATAGACTTAAAAATTTTGAGTTATGATATGAGTTGCAATATTACCACCCCTCAAAAGTTGTATGTACACCCACTTTTGTTTGTGCACCCCGTTAATTTTTTTTTTCTTTTTTGAACAATCCATTTTTGTGGGCATGCCCCACTCTATACCAAATATGCCTTTTTTTTTTTTTTTTTTAACTAAAACTACAACACTTAACAAACAACCCCACGCAGCTCAGCGTAAGCGGGGAAAATACAAGCCACATCCACATGATGCCAAACGAAATCCTCCGACGAGGACAAGGCTAAAGAAGCTAAGTCATGTGCCAAGCGGTTCCCAGCTCTGGGAATGGCGAGACAACTACCAACCCTAACCTCTCTACATAGCCCTTTAATATCATCAACAAGAATATCGGAGTCCCCCCGAAAACAGGTTTTGGAGCAGACTTGGGACACCACATTCTCTGCGTCAACCTCCATAGCAGCAATACTGAGATGGCGGGCCTTGTCTAGCAATAGACCCTCCCGCAATGCCAGCAGCTCACCGACGACTGGGGAAAAGGACCCTCTCAACTGCTTCGCGATGGCGACAACCACCAAACCCCTAGCATTTCAAATCGCCGCCCCCACCCCGACAACTGAGCGACCAGGCCTAATTGCCGCGTCTGTGTTCAGCTTCAGCTCTCCATCCTGTGGAGGAACCCAAGTTCCCAGTCTTACTGCATTACCGACAGGAAAGCCGCCCATTGAAGATGCTCTAACACTCTGAAACTCCTTCAACAGCACAACCGCTTGCTCAGTCAAAACCTCGGGCGACTTGATCACCCCCCTGTTAACTCGTGCATTTCGATTATTCCAGATCATCCACATCACCAACCCACATTTAGTAACCTCCTCATGCTCCTTCCAATCTATCCACCCACTACAGACCTCCAACACCGAGCCACAGTTAAACCTGTTAAGAAACGAATTATTGACCCTCAAATATTGCCATGCATGCCATGCAAAAGGGCACCTGAAGAGAATATGATGCTCCATCTCCAGATCGTCGTTACACACCAGGCACTTTGACTCCGATGTGACCTTCCTACTGGTCAAGTTCACCTTGACGGAAGGATCCCCTGGCGGGCCCTCCAGAGAAAATGTTTAACCTTGGGAGGGACCCCAATGTTCCACAAAAACGTCCACCAGCGGGATAAGGATGTAGTAGAGGCACAACCTTTTTCAGCCGCAAGACAAGCAACCCTGTACCCACTCCTAACAGAAAACATCCCTCTTTTATCGTAATGTCATCTCCACTGGTCCAAAATACTGCAAGAGCTAAGAGGAATTAAGAGGATCACTTCCTGATCCACCGGGAGGAAAACCTGACTGAGCTTGCTAATGTCCCAGCTGTGAGAGTCGGCTTTTATGAAGTTCGCCACTTTATATTGAGCGGTTGAGGAAGGCGTAATCGGTTTAAAAGAGGATGGTCTAGGAAGCCATGGATCCTTGAATGCATCAATCCCCTGGCCATCCCCCACCTGAAGACGAAGACCTTTACACAGCAAATCCCTGCGCCACACCATGCTACGCCATAAATAGGACGCCCCCACCTTGCATGAGGCCTACAGAAAGTTCGATTTGGGATGGTACTTCGCCTTGAACATTTTAGCCACAAGGGAGTTCGGGTCCACAACCAACCTCCATGCTTGTTTCGCCACGAGAGCTTGATTGAAAAGCCGCAGGTCCCTAAAACCCAGCCTGCCAACAGCTTTCGGCTTGCACATCTTCTCCCAACTCAACCAGCTGATCTTTCTTTTCCCTTCCTTCGAACCCCACCAAAATTTAGATGTTAGGGTCCCCAGCTCCTGGCAAAGCCCACTAGGAATTTGGAATACACTCATAACAAAGGTTGGAATCGCCTACATGACAACTTTTACCAAGATTTCCTTGCCACCTTGGGAGAACATCGTGTGCTTCTAGCTTCTAAGCTTGTTCCAAAGGCGGTCTCGGATCATGGCGAATGTCTGTGCCTTACGCCTGCCTACCAGTGAAGGTAATCCCAGGTATTTGTCATGTGTTTGGCTATCCCTAACCCCCAGGCTGATCTGTAAGCTTCTTTGGGTGTTCACGTCCAAGTTGGGGCTGAAAATGACTGATGATTTGTCAAAATTCACCTGTTGGCCTGACCCCTTGCCATACACTCGCAGTAACCTCTTAATCTGCTCGCAATGTTGGATATTAGCCCTTCAAAATAGTATACTGTCATCGACAAAAAGAAGATGGCTAACCAGAGGACTACGCTTGCTGCACCTGACCCTTATTCTCCTGCCATCTAGCTCCGCTTTCCTTAGGCTACTCGAGAGAGCTTCCGCGCATAACAAGAATAGATATGGAGACAACGGGCAACCTTGCCTTACTCCCCTGGACGGAACCAGACTGCCCATCTTACTCCCATTGATCAGAAACGAAAGTTTAGACGTGGAGAGGCAGTCCATTACCAGGGCAATCCATTTAGTTAGGAACTGCATCTTCACCAGAATAGCTTCAATAAAAGGCCACTCCACCCTGTCGTAAGCCTTACTAAGATCCAACTTTATCGCCATAGTGGCCTTCCCACCCTTCCGTCTGGTATTGATCGAGTGAAGAAGCTCAAATGCGACCATGATGCTATCGAATATTTGTCGTTCAGGCACAAAGGCCGATTGGTTCCAAGAAATCAGGCTAGGGAGGCACATCTTGAGTCTGTTAGCCACCATCTTTGCGACAATTTTATACATTACATTCATTAAACTGATGGGTCTAAAATCCTTAAGTTTTTCAGGTTTCTTTACCTTTGGGAGGAGAACCACGTTAGTTTCATCGTACATTTCGATCGAAGTATCGCCTTGCAGGATCTTAAGGCACTCTCTAGTAATATCATCCCCCACTATGCCCCACATTCTCTGATAAAAGATCGCATGAAAGCCATCCGGACCGGGAGCCTTAGTCGCCCCCAGCTCAAAAACCGCCCTCTGAATTTCCTTACCCCCATATGGCCTGCTGAGAGTATTCTGCATCTCTTCGCTTAACACAGCGTCTACATCTGTATAGGCTGCCTAAACGTCCAAAGCAGAAGGGTCTGAGGTGCCAAAGAGATCCCCGAAATACTGATGTACCAACTTCGTCTTATCCTCTGTAGTAACTGCTACTCGGCCATCCTCCCCCACTAGCCGATCGATCTCGTTCCTTCGTTGTCTAGCAGTGGCTCGTGCATGAAAGTATTGAGTGTTCCTATCCCCTGCCAGCAGCCAATCGCTCCTCGCCCTCTGTCGCCAATACGATTCCTCATGATACAAAAGTTGTTCAATCTCTTCCTCCAACACCCTAATAGCCTGCATGTACTCGGGACGCGCTGACTTCTTGTATAAACTCTCCAATCTGTGCTACTTGGCTGTAATGTTCTTCCTAAGAGATCGGAACCGCTTTGCACTCCACGACGAAAGACCCTCCGCACAGCCTTGGAGTTTCGACTTGATGTTGTTATGATCTAGGTGCCACAACCTCCTCTTCCATGCAGAATTGACCACCACAGTGCATTCCTCCTCTTGCAGCCAGAAAGGTTCAAATCTAAACCTCTTATATTTTGAGGGGTTCTGCAGACGCCCCCGCGACAACTTAAGAATAATAGGACAGTGGTCCGATGCACTGTAGCCCAGGTTTTCCATCACCACCAACTGGAACCTATCCCTCCAATGGCTGTCATCTACAAACCGATCGAGCTTTTCCTGAATATTTGCAACCCCATCCCTTTTATTATTCCATGTAAATACTGGACCAGCACTGCCCAAATCTGTCAGCTCGCATTCCTCCAAAATCGTCCTAAAGTTGATTATCCTTCCCATCCCTCTGTCGGACCCTCCTTCTTTCTCACGCAAACTTAAAACCTCGTTGAAGTCCCCACCAACCACCCAAGGCAGGTCGTTAACCTTCCTTAATCTTCTGAGCAACTCCCAAGAGTCTGCTCGTTGTGACTGATTCGGGTGGCCATAAAACCCGGTGAAGCGCCATGCCAAACCACTGTTCTCTGTCACCTTAACGTCAATATGGCCAACCGAAAAAGACTACACAGTTACCTCCATACTGTCCGACAAAACAAACCTAAGCCCCCGCTCTTACCCTCACAATCCACAAAATACGCGTTTGCAAAACCCAACTTCCACTTCATATTAGGACCTACATTGCCCTTTAACTTGGTCTCACATAGGAAAACCACACTTAGGGAGTGTTTTTTTATCATCCTCTACAAGGCAGTGAATGTACGGGTATTCCCCAGACCCCGTATGTTCCAACAAAGACAACTTATGGCTCTCGGCGGGCCTGGATTATAGGCTCCGCCGTTGAACTGACCTCCTCCATCTCAGAAGCCATGTCTGTCCTCGGCTTCTTATTGCAAGGTAAGTCTTCCCCCTTGAACTTAAGTTTCTTTCTCTTCGAGCCCCCCTCTGGAGTTCTAGCCTTGTACCATCTCCCTTGTTCATTTGAGTTAGATGGGGTCTGATTTTGGGAGTTCCCCTCTATTGGCCTGCTCGGCCCTGGTGACCCACTCAGAATCTTGATCCCCTTCGACTTATATTTCTGATTCCAGAGCATCTTATTGATTGGGCTAAAGAGTTCCCCAAATATGCCTTTTAAGAGAATGACAATTACATAACCATCAATAAAATGTCATCTGGTGTCAAAGCATTCATTTTCCATCGTACGCTCACAGAGGGACCTGAGAACACTTCTTGTCCTGTTGATAAGTGCAAGGATACATTGTTCCCATTGAACACTTTGTAAATTCAACTTTCAATACAGTTTATCTCACATTTGACACACCTAAGTTCTTAGTCAGCCTCACTATAGAGGCCAAACATATTGAACATAAAAATAGAGAGGAATTAATAATGGTTAGAGGTGTAGGCTCTTTTGTATTTGCTCATGGACTTGCCATTTTTTGCTCAGATAGATAGTTAGACCTATCATGTGAAACTTCCATTGAGATTTCCTAATCAATCTCAGATGATCTCTGAATAAATTGGAGCCCTGTTGTGTTATCGATTTCTTGTCTTATAGCTTCTTGGTTGTTATATTGGTAACTATCCTTGTCTTGATAGGAAGAGTCTAATTGTATTAAGCATTTGTCATTTGTATTGATAGGTTATCATACTTGCTATCATGTATAACTGCTCATGAACTTTGTGATAGTCCAAAGAAAAAATGTGAACAACATTTTAAATAGTAGAGTGAAATCGTGTAGCTCCGATGGATCAAAAGTGGAAGCCTAGAGTCTAAAAATCGATTGTAGCGTACAAAGCTAACAATTTTCTCACCAAGAAGAGGACCTCACTCGCATGATTTGAGGACATGGTAGCAGAGACAGAGAGAGTTTGAAAGTGGAAAGTTATTGTCATTTCTTTAAAAAATCATGTTATTTTTATTACAATATTAACAATTTAATTTAAGGATAATATTAAAGTTAAATATATATATATATATATATATTTGGGGTGTATATATGATATTAAGGGGTGGAAACATTGTCACTCTTATGATATTTATACCCGTCAAAAGCTCTTTGTACAATCCACATTTTTATTAACTTTAAATTTCAACATCACCATTTTACCTTTAATTAAAATTACCTTTATAGTCACTAAAATATTTATAATAAAAAATAATTTAATCATAAATTAAAATAAAAACTGAAAATAAGAAAAATGAAAAGAAAAATTAGAAAATAAACTTTAGAACAAGTATGCATTCCTAAAATATCATTAGGATTTTTGTAGATATGAAAACGTTTTTCATTAAACAATTTTTTTTTTTCACTTTTGTTATTTCCAGTTTTTATTTTGATTTATGATGAATTATTTTTTATTACAAGCTTTAAAAATTCAAATAATTGGTATTTCTAAGATACAATTTTTTTTTTATCATTTATTGCCATAAAAAAGAAAAAAAAAAAGGATGCCCAGAAATCAAAATTAATTTTTGAAGTATGGCATTCAATTACTTTTTTTTAGTTTAGCAATTACAATCCCCAAATTTATCTTTTCGCTTAAGAACAGAAGAAGGAGTTGCAAAAATAATAGAGAAATGTGAAGAGAAATTTAATGTCAACCTAGCACGAGAGCCCAGCAACAAGCAAGAAGAGAAATTTTCAAGATCTATCAAAATTCAAAAAGTAAAAGGAAAAAGTGAAGCCTGATGGAAATGATAATATTTTGCTTTGTTATTGAATAACAATAATAACATTTTATTATTAATTGTTTTTTTTTTTCATAGAAACAATTACAATTCTTTTTTTTTTTTTTTTAAATTACAATTTAGGTATTCTTGGTATTATGTAGGTGTATTTACAAATTATATATTATAAATATTCTTTCACTAAGTGAACTAATTAAAACAGTATAAATACAGTTTTTGATAGATGGGAATATCGTCGCTCAAAATTTTAAACTATTTAAAACAAATTTTATGTATTTTATTCTATTTTCAATCAATTCAAAAATCAAATAGGGAGACCAAAGAAAAAAAAAAGAGCAAATTACTCAAAACCCTTTGGACATGTCTATTGATAAACGGAAACTACATTTTCCTTTTATTACACCAGCATTCCCTACACTAACGGTTTGATCGTAGTTAACCATTTGAAATAACTGCAATGGTCATTTTGTGAGGTTTTCTGGGAGAGGTTGTTTTAGCTAACCTTTGAAGTGATTTTTGAAAATTTAAATTAAAAAATAAAATAAACTAATGGGAAAATTAAAAGAGGAAAACAAAATGTCTTTGTTTCATTACTCATAAACCAATTTCCATAGAGTTTTTCTCTCTAAAATTTCATTTCTCTCTAAAACCCTCTAAGCTTCATTGAACAAAATCAATCATTGAATCCTTGTATGCAAGTGAAAGGGTTTGGCCGCTGTTCTTATGATGTTAACTAACAGTAGAAGAGGGGGTTGGAAAGGGGCATTTGCAATGATTTGTTAGAAAGGAAGGCAAATGGGTTAAAGTCATGCTTTTTCTGTCAAAATTTTATGTTTGATAAGTGATTTCATTGTTTAATAAACATGTTTTGGAGGAGCGAAGGGGATGACTTTTTCTGTCAAGTTTTTATGTCTGATAAGTGATTTCATTGTTTTGTAAATATGTTTTAGGTTTGGAGGGGGGTGGAACATAAATCCGATTAGGGTTTGTATGTGTTTGTGTTATGTTTGTGGTGTGTGTTTTTTTAATTGTTGTTATAACGTGTCTTAAACATGGTAGAATTATGATTATATTATTAGGTATTTATATTAGTGTTATAATGTTTTTGGTAATGGTGTTTAGGGTTTGTAATGTTAGGGTTTTGTATTGACGTTTCTATTGGTGTTTGATAATTTGTTTAAAATTGTTATATTGGTTGACTAGGCATGGTTATTTTGTAAAGTAATGTATTTGTGATGACTCTATTTTTTGTAATGTAACGTGTTTATTATGCAGTTTATAATATGTAGGATGATTTCGTTTATAATACCATGTTATTTTAAACATGATGCAATTTTTAATGTTATGCTTGTGATGTTGTTTATATTTCATTGTTTGTAAAGTGATTTCATTGTTTTGTAAACTTTTTTTTTTAAGGGGGGGGGGGGGGGGGGGGGGGGTGTGGTTGGAACACAAATCTGGATAGGGCTTGTATGTGTTTGTGTTATGTTTGTAGTATGTGCTTTTAAATTATTTTTATAACTTGTTTTAAACATGGTAGAAATATGGTTCTATTATTAGGTATTTGTATCAATGTTATAATGTTGTTTGTAATGGTGTTTAGGGTTTGAAATGTTAGGGTTTTGTTTTGACGTTTTTATTAGTGTTTGACAATTTATTTAAAACTGTAATATTAGTTGACTAGGTATGGTTGTTCTGTAAAGTAATGTGTTTGTGATGATTTTTTATAAAGTAATGTGCTTATTATGCAATTTATAATATGTACGATGATACCATTTATGATACTATATTATTATAAACATGATGCAATTTTTTATATTGTGTTTGTGATGCAGTTTATTTTAGATGCTACAGTTCATAACGTTGTGTTTGTTATGATGCAATTTTATTGGATGATATAGTTTATAATACTATGTTATATTGTATGACGCAGTTTATAATGTTGTGTTTGTGATGCAGTTTATAATATGTAGGATGGTACAATTTATAATGCAATTTATGATCTCATATAATATGATTTGGTAAAACTGTTTATAATATGTTTATAATATAGTTTATAATTTGTTTAATATGTCATGTTAATGCAATCTATGATCTGTTATAATATGTTTATAATGTAATTTTTAATGAACATGATGTAGTTTATAATATGCTATGTTTTTTGTTAAGTAATATGTTTGTAATCTGTGTATAATTTGTTTAATATGTTGTGTTATAATATATTTATAGTGCAGTTTATAATAGGTTTTTTTTTTTTTTTTTTGATAAAAGGTGTGTCTCGCAAAGGCGCACATCGTGCCTCAAGCTCCATAACCCTTTGCACCTCATTACATCTTAGGCTTTTTAAAACTATATCTAGGGTTGTATACTTTGTCAAGAATCATTAGACATGATCCACACCTTAATATGTCTGTCCATTTTAATAGATTTTTCCTAAGTTTGAATGCTTAAGTGATACTTAGATGGATGTAGGGCCTTTATAGAGATATATGTCTATCACTTTAAAGGACTATATGATGGGATACTAATATGTACAATTGCATTAGATACAAATAGTAAGGTGTATCCCTTAATAGTAGGTGTGTGTGAGAAAGAAGATGGGCACACTTGGGGTTGGTTTATTGGGCTGTTACATGAATATGTGGAGATGCATGTGAGAAAAAGAGTCTATTTCATGTCTAACAGACAAAAGAGTCTTGTAAGGGCTCTTGAGTAATGGTGGCCCCATCATATCAGTAGGTTTTGTGTTAGACATATACTAGAGAACATGATGAGTAGATTTAAAATAGATTATTTGAGAGAAATGTTCTGGCTAGCAGACAAGAGTCTTAACAAACTATATTTTTTTAATGAAAATTGAAAAAAAAAAAAAAAAAAAAAAGAAACATCTAAACTAGCCTGTAATTACATCATGAGGATATTAGTGGAATAGTAGACAGTCAATGTCTTTGACCATGACACAAAAACAGACAATAACACCAATAATATAGTAGAGATATTCAATGCATGGTTGAATCTGGTTCATGTTGAGAAAGAAGATGGACATACTTAGGGTTAGTTTATTAGGTTGTTATATGAATATGCAGGGGTACATGTGAGAAAAATAGTCTATTTTATGTATGACAATCAAAAGGGTCTTGTAGGGATTTTAGAGTAATGGTGGCCTCATCATATCAGTAGATTTTGTGTTAGGCACATACTGGAGAACATGATGGGTAGAATTAAAATAGACTGTTCGAGGGAAATGTTCTAGCCAATAGACAAGAGTACTAACAAACCAAATTTTCTAATAAAAATGGAAAAAAAAATTAATGAAACATCTAAACTAGCCCTCAATTATCTCATGAGGATACTAGTGCAAAAGTAGGCGACTAATCTTTGATCATAATACAAAAAGAAACCATAACACTAATAACATAGTAGATACATTCAATGCATCATTGAATCTGGTTCGTGTTATGCCCATTTTGAATGGGCTGGAGACTATTAGTTATCATTTAATGAAATGCATCCAAGAGAGGTATGAGAGGGGTATGCAATGAGAGAGAACCATACCACCAAACATTCAAAAACATTTACAGAATATAAGATAAATGAGTAGGAGTTTAAACCCTTTACAAAGTTATGAATGAGCTTTTGAAGTGAGGGATAGTGACAGATAGTTCACTCTCAACCTTGAGCAGTTGCATTCTAATTACGAGTTTTGAGCTGTGAGTGGGCTACCATGTATGCATGCACTAACATGCATTAGGAAAAAAGGGCTTGAGGTTGAACCCAATATCAGCCATTACCTCAAGAAGGATGCATATGTACAGATATATTTCCACTCTATGCAACCTATTCTAGATAACCAACTTTGACTAGAGCTAGAAGATGCAACCATTCTGCCATCCAAGAATATTAGAAAACCTAGCAAATGAAAACTATCAGGAAAGAGAAGGGCAATTGAAGAAAAGAAGATTCATAGAGAATCTGAGTTCATATGCACTATTTGTAAAGAGGAAGGACACAACAAAAGGACATGCCTAAACAAACGTAGTGCTCCTCCACCAAAGAAAAAAAAAATGGTAATTTGTGTATTCTTATTTTGTTAACTATTTTTTCATATTTACTTTTAACTTAAAATCAACTAAATTAATTTTCTTATTGTAGTTTGTTAGCACCTTCACAACAATTAGAATTTGTGATAGAAGACCAACTACTGAAGCCCAAAGCACAAGCTTTTAGGTAATTCCCAATCTTTTATCACTTTCTAGAGCACACATTAACGGTCCTAACTCTTGTCTCAAGTTGAGAGCAATTAAACCCAAATTGCAACACATGCCTAATTATAGCCTGTAAGAACCAATAACTTTGCAATAAGTGTAATGAGAGATAGCAGTGTCAATCTTTCACTGAACACACTTCTATCAATCCATTTTTCTTCTTCAAGTTGGCAACTCCTCACAATAACTAGGTGTCAACACAGGGACTAAACATAGCCTACAAATGATCATACATTAGCTCAAACACAACCTGTAAATGTGCTAAGAGCAACCCAATTTAATAAAGTATAGTTTTCTTTTAATTTGATTACATTCTACATATGTTTCATTAACAAATGATTGCCTTGAGTTATTTTGTTTACAGGTCCTGTGATTTTCTAATTTTCAATTAGAATATCAAAGAAATACATCCCAACCACTAACTCCTAATACATCATTGCTTTATCAGGACATATAAGGTGAATTCATGTTTTCAGACACTAGAATTTTAGTTTAGTTGTAAAATGATGTCATTTTAAAATAAAAGTTTTTATGTTATAACTGGATGTTACTATTGCTGCAACAAAATTGTGGAGTTTTGTGAATGCTGCAACACATAGTTTTATTCAATTTTTTAGGTTACAACAAAAATGACAATGTTTTTGTTTAGTTTTTTAGGTAATAGTAACAATGTTAATAGTTTTGTGCAGTTTTTAGGGTAACGATAGAGTTTATGCAGCAATTGCTTTGGTTTTGTTTTTTCGGTTGGTTGAACACATGTGCAATTTAGGATAACATCATTGTTTTGATTGTTAAAACATATGTGCAATTTAGGATAACCACATAGTTTTGTACTTTTGTATATGGTTTTTATAATTTGATTTAAACTTACATTTTGTGTATGGTGTGTGAATATACACTATAAACTTCTGTGTATAGTGTATGAATATACACTAGATATTTAGGTGTATAAACACATGTCAATGGTTTATTTGGAATGATAGGTTGACGTTTATTCTGTATGGAATGTTTGCATTTTCATATTCAACTACAACATAGTACATTAGTTTTTTTTTTTTGTTTCATAACATCACAAATGACATAGTTAAACCACTAGATATCACATTGACAAGTAGTAAATTCATATGCTCCTGTGTGATTTCGATCATATGAAAATCTTTTTTCGAAGAGTTGAGTCATTGCTATGATTCCATCATTTTCTATTTCATTATCCCCTCAGTGAATCCCTTGCGAATATTGAGAATACTCATCTTCATTAGGAACCCAAAAAGAATAATAGTTGCATTTGTGTGACACACATGTGAAATATAATTTGCTAGGATTTTTTTTTTCAAATTTGGAAATCCTGACACTAGCCTTACTTTTGTAATAACATCTCCGGTTCTTAAACTTTATAATGCCATTATTAACTCTATTATTTGAACTAAACGATCCCTCTATATCAACATCAAATATTTCTAAAATAAACAAAGAAATTGAGAAAAAAAAAAAAAGAACAAACTAACAAATTAAGAAAAAAAATTTTATATGAGAAGTGCAAAGCAGTGGCCTTTATATAGGCCATTGCTTTGCTACCATCGTTCATTAGCAATAACAACATCTTTTTTAAAAAAAAATTTCCTTTTCTCTTTTTCAAAATTTTCTACTTGAAAATTTTTAAGGACATATAAAGGTAATTTTGTCCATAAAAAAATCGTACAACACCACTGACACTTATTGCTTCCTACCACCCCTCCATTATTTTACAATATATATATATATATATATTTTTTTTTTCAAAAAAGAAGGGTAAATATGTAATTTTCACCAAAAATTAGTTAGTTAGGGGCATTATTCTCTTTATGCTCTATTTTGCCAGCTACTAGTTATCTTAAACTATCAACAACGATCAAATCGTTAGTGTAGGAGAGGACGACGTAATAAAAGATAAATATAATGTTTGTTTGTCAATAAGCACATGTCTAGAGGGTATTCAGTAATTTGCTGAAAAGATATCTATGGATCTCGATTTGGTCCATTAATTTTTAATATTTGAATTAAAATCTATTTGATAATATCAAATATTTTAAAGAGTAGTGATATTTCCACCCCTAAAATATTGTATGTACACCCCTTTTGTTTGTCCACCCCATAAAAATATTTAAAATTTCTTTAATTTGTTTTTAAACTTCACTTAATATCAAGATTATCATTTTATTTAATTTTATTATACTCTATTTTTATAAGTAAACCTTATCTATGCCAATTTTATTATTTATTTAATTTTACAATATCAATATTTTTTTAGCATGGAGAAAACTTGGTCTTCCCCGCTATATTTGAGTGTCTTCTCCTTTTTAGATTGATGGAGAAACTTCAATTTCCATATATATTTATCAAAGACCAAACCCAGTCAAGCAATCAATTGCTACGAGAGATTCACAATTGCGTTCAATAATGACTTTTTGTAATATTGAATTTGTTTTTTATTTTTTATTTTTTAAATCTATTTAGTATTTGAGTTATGTCATATATGCGTTCAATGAATTGTTCGAATAAAATTTTTTATACCGAGAAGCCTATACTTATATACAACAATTTCTTAACATAAAATTTCAGTTATGAGATACGCAAATCACGTATTCTATGAATTGTTTGAATGAAATTTTTTACAATGAGAAGCTTCCTGGTATTAAGCCAACAATTAGTTTAAAACTTACCCTTTTACAATATTTTTATTTGATGTTTAAGATTAACATTTAGAAGAAAAGTTTTATAATCTTTTAATTAATAGTTTGTGGATCTACTCACGAAATATTTATCCTTTTAGTAATTATACTAAAGGGTAATATTGAATATTTAAAAAAAATGATAGTTTGGGGTGTACATACAATGTTTTAGGGATATATATATATATATATATATATATCATCACTCTGTTTTAAAATTGAACGAAACAGATCTAATACTCTATACTAAATCGGCCTAGAAAGGATCCGACCAATTAGATCAACTAGACCATTTTAGTTCACTGAAATTTTGCCCACCCCTATAAGATATATGAAATTTAAGTACTTCTTTGATTCTAAAATGTTAAGGTTTCAAAATATCATCATTATTCTAAAATATAAAATATAGATGATTTTCTTTAAATTTAATCTCTATTTTTCATCGTAAAAAATAAATAAATAAATTCACTCAAACATGGTTTTTTTTTTTAAAAAAAAAAAACAAAACAAAACCCAAAATATAATAAACATATAAGATATAGGGATATTATCATTTTAACCCCTAAAATTGAAAATAATGTCAAACCACCGCTGATTTTAAGAATATTAGTTAAAAAGGTCCAACCGTCAATTGGAATAGTAAATTGACCAAAAATATAACAGAACCGTCAATTTTAAGGGTATAATCGTCAATATATTTGTTGGGACAGCTGGATTGAATTAAAAATTTAAATAAAAATAAAAAATTTTCATCAAAAAAATTAAAAAGCTAAATTAAAAAAAAAAAAAAAGCTCTCTCTCTCTCATTATCTCTCTCTTCTCTTTTTGTCACCCTCTCTCTTCCTCTCTCTCTTCTTCTTCTGTCACTCACCCTCTTTCTCTCCTTCCTCTTATTCTTCTTCTTCAATCTCTCAAACATTCATCAAGTCCACCCGCCATCGTCTTCTTCCACCCTTTACCGTCTCTCTTTCTCCTTCCTCTCCACCCTCCTCTATCGTCGCTCTCTCTTCCCTCTCCACCCTCCATCGTCTCTCCTTCGTCCCTCTTCACCCTCCGCAATTGCTCTCTCGTCCCTTTCCTCCCTCCACCGACAACCTCTTTTGGATCTCTGTCAGATCCGATCCAGTGGATGTGTGATGGTGTTCGCTGGTATTGGATGACCCTCACTGTCGTCGCTCTTTCTTCTCTCTCCACCCTCCGTCGTCTCTCCTTCGTCCCTCTCCACCCTTCGTAGTTGCTCTCTCTTCCCTTTCCTCCCTCCACCAACGATCTCTTTTGGATCTCTGTCAGATCCGATCCAGTGGATGTGTGATTGTGTTCATCGCTGGTATTGGATGATGGTTTGATGGACAGTGGGTGTGTGACAAATGGTGGTGATGGTGATGATGGTGATGATGGTGATGAGAGTGGCTGGTGTGTGATGGTGTGTGAATAGTGCTTGGGTGTGTGTTTATTTGTGTTTTTTGTTGGTTATTTGAGTATTCCGGATATGGCAGGGGATTGTGTTTTTGAATGTGGCAGTGGAAACCCAGATCTTTAAACTTCTGAAGGATCTGGGATTTTTCTTTTTTTTTTTTTTTTTGAAATTTTGTTTTTTGTTTTTTGTTTTTATTTATTGATGAGTTTTTTTTTTTTTTTTTCATTTTTTTCATTTAATTAAACCCATATCTTCAATGAACAGTTGAAGATCTAGGTTTCTCAATTTTTTTCTTTTATTTTTTTTTTTAAATTTATTGAAGATTTTTTTTTTTATATAATTTTTGTTTTGATGAGAAACCCAGATCTGCAATTGTTCATTAAAGATCTGGGTTTCTTCAATTTTTTTTTTTTCAAATTTTTATTGAGGATTTAGATTAATTTTTAATATTTTAATATTTTATTTGATTTAAATAAAAAGTAATTATTTTTTATTTAATTAATAAGGGTATTTTGGTCTTTTACTATTTTTATCACAAAACCACTAAATATATCGATGGAAATCATTTTTCCCAGACGGTAGGGGGTTATTTGGCTAATAGTTTCAAAAATAGGGGTAAATTAATGTTATTTTTGTTTTCAGGAGTTTTTTTTAGATTTTTCCCTAAGCTATATAAGCTGAGCTGAAGTGAACCCGTATTGAACTGCATTGTTGGTTTGGGAGCAATGTAGCCATTGAAGAGACCAGCAAGACAACGACAGTCACTCAGCTTAGACTACAACTCAGACACTTGTGACATGTCCCAAATCCCCTCCACTTTCAAGGACCCCACCAAGCTCCACAGCATCACAAAGGTTCGCTCTCTTTTCTCCATAAATCACCATCTTTAACTACTCCTAGTACTACTAATGTTCTCACACACCCTGCACGACCATCATCACCAAATGACCAAACAAATGGAACCCATGTAGATTTATGTTGTATAAACTTGTCTGGTATTGCAAAATCTGTTCTTTCTAGATGTCCCCATTTGTTAGAGACGAACAAGGACAAGTCATATGCTAGTAGTGTTTCATTAAAAGACCTTCTTTTGGATGTTTCTTATGTGATTCCTGAGATTACTCGTAAGTTTTTGAGAGTTTTAGTGTTGAGACCTGAAGATGTGCTTGAAATGTTGGTGGGGTTTCAGCTTGAGTGTGGAAAAGAGGGGTTTAGAGGTGGAAAGGTTGGAGCTTTGTGGGGTATATATAAGTGGGCTAGTGAGCAATATAAGGGCTTTAGGCATGTTCCTAGGTCGCAGGAGGTTATGGCGGCGTTGCTTGTAGGAGTAGGGATGTTTAGAGAGGTTGACTTATTGCTTTTGGCAATGGAGATTGAGGGAGTTTTGTTCAAAGGGAAGGATTTTGTAAGTGATTTGATTGAAGGGTATGTTGGTGTTGGTAATTTAAGACGGGCTGTTTTGTTGTTCGATCAAATGAGGGAGCGGGGTTTGGTTCCATCGGTGTCATGTTACCATGTTCTTATTGATCATTTGGCGAAATTGAGAAGAACCCAGTTGGCGTTTCAAGTGGTTTTGGATATGTTGGGGATGAGAGTTAGTTTGAGTGATGTGGATAAAGGTAGAGTCAAGAATGTTGTTAGGTTACTTTGTAGGGAAGGAAGGATTCAAGAGTCGAGAAATCTGGTTAGGAAGGTTAGGGCTTATGGATTGGAGCAGAGTGGTTTGGTGCTTGATGAGATTGCATGTGGATATTGTGATAAAAAGGACTTTGAAGATCTCTTGAGGTTCTTTGTTGAAGTGAAGCATGCACCAGATGTTTTGACTGGTAATAAGATTGTTTATACCATATGCAACATCTTTGGTGTGGAGAGAGCGGATTTGTTTAGGAACGAACCGGAGCATTTGGGTTTCAGGCCTGATGAAGTAACATTTGGGATCTTGATTGGTCAGAGTTGTCGGGAAGGGAATTTGAGAAGTAGCTTCATGTATCTGTCGGAGATTTTGTCAAGAGGCTTAAATCCTGATCTACGTTCTTATAATGCTCTTATAAGTGGTCTGTTCAAGGCGTGTATGTGGAGGCATGCCAACGACATTCTTGATGAAATGATGAATAGGGGGACACCTCCCAATTTATCCACTTACAGACTTCTTTTAGCAGGATGTTGTAAAGCTAGGCAGTTTGATGAAACAAAGGTGGTAGTCTCTGAGATGGTAAAACTGGGTTTCATTGAACTCTCCATACTTGAGGATATGCTTTGGAAGGCATTTATGGTGCTGGGGTTTGATCCATAACCTTATCATCCATACTTGAGGATGTGTATGGAGGGTAGAGTCCCTTGGGCATTAAGCTTGAAGGATTTCATGCTCGGACAAAATAAGTCTCATAACCTTATCATCTACAACATTCTAGTCTTCTATCTTCTTTCATCTAGGAACAGTTTGCTAGTCAATGATGTTTTAGATGAATTGATAGAGAAAGGGTTGCTACCTGATGAAGTGACATATAACTTTCTTATTTATGGGTTTCTGAAGCATAAGGATGTTTCAAGTTCTGTGAATTATCTCTCTACTATGATTTCCAAAAGACTTAGGCCAAGCAATCGAAGCTTAAGAAGAGTTATTAGCTGCCTTTGTGATGTTGGGGAAGTTGCAAAAGCTTCAGAATTGAGTCAAGAAATGCAATTAAAAGGCTGGTTTCACGATTTAATTGTTCAGAACACAATTGTTGAGGGCCTTCTTTCTGGTGGTAAGCTTCAAGAAGCGGAAGATTTTTTGGATAGGATGGTAGATAAAGGTCTAATTCCTGATACTATTATTTATGATAATATAATTAAACAATTTTGTGGATACGGAAGATTGAACAAGGCAGTTGATCTTTTCAACTTAATGTTGAAGAAAGGTAACATCCCCAGTTCCGCCAGTTATGATTCTGTAATTCACGGTCTCTGTACATTTAATAAACTGGATCAAGCTCTGGATTTCCATGCTGAGATGTTGGCTAGGAATCTGAAGCCAAGAATCACCACATGGAACATACTTATCAGCAAACTTTGCCAAGAAGGAAGAATTGTAGAATCGGAAAGGCTTTTGACTTCCGTGGTTTGTTTAGGTTAGACTCCAAACAGGGAGATGTACTCCGTTGTAATTAATCGGTACTTCTCTGAAAACAATCTGAAGAAGGCATCAGATGGTTATAATCCAGACTTCAACACACACTGGTCTCTTATAAGCAATCTAAGCAGTTCCAGTGATAAGGACAATAAAGATAGCAGCCACGGATTTTTGTCCAGGCTTCTTTCTGGTAGTGGATTTTCTTGGAGAAAGGACTCCAAGGCCAAACAAAGGTGATACAATGCCATATATGGTTCTGCTTCCTTGTTGTCTATCACTTTTTCGTTTGTTTATTGGTTGACATAAATATAGGAGTATGGAATTTGGACATAGTTCTTTTTCCTAGTATGCAGGTTACTCATTGATGGTTTTGCTTTGAGCTAGGATGGATATAGGTCTTTTATAGCATCTCATGTGCATGACTACAGTCTTATCACATATAACAAATACAGAAATTGAGTTTTCATTGCCAAAAGTGCCCCATCTTTTCCTCTGGTTACTTGTTCTTTCTTATTATTAGTATCATTATTTATATAATACAGATTCATGTTCATTTTGACACTAACTAGATTGAATACTTCACTCTCCTGCTCACACTTTGGATTTCAATAGGTAAGTCTCTTCCTTCTTGCCCCAGTGGATTTTTAATCTGTTGGCCCTTCATTCCTGTCACAACTTTACAACAATAGAAAAGCTATATGTGCTGTGTTTTGCAAGTGCTATTCTGGTATTGTCATTTGAGTTTGTGACTGCAAGTACCATGCAAATCATTTTCATGCATGTTCCTTGTCATTCCATTTCTGGGTGTTTTCTGTACATTGAAAGTTGAATGCTATCGTTTATTCATCAAGCTGGGCAGTTGCGCTTGGTTTTTAACATTTACAGTTCCATGAGGATGTACATCCGACCATGCCTGGAAATTCAGAGTGTTTGTGGTCACGACTGGTTTGCAAATCCCTAACCTGTTTTGACGCCCACCCGTATGCCATATCTCCATTCCACCTCTGGTATATCCTAATCCCACTAAGTGTGAAAGCGGGTCCAGACATAATGAATAGGAAACCAAGTATTGCTTTGATATTGCTCGTCACAAGTTCGATGTTCCTAACAATCGGAAGTTAGATGTTCATAACAGTCAGAAAAACTACACTGTTTAATATCATATAAAGACCAGAGATTATTTAACATCATTTGTTACGAGACAGGTGTTTGCTACAAATCCAAAAGATTAGAGATTGATAGGTGGTTATATTATATGGAATAATCTTTTAATCAGATTGTGAGAGAGATATTGAGACAGTAAATGGAAGAGAAAAATTAATTTTATCTGAGTCATTTACTTTTATGTTTGCCACATGTTACAATCTGATTAAAATATTAGCAAATAAAAGGATGTCAGATAATCTAAATTCATATAATGTCTAGTGCAAAGGCAATCACATTATTGCATTCTTCTTTGTAACAATCTACAACTATTACATGCTTTCTTTTCCTATGCATTTTTGCATAGTGTAGAAATGGAACATTGATGAGATCATATTGGTTTGATGGTATATTCTCATTCTTACACTAAGAGATTGTGGATTCAAGTTGTGTTCTCTTTTTCCAAACTTCGAATTAATTGTAATAGTTAAAATAAAGAAGAAAATAAAAGAAAAGAAATGGAACCCTTATTTTTAATGAATGACATTTCTTTTTCTGTTATCTGATATTAAGTCACACTACTATTGAAACCAAAGAGATGAAACTCTAAAGCACAGTTTCGATTTCTATTCTAAAAAATCAGGAGATGTCTGCAAATACAAATGGTGGGAGGTGAATGGGAATTTTATACAATGCTCACAACATGTGGGATTTTATTATATGATTTGAAAAGGATCCAAATGAAGCACTATATTGGGCTTGTTTTTCTCTATTTTCAAATAATAATAATAATACAATTGAAATATGAATCAAGTCATTCAAATTTTGATGTGACTTAGATTTGTCTCAAGAGTTCTTATATAATTGTAAGAAATTTTATTAGTAAAGGTAGCTGATGCATACAGCACCAAATAGCCACATATATATTACTAACACAATCATGATCACTTCGGAGTGACAAGCATTCTCTCCGTCACACTCAAAAGATTATATAACTTTATTTAGGTTGTACGTACATTAGTCCCACGTAGATCAAACACTTCTAAGAAATCCAAGTTTTGTATGAATAACCAAATTATAATTTTTCTTGTTTACAGATTCTAACAAGTGTTAGTGTGGGGTTACCTGTTCTGGAACTCAATTGTCCACTTGTCACTAGCATACAAAACATATAATTAATATATATATATATATATATATATATATATATTGTTGTGATTGTGGATAAATATCCATCCTTATTCATTGATTTAAACATTGGCAAGATCAACAATCCTGGGTTGACCACTTGCTTTCCAACTTGCTTTCATAATTTGCTTGCCTAATTATTTTGTGTATAAATAGATGTACTTTGTATTTGGTTGTGAGGAGAGTCAATTCAGGAGCAGTTTCTCTCTTCCAATTTTGTTCTCTCTACCCATCCTATTCTTACATTTAATTTAGTTCATTCCCTCTTGGTTTACAACACTTCATTTCTTCTAATTTACAACATATATATATATATACTTATCATACAAAATATATATTATATAAAGTTGAATGTTGAATTTGTAATTAAAAATGAGTTCCATAATTTCTAATCTTTACACACCAGCAATGTTTATGTGATAATTGGGGTCGGAGCCATAAGTTGGTTGGTATTTAGACCTTTTAATAAAGTTGAGGTTTCTAATTCAAATCCTTCTTTAGAAATAAAAATATATATATGATAATTTATTCTAAAGTATACATAATTTAACTCGAGTTGCTTGTTGACGATGATGATGATGCATGCATGTTTGATGAAAAGGAGAATAACCATATTAGAAAAGTAAGAAACATTTTCTTCGATGAGTAATTACTTATCGGGAAATTTCGGTATAGATTTAAGTATCTAATGGATTTAATACTTCATTCAACTAACAAATTTTAATAACGGTTTAAATATACCATATATAAAAATAAATAAATCCATTCTAAGAAGGTTACCATTAGAATTTGAATGAGTGATTATGTTAATGATCAGAAATTTAAATTTTGCTAATGAGTGTCAATTTTTTGGATGGGAATGTCTGCACGTTTTATTCAAATGTATACAAGAAAACAATTTTTCCATAGAATCTTAGAATTAGTTTATAGTGCAAAGCAATTCAATGATATTCTTTTCCTATTCCTAAGAGATTTTTGTGGATGTGCCCAATTTTTATTTTAAAAGTCTAAATCAAAATATTCAAAGAACAAACTAATTCCATTGAAACCATTCATAAATTAAGAAACTTACCACAAGATGAAATAAAAAATTGAAGGAGTAAAGAAGTAGGGAGAAGATTTAATGGTGATGGTAGGCTGAGCTCTGGGAGAGAGAGAGAGAAAGAGGCGTGATAGTTGATGTCATAGAGAAAGTAAAAGAAAAGAAAACCAGTTATGGTGTATACAAAAAATGAAGAAAACTGCGGCGGCGGAGGAAAGCTGTGTGGCTGCAATTGTGATTTTGTGTGGTTGTAGTTGGTTGTTGTGGATGGATGTTGCGATTCACATCCTAATAGGACGCGATTCGAATCTTGGTCTCTGTTTTTTAGCAAGAAAACAGAGACCAAGTTGCTTTGTTTGCTTTCAAGTTGTTGTGCTGGTTTTATGTATGTCTTTGTTCATGTTTTTGTTATTTGGGTTTAGTTTCTGAGCTTTTGTAGTTCAAGATATGTACTGTTTTTTAATGGTCAAAATGTTCTTAGGACACAAGTGATCTACTTCTGTCTGATTCTGTGAACTGGGTTTTTGTGGTGTTTTTTCTCTTTTTGTTGTTTTTATAACAGTTTTTGTTGTTCTATTTGCTTCTCTCTCTCTCTCTGTGACTCCTCCATTCATCAGAACAACAACCAACCAAAGTGCTCATCATTGTTCATCAACCAACAACACATCTATGGAAGACAACTCGAGAAGAAACTTCGTTGTCGAATCCAAACGGCCCTCCAAAGAAGCTCTAACGGGATGGAGATCTGCCGTCCGCGTCGTCAAGAATCCTCGCCGCCGTCAACTGTTGAATGTTGTGAAGAAGAAGCTTGAAGTCCAATTTCAAGAACATGTCAGTCGGTACCTGGAAGAACGAGTTGCTCCTGGTTTGTCGATGAAAAATTAAAAATAAATAAATAAATAAAGCAGTTTTATAATTAAAATTTATAAACACCAAAATGATGCTGTTAAAACTAGATTTACTCAGCTATTTAGTGTCGAAAAAACAAACCCCATTACTTATTATTATTTAACTTTATATACATTTATATTTTTTAGAAATATAATTATCATTTTACTGTTTCTTTTATTTGTTTAGTATATTAATTTAATTTTTTTACTGGAAAACTGTTACCATTCTCAATTATTTAAACTATAAACAAGTTTTATCATAGTAATAACTTTTTATTTTTACAAAGGTATTTTAAGCACGTCATCGTAAGAAAAAAGTTTAGAGTATTTTAACTAAACAATCTCAAAAGCCCTTTTGAATTTAAAAGCTCTTATAAAAAATATTATCCAAACAGAAATTGAAAAATTTAAGCTTTGATTTCTCTTCTTTTATTGTCAAAAGTAAAAAATAAAAGCTACCTAAACAAACCTTTAGTGTGAATCTCAACTGAAAAATAAAATTCATCTTTTTTTTTCTCTCCAAATTATTAATACGCCACTCTTTCACTCTTTAAACACAAATTAATGACACTCCCTAAACCTAACAAACAAATTATTTAAGGTGATTAAGGGCTTAGAGGAGAGCTAAGAGAGACATTCATGGTTTGTGAAGAAGCAAAACTTGTAGTTAAGAGAAGAGAGAAAATGTAGAGGAGAGAGAGATTTGGCATGGATATTATTTCATGAGTTATTTGGGTCAATGAAATTTGGTAGAGAGGGGTAAATTTAGAAAGTGCACTAATGAAAATATCATTTTTTACAATTTTTGCTTTTTCTTTTTCCATGAATTACTGTTTTAGTTTGAGAACTAATCCTTTGCTGTTGCTCATGAGCTAATTTTTTTTTTAAAAAAATGGATGACATTTTGTGTGTTTAATGAAAGGCATAATGAGACGTTCATCTATATATTTTGTTATTAAAAACAATTATTTTGATAATCTACTATTAGTTACTGAAGTCCACTAATTTTGATGTTATTTGAAACAATTTTGTAGCGGCCGAAAACCCCTAGGGCCATAAAATGATGGCCCCAAGCATATATGGATAATTGGACCAATGACTCGGTTGATCCAGTCTGGGCCCAAGACTCAAGATTCGTATTTTAACATGGTCACCAGTAGACCAATGGGTGTAAGACTTGGAACTTCTACAAAATCGGAAGGATAATTCCTTCATTCTTTCTGGCTACAAAATGGAAGAAGACTTCTATTTGAAGAACCTTTGGTCACCTGTAAAAAGGTACCTCATCATCTAGAGGACCAGGAGAGGCTCTTATTCATGTACACGGCAGAATACACTCAAACCGGAAGAATATCAATTAAAATAATAATAATAATAATAAACAATGACAAGATAGGAAGAATGGCTTTGTAGGAAAAACAAGAAAAAAAAACTTTACTTTAGTTATCGAAGTTTCAAAAAATATCAAAATTTTAAATATCTTTTGAAAACGATTCTTTTTATTTATAATTTTTTTTTTAACTTTTCAAAATAATTTAAACAATTAGTCAACTGACGGTTTATAGTGATAGAATGTATAAAATGATATTTTTGTTCTTGATGATTGTTAATGGTATTAAATTTATCGGATTACTCATCATAAAATAATAAATTTACAAGTAAAATTATCTAAAATACCTCTAACTTTGAGTTACTAAATTACAATTTAATCTAAATCACTTTTTTTTATTATGAATATATTTTTACTAAAATATCTTAATTTGTAGCCGATTTTTTTAGTGAAATGGGTCCGAGTGTCTCTCACATGAAAAAATCATTTTACGTTTTTTCGCTTAAGGTATCTGTTACTATTAACCGTCAATTAACTGATGATTTGGATTCTTTTGAAGAGTTTTGTAACAATTAAGGATGAAAAGAGCTGTTTCCAAAAGATATTTAAATTTGATGTTTTTTTAAAATTTTAAGGATTAAAATGGAGTTTTCTTTTAAAAAAAACTTTGACGAAAATACTGTTCACCGATGACTTCCTTTTTTGTTTTTTTTTCAAAAAACGGGAAGTTAATAGATGAACACTGACTGCGTCAAACCAAAATCCAAATTTATTATCCTCCAGCTAACAACGAGCTGCTTCTAACTTTCAACTTCTTTCAATTTGTCGGCCCGCTTGGTGGGGTGAGGGTCCGATGGAGCATGACCTCCTCATATGGTGGGTCCGATGCAATGCAATAAATGACCTCACTCGGTGACTGGGTGGCTGCGTTGGGCTGGGGACGAAGGGCATGACCTCATCATATGGTGGGTCCGAGTACTGCATTAAAGAACTTACTTACTCTCGAAGTATACGTTCCTGCTTAGAAATTTTGTAATTTCACATGCAACTGCCATGAACATATATAATTGAATTGAAACCAGCATCAGGAATTAATATTCTCTCATTTGGGACCCTTCTATGATCTTGTAGGTTTCCCATATTTGACAAAAAGGAGAGGAACCATCCAGAATCAGAAATTAGTATTCTCTCATTTGGGACCCTTCTATGATCTTGTAGGTTTCCCATATTTGACAAAAGGAGAGGAACCATCCAGAATCAGAAATTAGTAGTCTCTAGAATCAGAAATTAGTATTCTCTCATTTGGGACCCTATTATGATCTTGCAGATTTTTCCATGTTTGACGAGAAGGAGAGGAACCATGTTAGAAAAGTAAGAAAAAGTTCCTTGGATTGAATAATACTTGTTGGAAGATATCGGTATAGATTTAAGTATCTAATAGATTTAATATATCATTCAACTAATAAATTTTAATAAGAATTTAAATATACAATAAATTAGAATAAATAAATCCATTCTATTAAGATTATATTCTAATGGAGGCTTATATTAATGATCAGAAATTTAAATTTTATTAATGCGTGTACGTGTTTTTTGTTGGGAATATCTGCACGTTTTATTCAAATGTGCATAAAAAAACAATTTTTCGATAGAATTTTAAAATTAATTTATAGCCCAAAACAACTTGATATTTTTAATCTATTCATAAGATTTTTGCGGATGTACCCAGTTTTTATCTTACAAGTCTAAATCAAAATAGTTTCTAATTCCTATCAACATTCCATTATTTCTATATCTAAAAAAAATAAAAATTCTATTTGTCCTACCTTATCTTGTCTTTATATTAATTTAATTTAAACTATAGATAAATTCCATATGTCATTTTTTAAGTATATCTAATATAAAAGAGATTGGAGACTTAGTTAGATTTATTGAGATCATTAAATAACGTATACACTTTAAATATTCGCTCTTACACTGTAAAAAAATCAAACATTACATGTATAATTTAATATTTACTTTCATAAAAATTCTTATAACACTTAAAATAAAATTAATATAATGAGATTGAATCCCATCACAAACGTGGGACAAAGTATTGCACGTTCTTTTAATAAAATAACGAAATATCGTTGTATAAGAAAACCAAAAGACAAAACACAAAATATCGTTTAATAAGAAAACCGAAAGGCAAAACACAAAACATCGTTGTCTCGTGTGAAAATGAGACAAAACACAAAATATCGTTTAATAAGAAAACCGAAAGGCAAAACGCAAAACATCGTTGTCTCGTGTGAAAATGTTACTTTCAAAGGAAATTCGCAAGCAAGTTCCACTGCATTCACGAGGAATGTTAATTACCAAAGCTTTTTGAGGCATATAAGTACGCAAATTAAGAAGCTCACGTTTTAAAAATCTATCCCCGTAGCATTAATTTTCCAGTCATTGTTTTGGTGTCGCGATTAGCTTGTTTGAAAACATTATTATGGCTAGCGTTTTGCATGGAAAAGTTTGCACTGGGTTTCTACTTGGTGTTCCTGCCACCCTTAGCAAACCCAACAAAAGGTGGCACTCTGCTTTCGCTAAAATCTACTGTTCCAGAACGCTGTTTTCTCTAGCCAAAAATGTTGCACTGACAAAAACCTACAATAAGGTTTCACGCCTTCCTTGTACTGTTGTCAATCTTGAACCTCCTGGAGAAAACACATCGTTCAAGATTGATCAGACAAGTCTTGATGGGCTTGTGAAGGAGAAAAGGCTCGACAAACTTGGACAGTTTGGAGGGACTTCTAGGCTTGTTTCTGCTCTTGAAACTGATATCAATACTGGAATCATTGGCAGTGTAGAAGATGTTGTCCGCAGACAAGAGGCATTTGGTTCTAACACCTATAAAAAGCAGCCAACGAAGAGCTTCTTTCACTTTGTTGCGGAGACTTTTAAGGATGTAACCATTTTGATTCTCTTAGGGTGTGCAGCACTCTCTCTTGGTTTTGGCATTAAGAAGCATGGATTGAAAGATGGCTGGTATGACGGTGGAAGCCTATTCGTTGCCGTCTTTCTGTTCATTGGTGTCTCTGCTGGAACTAAGTACAGAACAAATAGACATTTTGATAAATTATCAGAAGTCAGTAATAATATCCAAACTGAAGTCATCCGGAAAGGTCGGCGCCAAAGAATTTCTGTCTTTGAAATTGTTGTGGGCGAAGTTATATGCTTGAAAAGTGGAGATCAAATTCCTGCAGATGGCTTGTTCCTACATGGGCATTCTTTAGAGGTGGACGAATCAAGCATGACAGGGGACAGCGATAATGTGGAAGTAAACAGCAGCCAAAATCCATTCTTGTTCTCTGGTACCAAGGTGGTTGATGGCTATGCTTGTATGCTTGCCACGTCAGTCGGCATGAACACAACATGGGGCCAAATTATGAGCGAAAGCAGTCATGACACCAGCGAACAAACACCTTTACAAGCTCGGCTCAACACGCTAACTTCATCTATAGGCAAGATTGCATTGGCAGTTGCTTTCTTAGTCTTCTTGGTTTACTGTTTCAGTGGGAATATAAAAGACGAGGAAGGAATTCAGGAATTTAATGGGAGCAGGACAAAGACTCTCGTGTGGATTGTGGCTGCTTCAGTTACTGTTATTGTAGTTGCCATCCCCGAAGGTCTTCCGTTAGCTATTAAACTTACTCTTGCTTATTCCATGGAGAGAATGATGGCTGATCAAGCTATGGTGAGGAAACTGTCAGCATGCGAGACCATGGGCTCTGCAACTATTATTTGTACAGATAAAACTGGCACTCTCACTCTCAACCAAATGAAAGTGACTACGTTTTGGCTTGGCAAAGAACTTGTAAGAGAAGGTGCTGCTTCTTCTGTTTCTCCATGTGTTGAACTCATCCTACAAGGAGTTTCTCTGAATACGACTGGTAGTGTCTACAAGGCAAGTTCAGCATCAGAATATGAGTTCTCAGGCAGTCCAACGGAAAAGGCTATTCTTTCATGGGCAGTCCAGGAACTGAACATGGATATGGAGGAATTGAAGCAGAGATGCATCATTCTTAAATTCGAAGCTTTCAATTCTCAAAAGAGACGGAGTGGGGTTTTGATGAGGCAGAATACAGACAACACAATCCATATGCACTGGAAAGGAGCAGCAGAGCTGATTCTAGCAATGTGTTCCAGCTACTACGATGCTTCTGGAATCAAGAAAGACCTGGATGAAGGAGGAAAGAGAGAAATTTGGGCAAATTATTGAAGGTATGGCAGCTAGCAGCCTCAGATGCATTGCTTTTGCACATAAACAAGTAGAGGATCATGATAGTGCGGATGGTCTTAAGAACCTAGATGAGAATAATTTGAGCCTATTAGGACTGGTGGGCCTCAAGAATCCGTGTCGTCCAGGGGCAAAGAAAGCAGTGGAAGATTGCCAACATGCTGGAGTGAAAATCAAGATGATTACTGTTGATAATGTTTTCATTGCAAAAGCCATAGCCACTGAATGTGGAATACTCTGGCCCAATCAGGACCTGTCCAGTGGAGCAGTGGTGGAGGGAGAGGAATTCAGAAACTACACACATGAAGAGAGGATGGAGAAGGTTGATAACATATGCGTGATGGCAAGATCCTCTCCTTCTGACAAGCTGCTAATGGTACAATGTTTGAAACGGAAAGGTCATGTGGTTGCAGTCACTGGGGATGGCACAAATGATGCACCAGCTCTGAAGGAGGCAGATATAGGACTATCTATGGGAATTCAAGGCACTGAAGTGGCCAAGGAGAGCTCAGATATTGTCATCTTGGATGACAGTTTTATTCTGTAGTGACAGTTCTCAGATGGGGAAGATGCGTCTATGCCAACATCCAGAAATTCATTCAGTTCCATCTTACAGTCAATGTTGCTGCTCTTGTGATCAACTTCGTAGCTGCTGTTTCTGCACGTGAAGTCCCTTTAACTGCAGTTCAGTTATTGTGGGTCAACCTTATCATGGACACACTAGGTGCTCTGGCTCTCGCTACAGAGAAGCCCTCCAAGGAGCTCATGGACAAACCGCCCGTGGGTCGCGCAGAACCCCTTATCACCAACATCATGTGGAGGAATCTCCTGGCTCAAGCCACGTATCAAATAGCTGTCCTCTTGACCTTACAATTCAGAGGTGAATCCATCTTTGATGTCAATGAGAAGGTCAACGACACCTTGATTTTCAACACATTTGTGCTTTGCCAAGTCTTCAATGAATTCAACGCAAGAAAGCTCGAAGAGAAAAATGTTTTTGAGGGAATCAACAAGAATAAGTTGTTTTTGGGAATTATTGGGATAACCATTGTTCTTCAAGTAGTGATGGTGGAATTTCTGAGGAAGCTTGCAAGTACAGAAAGACTGAATTGGTGCCAATGGGGTGTTTGCATCGCATTTGCAACAGTTTCGTGGCCTATTGGTTGGATTTTCAAATGCATACCTGTTCCAGAGAAACCAGTTTTCAGCTATCTCAAGTGAAAGAAGTAACAATTTATTTGATTGTCTATACATGTACATCCTACCCTGCGGCATTCTGATTTTGTGTGACTATCATTTTCAGTTTTTTTTTTTTTTTTTAACATATTATTAATAAGAAATAGTCATATTATTTATTTTAATTGTCTGCATGGTTTCATCTTGGTTGGACATAACTATAGCTTGCAAATAGCATAACTGTTATGTTGGATACAAATTAAAACAGCAAAAAATAATTTATAAACCTTTAAAATTTCAACTATGTCATCAAGCAGCATCAGCATACAAGCACATACTTGAGATGTCTGGTTTCATTTGGTATCTACTATTTCGTTAGTTAAAACTACTAAATTGCTATTCTGCATCTCTCAGCAGCACAAGTCCTGATTTTCTTAAAAACTGAACCATGTAGTCAGAAATCATATAAACAAGTCAAATAATTCTGCTTGTTACTTTGTAATATTTTTATCCTTTATAAATTGCAAGAGTAGTACCTGCTCATCTTACAGATCATTAACGTTTCCACAAGATTGAGTGGAAAAATTGAGACTTCTTAAAGCCATATAACAAAATGAACAAAAGCAACTAGGCAATATCAAGAAACAACTTTAAAAGTTGAACCAACTTTACTGTCTCAGCACATAAAAAAAGTAAACACACCGATTTTATGCAGTGCATACACATAGAAGTCAACTTCAAGCATGCAACGATAAGATATAAAAGTTATCAGCGTCAAATAACATGCTAACAGGGCTAAAATAGGATCACTGCCCGTTCTTAAAAAATAACATGCATGCAGGTTTTCGAACCAATTAATCTGCCAATATAAGTACAAATGAAAAATAAATATATAGTCTCAGGCAAGGCTCCTTAGTCTCCTGCTAAGTGTATTTTATTTTTCTTTTTACAATAAAGTAATTTATCATACTATTTGTAGTAAATACACTATGAATGAAAGTTACCTTACACTTATGCTAATTTTTGTTTGAAAAATGCAAGACACTGACTTAAGTAAAAAAAATTTTAAAAAATTACTGTTTATGCAATGAACTGTCGTAGAACTCGGCCGACTTTTCGTTGAATACTCTCAGAATGACATTCCAAAGCTCTGCCTCCAACGAGTACTCACTGAGTTGGACCGAGTACTCGATCGTTCAAATCGGCCAACTTGGCCAACTCACCAATCCAAAATTCAAACCTGGAAAAGAAAATAATAAACAATAAATTAAATTGACGCAGAGCTTCAAATCATCAAAACTAGGGACGTAACACTGTATTGGATAGAGCAGGCTCACTAAATTTATTTTTATTTTTATATATATTTTTTTATAAATATAGTTTATGTTAGTGTTCGTTGTGTGCGGTGTATTATTGCTTTAGTGTCTGTCTTACTGTGTCAGTGCTTCAGGAAACAAAAAAAAAAAAAAGATAGGTACCTGCGCATGGGATATATATATATATACACATAAGTAATCATCTCTCAATACTCTTTAGGAATAAATTAAGACTTATAGAGAAGAGAAGAAGTTTAGAAACTCATGAAAGGGGAGAGAGTTTTATTGATATTAGAGGAATGTCTCCCTTCTGCTTTAAATGCAGAGTAAACCTCACTTTTATAGTTACAAACTGATTTGTTAAAAGACTAAAATGGATCTGCTATAGTGCTACAGTGACCCGACACTTTTTCTAAAATAAACAGTAAAAGCATACAGGACTCAAACAGGAAAGTAAAAAATACAGAATATGCCAAAACATAATAATCAGCACAGTAAAAGTGAACAGTGCTGCTATAGGAGATGGCGGCAGACAAGATTATTAATCCTTTTAATATCAAAACAAATACTTATTTGTTCAAAATCTATTATATATATATATATATATTTTTCTTATTTATATTTCTATTTCTATTCAAATTACATATGTAATAATTTTATTGAAGGAATTGCACAATAGTCCCCTCAGGTTTGCTTAAAAACAGAGAGAAACATATTTATCATTTTATTACACCAAACCACCACACCTAACGTTGACTTTTGTCAATGTTGACTGAATGAAGGGTATTTTAGTCATTTCTCTTAGGATGAGTAGAATTAGTTTATAATGACATCAGCATCTGACATAAAAAAGAAATAAAACATTAAAAATTTTGATAAGATCAAATCAATTAATAAAAATCAATTAATAAAAAAATAAATGGGAATTGATGTCATCTAACATAGATCTAGATCTGGGTTTTTTCTGTCTTTGTTTGGCCATCTAACATCTTCTCCATCTTCCACCCGCCGATCTCCATCTCCCTTCTGTTCGCCACTATGTTCTTCTTCATCATCATCAACCGCTACAGTCTTCTTCTTCATCTTCATTCTCTTTCTTTCACTCTCTCTCATCTCCATTTCCACCCACCCATCTCCACCCATCCATCTCCCTTCTGTTCGCCGCTATCTTCTTCTTCATCATCATCAACTGCTGCAGTCTTCTTCTTCATCTTCATTCTCTTTCTTTCGCTCTCTCTTCACTTTCTCGCGCGTGCTTTCTCTTTCACATCTTCGATCTTCTCCTTCGTTGGTGGCCCCTTCACAAACGGCATTACGGAGCGAATGAGCATCTCTCGCGGGTCTCTGGGTCCAGATTTCTGGGTCTCTGCCGCACGATGGAAACCCAAAAATCTGGGTCTCTTTCGCGGCTCCAGATTTCTGGGTCTGTCGCACCGCTGCAGTCTTCTTCTTCTTCTTCATTCTCTTTCTTTCACTCTCTCTTCACTTTCTCACGCGTGCCTTCTCTTTCACATCTTCGATCTTCTCCTTCGCTGGCGGCCCCTTCACAAACGGCATTACGGAGCGAATTTCTGGGTCTCTCTCGCAGGTCTCTGGGTCTCTCTCGTGGGTCTCTGGGTCCAGATTTCTGGGTCTCTGTCGCACGATGGAAACCCAGAAATCTGGGTCTCTCTCGCGGGTCCAGATTTCTGGGTCTGTCACATGATGTTGTTTGTTTTGATTGTGTAAATGATGATGGGTGTTTGATGCAGATGATCTGGGTTTTGTAAATGATGATGATGATGATGATGATGATGATGGGTGTTTGATGGTGATGATAATGGTGATGGTGATGATGATTGTGCAGATGATCTTAGTTGTGGAAATGATGATCGGTGTTTGATGCAGATGATCTGGGTTGTGTAAATGATGATGATGATGACGATGATGACGATGATGACGATCGGTGTTTTATTTTGATGATTTTTAGAAAATTTTATTTTATAAATATTATTTTTAATGAGTTTTAAGATTTTTTTTTTAAGTATTTTTTTTTATTTATGGGCAAAAGGGTCATTTGATCAAAAATCTCGGTCAACCGTTAAAGTTGACGAAAATTGACTAACTGTGTGGGGGTTTGGTGTAATAAACTGATAAATATGTTTTCATCTGTTTTTTTGACAAACCTCGGGGGGGGTGTTGTGCAATTCCTTCTAATTTTATTTCATATATTAGATCTGAAATTTTACTTAAATTTTTCACATTTTGCTTCTTTTTTTTAATCATAATATTAGTTGCATACTATATTACTTAAATTTAATATCTTTGGTGTTTTTCTTAATACACTCTTTAATTTAAAAACGTGATATTAATTATGAATTATGATTGTCAAGATGTAAATTATCTATTTTTAAAGAAAAATGATTGATGTTATAACACTGTTATGTTATAATTCATATTTAATAAATTTGATCATTTAAACATCTTTAGTTATAGTGTTGATTCATGTTTGATTTTACTTATATTTTATATTTTATTTTTTCATATTTTATTCAGTTTTTTATTTTTATTTTTGATTATTTATAACATAAATTTTAAAAGGTAAGTAAGATTTATTATATTTCCTTTAGACTAAATTACAATTTAGCTACCCAGACGAAACTCTAATTCAAGCGAAGCAACTGTTTGGATATTATTATAATTTACCCACCTCCCGTTATCAACTTTCTGTTACCGTGAACTGATTCAGAGGTAAAGTCATCATTTCGATGGGGAGTGGTCTGTCACGTGGGGAAGCCGGCAAAATTAAATGTGAAATGACAAGTTGGAAAAAAAAAAAAAAAAAAAAAAAAAGATAGTAAAATATAAAAGGCAACTGAAGCATCGTCACTTACGTCAGTAGGAAGGGCGCCAAAAACAACCACTCATGCCTCTGCGCAAATGAAACCGAAAAGACCCTAAAAACCCATCTTTCACTCAGACTTTCTTCCTGTTCTTTTGATATAGCATGGTGGATTCTTAGAAGAAAAGGTTGAGGAAAGGCAGGTACAAGTTTTTATCTTAAAAAAAATTAGGTTTCTTTCTTGCATGTTTTCTGATTGTGGTTGAAACGGAGGAAGTGGGTATGATTTTACATAAAGATGAGTTTTTTATTTGTTGTATGATGTTGGTTCCTTTTTTTTTTTTTTCCCGTATTTGCAGATAAACAAAGGAATTGGTGCTTTGGTTTAGGAGAAGGCTTGACAAGATGCGTAAACAGTTTATTTTTTCAAAAAAAATTATAGATTTTTTGGTAAACGTTTATGTTTGGAAAAAAATGAGATTTTTATTTGTACAAATGTGTTTGTAACATATTGGGTTTGTAAAAAAGCCTTTGGTGTAAGAATAGTCTTGAGAAGATGCATATCATCTTGGTTGTGAAAAAACCTGAGTTTGTTTCTTTATTGCATGTTATCTATTTGTTGCGATGGTGCTTGAAACTGTTGATTTTGGAAAAAAATGGGATTTTTATTTGTACAAAGGGTGTGTAAAATATTGGTTTGTAAGAAAATGGTTTTGCAAAAAATTCATGATTTTTGCATGTAAACTGTGGTTGCATGAACTGGGCTTTGGTTAAAAATTGTTGAAACTGTTGTTTTAAAATGAATACACAGTGTTTGTGTTATGTGTTTTCTAATGGGTTTTCTTAAAACAAGAGTTTGTAAAACAATCTTGTGCTTGATTAGATAAGTAAAATTATCATTAACTCATCTGCATTTCATTTGTTGAGTAAGAATCAGTATGAGTTTTTAAATTATCATTAACTTATCATGTGAACTTTGACTAACTTAAACTGAATAAAATCAGTATTTGAGTTTTTTTATGTGCATAAATATTGTTTCTTTTGTTAATAGTTGTGTTATTGCTTTGTGTTTGTGTTGGGATAAATTGCATGAAGATTTGTGTGATGTGTGTTTTTGTTAACAGGATGGTTGGTTTCTATTGTACTGCAACATTTATGGGTAAAACCTATGATTTTGGTGGGTTTGAGCGAGACTATATATGTTTGAAGATGTTGTGGGATAGTATAATGTACACTAGCATAGGCTGTGACAGTGTGGTTGGGGAGATATTTAGGCAAGAGGTAGTACTGTCATGGAGTGGTAAGGTGAGAGCTATCAATTCTAATACAGAGTTGTTAGTTGTCCTTGACGAGTTTGAGAGGAGAGGAGAGGAGAAAATCCACTTCAATGTAGACTATCTTCCACTTCAAACAATATATCCATCTAAGCCCAACGAACCCCAGCCCATGGAACCCCAGCCCAACCAACCACATCCCAACCAACCCCAACCCACCGAAAATGATGTGATATCCATTGAGTCAAATTCATGTCCACATCCAGATGGAAGTGGCAATGATTCTGATGATAGTGATGTTCCTAGTGGGGTAGATAGTGAAAGTTATAATTATGAGGGTAATGCTGGTAGAGATCAAGAGGCTATTGATAGAGATCAGAAAGATGAGTCCGACTGTTTGTCTGATATTAATGAGGATGATGTAAGTCAAGAGAGGGTAGTTGAGGTTGGTAGTGATAGTGATGATCACATTAGTGTTCGAGTGAAAGGTAAGGCATTCCGACTAAGGGAGGATGGTCAGATTGTACTGGAACAGGGGCTTCTATTCGGGATATGTAACATTTTAGACAAATGATTGTAGACTATTTAATTCAAGAGGGGTTTAAATTGAATCGAATTAAAAATGATCGTAGGAGGATAATATTCGGGTGTAAAGCAAATGGGTGTCGGTGGAGAGTTCATGGGAGTCGCAGTCAGGATAGATTATGTTACCAGCTTAAAACAATCAGACCTACCCACAGTTGCTTGGCTGTGACGAAGAACACTGATGTAAACTATAGGTGGGTAGGGAATAAGTTTCAGAAGCTGATTAAGGAGAACCCTGCAATTAATGTCAAGGTGTTGCAAACTGTTGTGTTGAATCACACTGGTGTGAAAGTACCCTTTTACATAGGGCTAAGACTTATGCATTGGGGACTGGAAATGAGGCTTATAAAGAGAGTTACAGTAAGCTCCATAGGTATGGGCATGTGATTAGGGAAAGGGACCCTGGTTCTTGTGTTTTTATCAGTACCATTATATACAATCCTGATCCTAATGTCCCCGCACACTTTAATAGGTTATTTCATAGTTTTCATGCACAAAAAATGGGGTTCATAGAGGGATGCAAGCCATTTATTGGCTTAGATGGATGCCATTTGAAGGGTCCATACCAAGGTATTCTACTTTGTGCAGTAGGTATTGATGCAAATCTTGAGGCTTTTCCATTAGCACTAGGTGTATGTGAAATTGAGAGCACCGAGACATGGGGATGGTTTTTGAATCTGTTATATGAACATATAGGCATGTATGACAGTAGAGTTGTGTGTTTTATGATAAATAGGCAAAAGGGAATTCCTTTAGCCCTTGGTAACAATTGGCAATGTAGGTTTCATTCTAGATTTTGTGGGAGACACATTTTGGCCAACATGATGGCTAAGTATCAGATAGATTACCTAAAGGATTATTTTTGGGCTGCAGCTAGAAGTCCTAACCATGTGGAGTTCTTGGAAAATATGGAACAAATCAAGCAAACTAGTATTGAGGCACACAGTTACTTGATGAAAATTTCATTGTTATATTGGAGTGTCCATGCTTTTGATAGGGAGACCAAATCTGACCACATTACTAACAATATTGTGGAGACATTCAACTCTTGGATGAATCCATTTAGGGTCATGCCAATGTTATCCATGTTTGAGACAGTTAGGAAGAAGCTGATGATCAGGGCATATACGAGGTATTGTACAGCTTTGACTTGGGAGTTTGACATCCCACCACGTGTGAACAAGGCCCTGCAGAAGACTCAAAAACTGGCTAGATTTTTCGACCCCCTCCAGAGTGGTGAATGGTCTTTTGAGGTTGCGGATGGGGGTAGGCAGTTTGTGGTTGAACTGGATAAGCAATCATGTGACTGTGATTTATGGTTTGTTAAGGGACTACCATGTAAGCATGCTATGGCATGCATTATAAAGAGAAGAGTTGTTGTTGAGGATTATGTCCATAGATACATGAGGAAGGAAGCATACCTAAGGACATATGCTCATCGCATACCTCCACTTCCAGATGAGCATGCATGGCCTGATGTTCAATTTCAAACTGTGTTGCCACCTGTGATAAAGAGAAGACCTGGAAGACCTAAGAAGAGCACGACCAGAGGGTCGACGGAACCAGCTAAGGCTGAAAAAGCAGTAGGACTTAGATGTTCAATATGCAGGAGGTTGGACACAATAGCAGAACCTGCAAGAACAAAACAGTAGGAACCCCATCATCAAGTGGAACTAAAAGAAAGGTTACTAATTAATTTGTTTTTTTTTTTTAATGTTTATGTTTATTAATACTTTGATAAAGGTTATTAATCAATTTGGTGCAGGTTGACAACACAACTGAAGGGGCAAGGCAAAGCAATATGGGCACATCCCAAATAACTGAGGTATGTTGCTGTCTATCTGTTTGTCTTCACTAAAATATATGTTTACAATGTCTGTTTATAATTCTTTGTTATAGGTTCGGGGCACAGCTGGAGGGGCAATGCAAAAGAACAATGCATCGGCAGGCCCATCATCAAGTACAACTCCAACAACTGGTACTGTTACCAGGGTAAGTTCTTATATTTGTTTATGGTTATATTAAATTCAAGTTCTTCTATGTGTCAATAGATATAACAAACTCTGTTTATATTTAGGTTCTTTGGTTTCCTAATAGACAGCCAAGTACAAGCACTCATATGCATGATGTGCCAATAACTAGCAGTCACGTGCATGATGCTGCTGTTAGTAGCCAGAGTCTCTCCCAAAATGCACCTTTTAGCCAGAGTCAAGGTTAGTTGGTGTTTGCTTTAGACTTTAATGTTTGAAAAAATATGAATTTGGTTGGCTGTTATTGACTATACTTTCTTGATGTTGTAATAGATCGAAATGCTAGCTGATGCTGCTTACTTTGGATGCTGCTGAACTTGGTGATTTGGTTAGTTATTTGTAGATGGAATGCTAACAGTTTGGTGATGTCAGTTTTTGATATAGGTGCTAGCAACAGTTAGTTACTTGTAGCTATTGTGTTGCATGTTGGCATCACATAACCACACTCTTATTTTCATGGTTTTTGACAACATCAAATGGTTTGATATTATTTATGCAGACTAATATTAATGCACCAAACTGGTGTTGTATTTTGGTTTGTGGTGTCGTATAGCCACTGTTATTGATGCTTATTGGTGTATTTTAGTGAATTATCATACTTGGCACTAATGTATAGGCACTGTTATATTGTTGAATTGGTGTAGCTTTGTCATCTTCAAATACCAACCATTCATTCATTTCATATTCATTTAATTGCACTGCATACATACATAAACATTACAAAGCACATTTAGTTTTTGAGGTTTGTCAATATAGTAACAAACATAGCCACTCCACTGAAAATTATGTTGATAATGCTTAGTATTTTCATTGCCTCTTGTGCAGCTTCCAAATTCCTAAGTTTGCTCTCTAATGTAAACTTCGCAACTTGAATTTCATTTTGCATCATAGCTTGTAAATCATCTTGCATCGAACTTGCATGACGTTGTTCAGCACCGTCATTACGCATCTCCGTCATTTGTTGAATTTCATCATCATCAGGATTCCATAATGCATAATACTTACATCTTCGATTTTGGCATGCAAAGAAGAGCTTGCTAGGATTTTTTCTGATTCCGAAATCTTTACCTCCGCCTTTTTTCCACAGTAGCATTTCTGATTTTTGAACTTGATTATTCCCCCATTAATCTGACTTCTTGAGGAGCTACAAGAGCCTTCCATAGATTTTTTTTTTTTTTTTCTTGTAATGTGTTTCTTTTTTGGCTAACAAAATCAGTAGCAATATTTGGGTATGTAATATGGGAAAATGGCTATATAAGATGATATGGGTGCATAACATAAGGTGGAAATATGGGTGTATAACTTGGGCAACTTCCATGCCCTTTTATACTGCATGGGCACAAAGTGAACCTTGCACATCCAACAGTCATTTTGGTAGCTCCAACGGCCACATAAATTTTTTTTTTTTTTTTTTTTAAGGTCAATTTTGGTATTATGAAAAATCCACTTTTGAAAAGAAGAGAAAAATTTCCAACTGGGTCAACTTCAGTTGACTGCAACTTCTCACGCCACATTTTTTTTTTAAAGATTTTTCAATTTTTTATTCGGTCAATTACGTCAACTTCAACAATCAAGGGCATTTTCGTCTTTTTTCTTTTTTAAACTGTTCACAGGCAATTTTAACGGAAAGTTGATAACGGGAATTAGGTAAATTGTAATAATATCCAAACAGTTGATCCGCTTGAATTAGAGTTTCGTCTGGGTAGCTAAATTGTAATTCCCTCTTTCCTTTAATTAAATATATTTATGTTTTTTCAATTTATAACATATTTTCATAACATCCAAATTTATTTAAAAATTTTATTCTAGTCCATTCCTGATATGTCCCTGACCAAAACTAAACCCACAAGTGCCTCTCTGCCTCACCAAGACACCAAACCCGTTGACCACTAGACCTTAACCTCGGCCGGCTGACCGTCATCGCCACCGACTTACCGGTTGCTGGTCGAACGTCGCTGTCGTTTCCGCCGTCACCCTCACTGCTTTTCATCTCCTCCAAATCTGGTGATTCAATAATTAATACACACACACGCAGATCAGAAGAAGAAGCAGAATAAAGAAATCAAGAAATGGAGGGAAGGGCAGATCTGGCAACCAACATTTTTGTGAGAGAGAGAGAGAGAAAGAGAAAAGAAGAAACGAGAGATAAGAAAAGAAGAAGGTATTTATTTTATCGATTTGGTAGCCACATGTTAATGTACTTCTATAGCATATCACTCAACATGTACATGAAATCGCAAACCGATAAGGTTTTGGTTATGTGGTTTTGATTTCAGATTCCATGACCTTCATTTCTGACCAGTCTGCGTGACATACTACAATCAACTGCACTTTTTTTTTTGGAATAGAAGTCAACTGCACTATGGGTTTGGTTTCGAGTTTCGACACATTAATTGTTTGGGATAATTCCAATTTTCCCCTGTAATTTGATAAACTAGCCAAGATCCCCTTTATTTTGAGAAATAGTTAATGTCCCTCTGTAGTTTGTGGATATGTTCAAAAAAATCCCCTTTAGTTTATAAAAGTATCCAAAAAACACTTTCTGCCATCAACTTAGACATTAGAAGTCAATCTTTGACCGTTAATGTGAAAAAACAAATTTGTCAAAGCAAAATAAAATATATAATAATATTAAATAATTAAATTAAAATAGACTTTTGTGAGAAAAATAATTTCATCTCCACCATCCATCAAGATCAAAACAAAAATAAAATAAAATAAAATAATTAAATAACATTAAAAAAATTAAAACAGATTTTTTTTAAAAAAAAATCATCTCTATCATCCATCACAAGGATGAATGGCGGTGATGAAAAAAAAAATTATTTAAATGAAAAAAAAAATTATTTCTTCATATTTTTCTTCCATTTTTTTCCATTTGACTGTCCAATGTCCATTTGCTTCTTCTATCTTTTTCTTCCTCATCTTCTTCTTCTTTTTCTTCTTCTTCTTTTTCATCGAAAACTAGAGGTCGGCATGAAGGTCATCTTTTCTTCTATTTTTAATAGTGATGTCGGCATGAAAAACATTGGGTCTCCTTCGATGGGTCTCCGGCAAAGGAGACCCAATGTTTGCATTTTTTTTTCAATTTTTTTTTTTCTTGAGAATGAGGATGATGAATTTGACTGTTGTTGTTTTTTTTTTTTTTTGGTCATTTTTTTTCAAATGCAATATAGTTGTTTGTTGTTTTTGATTTGGTGTTTATTGATGAAAAATGAAGAAGAAGATTTTTAACTTTTCACTTTTCATTTTCCATTTTTCATTTTTTTTTTTTAATTTGAAACCTAGTTTTTTTTTTTTTTCATTTTCCATTTTTTTAAATTTGTTTTTAAAAAAATTATATTGATATTAATGATGTTGATGTTCTGTTGATGGTGGTTCGTGGTGGAATAAAGAGGAGAGATTATTAGCGTTTGAGGATTGATGATGGTTTAGACATTGATGATGGTTGAAGATGATGAAATGGATGAAGAAGATGAATTGGGTTTGGTTTCAGTTTCGTTTAGGCATTGATGATAGTTGAAAATGATAAGCTGAGTGACAAAGATGAACTGGGGTTGGTTTGGATTTGGTTTAGGCATTGATGATGGTTGAAGAAGATGAATTTTTTGGGTTTCTAGCCCAAAAATGTATGCTTCAATTTTATTTTTTTTTTTCATTTTAAGTTTTTTTTTTTAATTTTTTTAAAATGAATTTCAGCCATTCATCATAAAAATAGACAGTAGAGATTAAAAAAAAATTTTAATAAAATTTTTTTTATTATTTTTTATTTTTCTCAGTTTTTTATATAATTCAAGGGTAGTTTGGTCTTTTCTCACACTGTCACAGTCAAAGTCTATTTTTTACTAATAGAGTTAACAGAAGAGGAAAAGTGAGATTTCTTCAAACTTTAGGGAATATTACATTAAACAATAGAGATGAAATTGAGATTATCCCTAATTTTTTTAATGATGCAAATTATATATTGAGGATTGGATTTGATATTAATATATAAAATTTGAGCAAGTATTTCCTATTGTATTTTTATTTTATTTTATTTTTTTCTAAACTTTTAATAATTTAGTGACACATCAGTATAAAAAAAAAGTGGATGATCAAGATTTATTAGATATTTTATTTTCTCTCTCATATATCACTCAAACTTAAATTTCTCTCATAAAATTTTAGTAAAAATAAAAAATTAACAAAGAATCTTTACTCATAAAATTCTCATGCTTTTAAGGTTTTGATTGAGTAGCGTGTCATATATTGGTTAGTTGATGATTGTTACACCATCATGTGACATTAAATTCGTGTGCTCACACCTTAAATAACTAGCTTTACGTGTTGTTCGGGATGACTTCTAAAAATCGCTTTTTAGCATCCCTAGACCAAAAACTACTTTTGGGAGTGTTTGGGAAGACTCCCAAAACAACTTTCAGCTTTCCAAATGAGTTTCCAAGCGAAGTTGTTGTTGTGTGTAAAAATCTACAGTCAATAATACTATTTTGAGTTTTGAAATTTAAATACTAACAACTTGCTATAGAATCCAAGGAGACGCGACTTTGAGAAAAAGAAAGAATTTAATTGCTTTAGAATAGAAAAAAATTTCTACAAAGCTTCGTTAAACTTGTCGGTGCCCGTAGTCCCCCTCCCCCTCCATTTTCCTATTGTGAAATGGCTTAGTTTTTATAAGAGATTCGATTATCAGATACCAACATGACCTTGATCATTCGCCACTCTCTATATTCCTCAAATCATGCATTGAGATCGTTATTCAACTACTTTCCAACAAAGTAAAGTAATCGTGCGATTATAGTGGTTGGTGTAAGTCGGGTCGAATGGTCGGGTCGGATAGTCGGATCGGTATTCCGTATCCATTATTGCTTAGACTTGGGCTTTGTTCAATTTCTCTTTATTTTGGGCCTTGGTAATTGTTAGGCCTGTTATTCACATTTTTTAACCATCACAACTGCTACTGGTAGCTTCTAGTAAAAGAGTTTCGAATAGAAAACACGGGAAGCTGAAATCTTTTAATGAATTTTTTGTAATTCCAATTTTGACCTTATTTCATCATTGAACAACAAATAAAATATTCTCTTCATATCCCTACCTTCACCTAGATCGTCCTGCTTCTCCTCCCAGCTCTCCATATTTCCCAATCCAAGAATCAAAACAAACTTAAAAAATGAATAAGGAATAAACCCTAAGAAAGAAAATCCATTTTTTCTTCAAGAGAACCAAACAAAACAGAGAAGACATGGGACTTGATCAAAAAATCATAACAAAATCAATAAACCAATTGAGAAATAATAAAAGAGAAGGAGTGGAACTTGGCGTCAGGTCTCTTGAGAAATATTCTAGACATTGGAGTCGGAGCGGAACTTAGAGAGAGAGAGGAGTGCGAATTGATCTCTTAAACTGGCAGTCGTCGGTCTTGGTCTCTTGAACTTGCCAGAATCTTTCTCTCGAACTTGCCATCGTCGTCGTTATTGCTGCTACTGTAGCGATCGACGGAGAGAAAGTTAGAGAGAGTGAGGAGTGGAGAAGGAGGTGAAAGAAGAATGATGAAAAAAAAAAAACAAAATAAGCTTTTAAATGTGTTTCATATATATATAATTTTAAATATTATAATCATAGTTTTGTATATTATATCATCATAGTTTTTTTTTTTCTTCAAAGAGTTGGGTGAATGTTAAAGAAGAGGATTTTTTTTAAAAAAAAATTTTAAATACAATTTTTAATTTAAATATTGATGTGGCAATTCATAATTGGTGTAAAAAAAGTCGGTTTTTAGCTATATTAATATAAATTTTGATAATGTGGCGATTTATGATTGGTATAAAATTGTTTTTTATTTTTTAATTTATAAATATTTTATTAATTTTTTTGTTTTAATTTATTTAAAGTAAACTAAAATGATTAAGTGATAATTTGAGATATCATGGTTAAGTGATAATTTTAACCAAACACATTCAAAAACTCTTCTAGAAAAGGATAAAAATCATATTATGATTAGAAGAGATTTCAGTAATATTTTAACCAAACAATCTCAAAAGCTCTTTTAAATCTAAAAACTCTTCTAAAATATATAATCCAAATAGTATCTGAAAAGGTTGAGTTTTTATTTCTTTTCTTTTGTAGTCAAAATCCAAAAGCAAAAGTTATCCCAAATAAACCCATAGTTATCTACCCAATAAAGATGTTGCTTCCCTTCATTTAAGAAAAATGCTTAAGCATATTTGGTGACAATAACTTTTCTCACGTCCGAAATCTCGAATTCATCAAGTTACGTATGAAGGAACAAGACTCTAATGTTAGGTATGCAAGTCTAGTTCTAAGATTAAAAATCTTCTTCTATATCGTAAGATATACAGGTTCTTGTTCTAACATTAGGACACCATTATCTGAATTTGTGAAACCTGGTCATTGTCAGTATTGCAATTTTTGTTCTTGAGAATTAACAAAAAGAAGATGTTTTTAAGGCAATTATTGTTTGGTTGAGCTGCTTTTGTATAGCTAACAATAGATATAAGCACATATACATGGAAATTAAAGACATAATTGAATACCTTAAAAACCTTAATTGAAAATTATATATATTCTCTTGTATCAATCCCAAGTAAGGAATTCTTACATCTAAAATCATTGAAAAAACTGAATTAAAAAATTATTTCAAAAAATGTATACATAAAATCAAACTAAGAAATGATCAAGACAACAACTCCAGAAGTCAATCAACATATGCATATAGACATAAATATATCTATCACAATAAAATAGATAAGGTATTATTGTAGCTAAAGAGAAATGACACCTTCTCTAACAAGAAGACCAAACATGAGAACAAAAAGGCCAACTGTGATGCACTGTGTTGAAGACGTGAGAGTCTGTGAATAAGCAGATAAAGTGATCACTGCACCAACCAATCCAATCAAAAGAGAACTCATGTTCTGATTCATCTTCTTCCCTCTTGGATTTCTCTCTTTTTTCCTTCTCTAATTTTTTTGGAAATCTCTGATGATTATAGCGGTGGTGAGAGAAGTTTATGGTCTCTTTTTAGGCCTGGATTGAGCCATTAAATTGCAAAGTCAACTCTTGAAATGCATGATTGATCTTTGATCCCAAGATGAGGATATTTTATTGTATATGACTTTGAAAATGTGGACGATGGCCAACTTTGAAGATTATTATATTCACATTAGGCATCTCTATAATAAGAGATAAATCAATGCCTAGAGGGATCAAAATGATCATCAAGTGGTATTTTTTCTTATCTTGTCCTTTCTTATACTTATTTTTTAGTAGATTTATAGGTTTTATAAATACAAATTTTCCCGAAGAGAAAATTTCTTCATCTCCTACATATAATTTGAAATGTTTTGTTCTTCCGTTCTTTTTTGTTTTGTTTTTGTTTTGGTTTGTTTTTTTTTTTTTTGTTTATTTATTTTATTTTATTTTTAAAACAAGGATTTTGCCTTCAAATAAGTTTTACTCAAATTTCTATAAATTCTATGTTTGGTTATTAAAACAACAGCCAACATAATAAGAGGACCAAATTCTATCCTTGGGAGAGTCAAACTGATTTACATGGTTGGAATTAAATACACAAATTATAAATTTTCTTGCCCTTATAACGTAGTTAAAAACTTAAAATAAAATATGTTGATCCACACCTTAAAGAAGTGTAATTGCTTCTCGAAGAAAATTGTAATGGTCATAGATCCATGCCTAATAATCATAAGCCCACAATCCAATTGGACAATGGCCCAATGAGTCGGTCAACATAGGCTTACAGCCTAAGTAGTTGGTCGACACATGATTACATTCCCTCATAAGGATTAATCGACGAGTTAGATGACTCAATTCATTCAGCTTAGAATAAATATACCCTCGGTGGAACATGTCATACCCTAAACCGAAAGTCAAGAGATGAACTAACATACTAATAAATAACCACTAAAAATCCAAGAAAAAAAATGTATTTATGAATAAATCCAACTATAAAGTTCTTAACCAAAATAATAAGTTCCTAAAAATATTCAAATGATATATAAGTTTATTTCCTAAGGAACCAAGAACCGCTATTGAAATGTCAATCCATCTTATGTATGATAAGAATCTTAATCATCTGAAATCACAATATACTAAGTGATTTGGATACTCAGTAAGCATACTAAACGGTATTATTTTTTTTTTTCAACATAACATATAATAAATAAATATACATTTTATAAATATGAAATTATAAATTTCAGATTTATAATAAAATTTACCAAATCAGAAACTTATCGAACATCATAATAGATTTTCTAGGTTCCTTTTATGTTTTACTACATAGTAGAACTTTCACAACACATAATTGACCCAAAGTCACCCTTCGACAACTAATGTATGCAGGGCAAGCGGAAGTGAGGAATTAATTTTCAAAAATAGAATACTCATGCCTGAAAATAAGAGTCAGACCCTCGTTGTGATTATCAACGAGTCCTCCTACATGCACTGATTCGTCGACCCTCATTAGTCCCAACAGTACCTCGAAGACACTTCTCATATACTCACATACACATAACAAATCACATATCACATAGGGCTCACACATATAACAGAGGTGACTACTAATAGTAAAGAATAAAAGTTAGCCTAAACGAACATTAATTAATGATACAATCTAATCACATATTTTCAAGCACAATAATTTTTCAAACATAATTTCAAAAACATACATATTGTTGTGACTTCAGTTTTAAAAATAGTTTAGTATATTTACCTTTCAACAAATCCAAAGCAAACAAACTCTTCACAAATCAAACGATCCAAACTTTAGCCTAAATTAAAACAATCATATATAAATCAAACTCAAAATAGTGTTTTAGGACTGAAATTAGGGTAATTGAACATCTCTCTTAATTGAAAACCTAAAATTAGAGCTAACCAATGTTGTTTTGAAATCTATGCAGTGTTCAATTTATGATTTTAGTAAATTTTAAATAATCTAAAAAATTATGAAAATTTCAGAAACATGCTACACATACATATCCCACACCATAAAAATTTTTGAAAATAAATAAAATCCGAAAGTGCCCTAACCAAATTTATTTTCTAAAATATTTTGGTTTGTCTTCCAGTGCATAGCTCAGGATATGCTTTAATTCGGAAATTTTTAAATATCCTATAGACCTCATTTTCACTTAACATTTTGCAAAAGTAAAATAAACTTATGTAGGTGTCTAAAATAAATTTTGATAGGAAAATAACACGAACAAATATTTTTAAAATATTTTCGTATTCGAATTTACACATGTTGTTTGGTACTAAACAGATTCAATACTTTGAATAAAAAAATTCATAAATTTTAAAATCTGACTTCAAAAATTATAAAAAGTTACAAGTTAATATCTCATATGTTTTTAAAGAACTATATGAAATTTGAGAATTTTCAGAGAAGTAAAACTTAATAAAACATATTTCATAACCAGACCATGGGCAGAATATTATAAAATTTTAGCACTCTTTTCTCAAAAAGAAAAATTTATTAAAACTCATATACTTATGATATTTTTACGAAACCAATTTTATTTGAAAGGTCAGAAGGTCTAGTTTTCAAATTAGAAAACCATAATATCAATATCAAACATAAGCACAACTTATAATTTTCGAAGTAGATACTAATTAGTCTATACTTACATAAATTTCATAAGCCAATACTAACATAAAAGGAAACTAATATATTTAGAGTTTCTTTTTTCTTCCTAAACAATCTTAACCAAAGAATTCATTCTCTAAATGTTTAAATAAATTCATTAAAAGAAATATGATAACAAACCTTGTAAAGTCTTCTTGATTTTCAAACTAAATTTTCTTTCAAAGAACCTTGTAGAAGTTATTTGTCAAGAGCAAAGAAAGTTTTTTCTTTTAAAAAATTTGTGTTGAACGTTTAATGAGGAAGGGAAAGGGTTTTATAGAGTGAAGCTTCTTATTCTTATAAACCATCTTACCATTTTTAATTTAAATAAAATAAATTTAAAAGTCTAATCTAATTAAAAAAAAACCTTATCAAATACAAATTCTTATAAAAATATAACTCCTACAAATTTAAATATTGTTTTTTTTTTAAAGTAAAATATCATTTATTTAGTTTTATTTAAATGCTTAGGGAGTAATTTGGGTGTTACAGAAAGACTCATGAGTTCGATCGATCAAATTTAGTATAATTTATGAATTGTTTCTACAAGCCGGTCGACAAGACATCGATCTAAGATTCATAATCCGATTCAAATTCTTCCACCTTAAGTCTAATTACACAGGGACTTAACCATCTACAAGATAAGGTGTAATGCGACTAGGATTAACCTTTATCTTCTCCGATAATTTTGGGATGACTACGACCATCCTCCATTCTACTTAAACTCAGACTCTTAAGTCTATTAAAACCGGGTTTCTTCCGAGTTAGTAGGACAATATGCCTATCTCACACTCTTAAACAGGGCATTTCATCTCTCACACACTGTCACGCTACCAGATTGTCTTTACACTTATCTAAGATCCAACTCCGACCATCCTTAATGATGGAATCCTCACGATATTGTCTGTATTCTCCTTCTATACATTCCTTTCTCTGACAAGCTTAATCGGATCCACTAACACAATGCTCTTAGCCATTTGGTACGATCAACCCAATGTTGGGCCACCAACGTCTTGGATCATCATCAACGTTGTTCTAGCCAACAACTTTGATCCATTTCGCTGCCATTAGCTTCGGCCTACGTTGCCATACAGCCTAGCCATTCGGTCTATATCGTTTAATAGTGCAGATCACCCTTATTTTCCTTCTTAATGTGACTAAGATTATACTTTATTGCTTTCCATTTATCTTTTATGTTCAACTTACTGACTTGAGCGTCGAAGGGTGATCGACATTACACTGGTGTCAAAATCATCTACGTTTTCTTTTGTTTGATTTGTATAGAACACATGTTGCTAGGTTTTATAAAGTCGACCGACGAGATTCAATTTCAGTTGACAAACTGTAGTTTGAGCCCATTACAATAGTCAGAATCTTCTCATAATATGCAAGAGATTTAGTGGCTACTCTATCTCTAAGATTCAACCAAGTTAGGACTCAATTCCCAAAACAATGTATTTGCACGATACATTATTAGGTGCGGCACCTACTTTTTTATTTTTTGGGGAAACTTCATTTTAGTCCCTAAGGTTTCGCGAAATATCAAAATTTTAAGCATCTATTGAAAACAGCTCTTTTAATCCCTAACTTTTCCAAAACTCTTCAAAATAGTCCAAAATGTTAGTCAATTAACGGTCAACGGTTACGGATTGTTTGGATGAGAAGGGTAAAATGGTCTTTTTATAGAGGGTAATTTATTATATATATAATAAAGTTAATTTTATAAAACAAATGAAAAAAATAAAAAATAAAAAATGGAGATCCACCAGATTGGATCTCTACCATCTTCAATAGACCAACCAAGATTCTAACCCTTTACCAACATCATCAACAACCCCACTTCATCAACATCATCAACAACCCTACAGACTATAACATCATTAAGAACATCGCAGCATCATCAATATCATCATCTTCCACAACAACATCAACAATAACATCAAGAACAAAAAAATCAAAACTGTTTATAAAAAAAAATTCAACACATTTACACTGATGAAGAGTTTCTGGGTCCGGAACCCAGAAACTCTTCATCTGGGTTCATTTTTGGGTTCAACGAACCCAGATGAATTCTTCATCTGAGTTCGATCGAACCCAGTCCTTCAACTGGGTTCGATCGAACCCAGACTCTTTATCTAGGTTCGATCAGAACGGGGTTCGATCGAACCCAGACTCTTCATCTGGGTTCGATCTGGGTTCGTTTGAACCCAGAACTGGGTTCGAACGAACACAGTTCTAAGTCTGGGTTCGAACGAACCCATTCTCCCAGATGAAAAACTGGGTTCGATCGAACCCAGATGAAGAACTGGGTTCGATCGAACCCAGATGAAGAGTCTGGGTTCGATCGAACCCAGTTCTTCAATTGGGTTCGTTCGAACCCAGACTTAGATGAGGTGCTTTTTCGTGGAGATGAGGTGCTTCATTTGAGGCGGAGGAGATGACGGCCAGAAGAGACTAAGGAAGAAGGAGAAGAGACAGAGATGGAGGCGGAGGCGGAGGCGGAGGAGATGGTGGCCAGAAGAGACGGAGGTGGAGGAAATGGTGGCAGATGGAGGAGATGGAAGCGAAGGAGAAGAAGGAAGAAGAAGGAGGGGGAAAAGAGAGAGAGGAAATGAGATTGATCTGGAAGAATCCAGATCAAAGGAAGAAATAATAATTAGTTTAATTATTTTCCTAAATTGATTTTTTTTTCTTTTTTTTAATTATTGTTTAATTTAAATAAAAAATATTAATCAATCTTTTTTTTTTAAAAAAAAAAAACAATCATATTATTATTGTATATTATTATTGTGTACACGTGTTAACTTTTCATTGGTCAAATAATATATAATATTATAATTTTATTAGGGGTAAAGTAGTCATTATAAGTTGTGAGGGGTAATTAAGTCTTTTTAATTTTTTGTTTAGTTTGACCGGTAGTTTACTAACATTTTGGACTATTTTGAAGAGTTTTGAAAAAGTTAGGGATTAAAAGGACTGTTTCCAATAGATGCTTAAAATTTTGATATTTCGTGAAACCTTAGGGACTAAAATAAAGTTTCCCCTTATTTTTTTTTTCAAAACATCCAAACTGATCATGAAGAAATCAAATGAGATTTGTAGAGGACGATTTGACACTTGAGGGGTGAAAAACAATGAGAGGAGTGGACTCCTTATATTTATAAAATTAACATACGTTCATAGCTAATAAATTTATTAAATTAATTTTCACAATAAATATTTTAAACTTAGTTCTCTTTATCTGATAAACGATCATTTGTTAACAAATAAGTTTGGTAAGGTATGAATGTATCATTATGTAGCTTGGTGATTTATTAGACAAAACCTAACGAACTTCATTTAATTTTGGAACATATCCAACACACATTACTTGTAAACCCTCTATTTTTAAATTGTACGGGTTTCCAAGGAATAGTCCCTAAGTATCAATTAGAGACTCTAAATGGTTTATGGAAACGCTTAAGGTCATAGAGGACCCATAGAGATCGAATTAAACTCGATTGGAGATTAAACAGAAAGATAAAATGATGAAGGAAATCGAATAATTTTTAAGGTGATAAGGGACTAAATTGAAGATAAGTTTTAATATTTGTGGTCAAAGTAAAATTTAGTTAAAAGTTAAGGGAGGAGAATGAAATTTTCTTAGGGCATAATTAGAATTATTGAGATCTATTGTGGAGGAAAATAGAAGCCAAAGAGTTGGTTGACTCACAAAATCAACTCGGTGAGCTTCGTCGAACCAGAGAAAAAGAATAAGAGAAGGAAAAGAAGAGAGGAAGAGAGGAAGGAGCTGCCACCGCCAACCCGGCGCTGTCGCCAACCAGACCCGATGCAGAATCGCTGAACAACTCGAGCGGAGCAGTGCCATCGCCGAGCTTGAGTTGAAGCAAACCAGAATCGCTGTAAACCAGTCGTGAAGCACGACCTCAAGCCGCTAAGCAGAACCGCATGTGTACCTGCCGTAGAACCAGACACCGTTGACGTGAAGAACGATGACAAAAGCAGACCTAAAGCCGATGATCGAGCGACATAGAACCACCAGCGAACCAAACCCGATCACCGTGGAAGAAGATGGCGACGAGCTGCCGTTCGACCACCTGCAGACCCGCACACGAAACCCGCTTGATCCACGCCATTTTCAGCTTCAATTGAGCTCGATTTCAGCTCGAAACCAGTGAAAAACACAACTGAAATTGAAACCATAATAGAGAAGGTAGATCGGGGAAGAAGAATGAGAGATCAGCTACGAGAGAGAGGGATTGCGTGAGGAAAGAAATGAAGAAGAAAACCTAGCTATTTCACACCCCAAAAACAGCTTGAAATCAGTCCTAAAGCGAAGTCAACGCGAGGAAAAAGGGGGGTAAGTTATTCAATTTGAAATTGATTCGCGTTGATGATTTTTATTGGTGATTTAAGTTAAGTTTGAAATGGATTTTATTATGATTTGGTTATTGGTTGATTTTGAGTAAAAATAAGTTGAAAAACAAGTGGATTTACGTTTATTGGGAGCTTAGGAACTAAGAAAATATCAAAGATTTAAAGAGAAACTAAAACGCGCAATAAACTAGTTCAAAGGGCAATTTCATAAATTGGCCCATATGGCGTCTGTTGAGAGTTCGAATGACCCTAACGAGTTTAATTAGGCGTATTGAGATTATTAAAAGTCAAAGATTAAATTAATGAATAAAAAATGGAGGGTTGCACCTAAAAAAGGTCACGTAGGGGCGATTATATAATTTTAATTATTTCGCATTTTCATAAGTTAACGTGCACGTAAATTTACGTATATATATGTTGTGTAGGTGACGAACAAGCTGGTGGAGAAAGGGAAGAGTGATAGGGAGCAGTTTAGAGTCTTTCGGAGAGCTATTCGGAAGTGATAGCTAAGGTGAGTGTCAAAATGATTTTTAATATGTTTTGTGTTACTTTAATTTATGAATGAATGTTTCACGCATGTTTGGATATTTTGATGAAAGTGAAATATGATTTAAATGACAAATGGCACGGTAACAGATAATATGGTTTTGTGTTTTTGTTAAAACAATGATTTTTCATTTTGAATTGTAAATGAGATATATTTTAGTTTTAAAAATGAGAAAAATAAAACATGTGGCTTACCCAGAGAGTATCAGATTATTACCAGTCTGGGTTGAGTACTCGAAGCATGCATTGGTAGAGTTAGTAGTATCAGTATGTCACTAACTATACTAACCGCGGAAGGTACCCGCAAGGAGTCGTGTCAGTCATATGTTTGAAAGATTAGCCTAATGCACGTAGAAGGTATATTATTAGCTAGCTTACCCGAACGAGATAAAGTTTCGCTCTGTAGCGATGTAGGATTTCACTACATGAACCGGACAGAAAGTGATGCAGGATTCTACTCTATACTAGGGTACCATGAGGCATGGGTCACTATAGGTTGATGGGAGCCGGATTAGTTGGCAGGACACCTTCGAGCGGAGTCGGACCATTTCCGGTTTATAATAATGAAAGGGGCTGGTTAGCAGGACACCTTCGAGCGGAGTCTGACTAGTTCATTTCATAAAAAGAAAAAGGGTTTTAGAACAAAAATCCCGCAACCATAGGAGATCCTTTTATGAAATTGAAAACCGTGCAACATTTGCTTTATAATATTAATGCATGAAACTAAATTTAAAATAAATGGATTTGAATGATTAAAACTGTTTTAGGGAGGTTTTTATAAAAGTATGATTTTAAATATATTATATGACACTCACTAGGCTTTTAAAGCTCACCAACTATTTTCTGTATTTTTAAATAAGCCTCCTAAGGCATATGTACTATAGCTGCGGAATTACCCCGAGACAATATCTGGCAGTCACGACGATAGTGCTGATGTGATTTCCTATTCCTATCTTGTTTGATTTAAGAGATGTATATATTTTATTATATCCACGTAGTTTTGTAAATATCCTTTTATGGATTTAAATTGTGTATTTAGGGAGTAAATTGATGCATGACGTATGATTTAGTTAATAATAAGTTTATATATTGAAATATGAAATTGTGGTTGTGGTTGTGTTGAAAAATGAGAGCTTGAGGCTCTGTAGTTTGGGGGAAATGATTTGTAATATTTTAAAAGTGTTAAAATTTATAATTTGCAGGGTGGCTAAGTCTGAAAAACAAATGGGATATTGACCAAATTTTTATAAAATATTTTGTAAAGGTTTAAAAATAAAAAAGAAAAAATTTTCCCTCGTTTCCGCTGTTTTCGAAAAGGGTTGAGAAAGAACACGGCTTAACGTTGCATGGATCCTTTAATTGAGCATAAGGGCTAGTTGGAGGATCATCGTAGGGTGCTGACAGATTGCCTAAGGAAAGGGGTCTGTCATTACTTGTTAGATTTCGTCATAGTGTTGCCTAACTCACATTATCATGCTAAATGAAGAATAGGAAAAAAAAAAATTCGAAGATTCCCGATGTTTTTACCAATATCTAGACCTAAAACCTTGATCTTTAGTAATGATGTGTCGTAATGATTGAGGATTAGATACAACATACGATTTTCAAATTTATCAAACATTTTGAGTTAAGAAAGATTTTTGTCATTTTAATGGCATAATTCGAATGGAATGAGGACGAAATGATAAAGGAATTCCCGGAAAGACATCTACAAAAATTTCGGATGGCGCTCCACAAAGAAACAATCCAATTGATCAAGATACACGACGAGGAGCATATCCATACAATTTTGAACTTCTCCACAAATATAATCTGTTTCGTTATTCTAAGTGCGTATTCTATTCTGAGTAATGAAGAACTTGTTATTTTTAATTCTTGGGTTCAAGAATTTCTATATAATTTAAGCGACACAATAAAAGCCTTTTCTATTCTTTTAGTAACCGATTTATGTATCGGATTCCATTCACCCCACGGTTGGGAACTAATGATTGGCTATATCTACAACGATTTTGGATTGGCTCATAATGATCAAATGATATCTGGTCTTGTTTCCACGTTTCCAGTCATTCTAGATACAATTTTTAAATATTGGATTTTCCGTTATTTAAATCGTGTATCTCCGTCACTTGTAGTGATTTATCTCCGTCATTTTCCGTTATTTAATGTTACATTGGTGCTATTTTTTCTCTATTTTTTTAAATTATTTGTGTTATGAACAATGAAAAAAGCATTTAGGAATATTGTGATTCAATAGATAAATATTTGAGCAAAAACACAAGAATCAACAAGAAGATGTATTAAAAACAATTTGGAAAATATTAGGATTGTTAAGGATATTTTTGGTATTCAATGGAATAAAAATGAAATTTTGTATGTGTTTTAAATTTTTTTTTAGATGTCATATGCAGTGAAAGCAATTCAACCCAGGATATCGCTAGACTGAATGAGGCTTCTATTAAGGACTTAACTTTAGATCTAATAACAAGTCCTAATCGATTTGACTCTTGTCACATGATAAGAGAAATTATGAAACAATTAGCCCACATAATAGAAAATTGGCCCTCTAAAATAAGATTACAGAATGACCTAACCTTAACCTAAGCAATCCTAAACGTGACTACTCAAAAGAGCTTAAATGAATTTAGACTCAAATCAACGAAATTGATTTGAATTCTAACCCAAGGGATTTTAAGTAAAACTACTTAGAAAATCTAAAATAACATAGATACATTCGCTTCACAAAGAAGCCAAATTTTATTAATTCCTTCCAAAAAAATCATACATTACATTGAGTTCACAACTCCTACTTATAGCTAAATAATTTCCTAACTTCCTAAGGAAACAATACTTTCGAAAAGGAAATAAAAACTAAAAGGAAATAATATCAAACAATAAAGGCAATATATCAAAAAATTAAAGAAAAATCTAAAAGGAAATAATATCAAATCCTAAAAGAAAGTAAGAACTTTATTCTAGTCTTTGATATTTTGGAAAATATTCGGTTTTTAAAACTATTTTAAAAACAATTATTTTTACCCGTAACTTTTCCAAAATTTTTCAAAAAAATCAAAACCATCAGTCAACTAATGGTTAGCATTGACAGAATGTGTTAGAAAGTATTTTTGTCTTTGATGGTTATTAGTGGCACATAAATTATTAAATTACACTCATGAAATAATGAATTTAAAAATTAAATTATCTAAAATGCTCATGAATTTAAGTTATTAAACTACAATTTAAATTGCTTAAAGTCGTCGTTCATTGATGATTTGAACTTTTTTGAAAAGTTTTAGAAAAGTTTTGGATAAAAAGAGTTTTTTTCCAAAAGAGCTTTAAATATCTGATCTTATTCGAAATTTCAGAGACTAAAATGAAGTTTTTTCTAATATAAATTAATATCAAATCCTAAATGAAATGAAATGACTCATTCTAAATTAAATAGAATAACTAATTCAATAGGGGTCAATTAGTCCACGACTCGCAATTTGAAGGCCCTTATCAGGCTCTTTGTCACCAAATCGTTTTGGGTGGTGGCATATGTGCTTTTAATTGTTTGATGAATGTAATAAAATACATATATATAGTAATGCTAGGCTTAATTTTGTCTAAATCTATGCCTAAATGATATGACATGTGATTTATTAAGATCCTATTAATTATCACATTATCTCATAATTTATAAGATTTTGACAAATCACATGTCACATCATTTGTGAATGGATTTGGATAAAATTTTTTAGAAACCTAACATTACTTATAAATTAAAAGTAGTAAAGATTGATATTATGAAACACAAATATAAAAATTTACTTTTCAGCGAAAAAAAAAAAAAAACTAATATCATTTTATGTTTTCAAGTTTCAACCATTAGGAATAACCTTTTTTTTTTTTTTTTTTTTAATTTTGATAAACCATTAGGAATAACTTATGTAAACCATTTTATTAGCTAACAATTCACTAAGCTTGAAAGAAAACTTTTACAAATATTGCTTAGGCTTAACTTTTCAATATTACTTTAAAAAATATATATTTATAAGAAATTCAAACAACAAAAATACTCAAAACATTGAGATAAAAGACCAAAATACCCTTAGAGGTGTTAACTTTGATTAATGCTTGAGTAATGCCAAGGGAGATCAATATAAGCTTTTGGAAATTATGTCTGCGTATAATTTCAAGTAGGTTGTGTGTAATCACTTATTTAAGAATAGTTAAAAATCTCATACCAAATAATTTAGGTGTGAGCATGTGTTGGGTAGGTTCATTTTTGGATTGAATCAATCCAAAATGTCATTGAATTGGTTATTGAACAAATGAACCGATCCGAAACCAACAAAATTGGATCGGTTTAGTTTGATTTAGTTTGTGGGCCTAATGGGCCAAATCACTGGGACTTAAAAATTTTGAGTTACGATGTTTGTATCCCTCAAAAGCTGTTTGTACACATTTTTATTAATTTTAAATTTCAATATTACCATTTTACCCTTAATTAAAATTACTTCTATAGTCACTAAAATATTTATAATAAAAAAGAATTTAATCATAAATTAAAATCAAAACTGGAGATAACAAAAATGAAAAGAAAAATTAGAAAAGAGACTCTAGAGCAATTATGCATTCCTAAAATATAATTAGGATGTTTGCAGATATGAAAACTATCTTTTAAGATACAAGATATATATATTTCACTTTTCTTATTTCCAATTTTTATTTTAATTTATGATTAAATTATTTTTATTATAAATCTAAAAATTCAAATAATTAGAATTTCTAAGATGCGGGTTTTTTTTTTCATCATTTATTGCCAAATAAAAAAAAAAGGATGCCCAGAAATCAAAATTAAATTTTCTACAATGGCATTCAATTACTTTCATTAGTTTAATAATTGCAATCCCCAAATTTATCGAATCTTTTTGTTTAAGAATTGAAGAAGGAGTTACAAGAATAATAGAGAATGAAGAGAAATTTAATGCCAACCTAGCACGAATTCCCAACAAGAAGCAAGAAGAAAAATTTTTAAGATTAGTCAAAATTCAAAAAGAAAATGTGAAAAATGAAGTCCCCATAACTTGAAATCGAAAGTTATAAATGCTTTTATTGTTGAACAATAATGAAATTTTATTATTAATAGTTTTTTTTTTGTTCCTAAAAACAATTTAAATTCTGTAATTGATTTTAGGTGTATTTACAAATTATAGATTATAAATATTCTTTCACTAAGTGAACTAATTAAAACTGTCTAAATACAGTTTTGGAATAAACTCAAAATTTTAAATCATTTAAGACCAATTTTGTGCATTTTATTCTATTTTCAATCACTTCAAAAATTAAAGAGGAAGGCCAAAGAGAAAAAAAAAAAAAAAAAAATCTATGGATCTCGATTTGGTCCATTAATTTTTAATATCTGAATTAGAATCTATTTGACAATGTCAAATATGTTAAAATTAAACCAAACTGGTCTAATACTCTATGCTAAACCGGTCTAAAAAGAATTGGACCGGGTAGATCAACTAGACCATTTAGTTCACTGAAATCTGCCCACCCCTACAAGATATATGAATTTTGTTTAATTACATAATCACTTAAAACAGTGTCTTTTTTTTTTTTAACCCAAAAAATAATAAACAAATAAAGATAATCTCACTTTTCCTCTTATAGTTTGATTTAATCGTTAATTATTCTTTTGTAATTTCGAAATAAATCTATTTTATCTTTTATCGTTACTACTATTATTAAAATAACCGAAACGATTAAAATATTTCTATAATTATATTTTTTCACATTAACGGTCAAATTTTGATTTTTAATGTGAACTTTAATGGTAAGAGATTTTTTTGGATATTTTTATATATTATAGGAGATATTTAATCTATTTTACAAGGTGATAAGAGAGATATTAATATTTTTTAAAAATATTAAGAAATTTTGGTATTATATCGAATGGGAAAATAGGATCCCAAACAAATATTTCTTTGTTGATCAAACAACCAAACACGACGCGTCGTTTGCTCTAAATATAAGCTGAACCGAAGTGAAGCTGTATTGAACTGCATTGCTGGTTATGGAGCAATGTAGCCATTGAAGAGACCAGCAAGACAACAGCAATCACTCAGCTTAGACGACATCTCAAGCACTTGTGACATGTCCCAAATCCTCTCCACTCTTAAGGACCCCACCAAGCTCCACAGCATCACAAAGGTTCGCTCTCTTTTCTCCATAAACCACCAAACTTTAACTACTGCTAGTACTACTAATGTTCTCACACACCCTGCACGACCATCATCACCAAATGACCAAACAAATGGAACCCATGTAGATTTATGTTGCATAAACTTGTCTGGTATTGCAAAATCTGTTCTTTCTAGATGTCCCCATTTGTTAGAGACGAACAAGGACAAGTCATATGCTAGTAGTGTTTCATTGAAAGACCTTCTTTTGGATGTATCTGACGTGATTCCTGAGATTACTCGCAAGTTTTGGAGAGTTTTAGTGTTGAGACCTGAAGATGTGCTTGAAATTTTAGTGGGGTTTCAGGTTGAGTGTGGAAAAGAGGGGTTTAGAGGTGGAAAGGTTGGAGTTTTGTGGGGGATATATAAGTGGGTTAGTGAGCAATATAAGGGCTTTAGGCATGTTCCTAGGTCGCAGGAGGTTATGGCGGCGTTGCTTGTAGGAGTAGGGATGTTTAGAGAGGTAGAGTTATTGCTTTTGGCAATGGAGAGTCAGGGAGTTTTGTTGAAAGGGAAGGATGTTGTTAGTGATTTGATTGAAGGGTATGTTGTTGTTGGTAATTTAAGACGGGCTGTTTTGGTGTTCGATCAAATGAGGGAGTGGGGTTTGGTTCCATCGGTGTCATGCTACTGTGTTCTTATTGATCATTTGGTGAAATTTAGAAGATCCCAGTTGGCGTTTCGAGTGGTTTTGGATATGTTGGGGATGAGAGTTAGTTTGAGTGATGTGGATAAAGGTAGAGTCGAGAATGTTGTTAGGTTACTTTGTAGGGAAGGAAGGATTCAAGAGTCAAGAAATCTGGTTAGGAAGGTTAGGGCTTATGGATTGGAGCCGAGTGGTTTGGTGCTTGATGAGATTGCTTGTGGTTATTGTGATAAAAAGGACTTTGAAGATCTCTTGAGGTTCTTTGTTGAAGTGAAGCATGCACCAGATGTTTTGACTGGTAATAAGATTGTTTATACCATATGTAGCAATTGTTGAGGGCCTTCTTTCTCGTGGTAAGCTTCAAGAAGCGGAAGATTTTTTGGATAGGATGGTAGATAAAGGTCTAATTCCTGATACTATTATTTATGATAATCTAATTAAACAATTTTGTGGATAAGGAAAATTGAACAAGGCAGTTGATCTTTTCAACTTAATGTTGAAGATAGGTAACATCCCCAATTCCGCCAGTTATGATTCTGTAATTCACGGTCTCTGTACATTTAATAAACTGGACCAAGCTCTGGATTTCCATGCTGAGATGTTGGCTAGGAAACTGAAGCCAAGAATCACCACATGGAACATACTTATCAGCAAACTTTGCCAAGAAGGAAGAATTGTAGAATCGGAAAAGCTTTTGACTTCCATGGTTTGTTTAGGTGTGACTCCAAAGAGGGAGATGTACTCCGTTGTACTTAATAGGGGTACTTCTCTGAAAACAATCTGAAGAAGCCATCAGATATCATGCAAGTAATGCAACAAAGTGGTTATAATTAAGACATCGACACACACTGGTCTCTTATAAGCAATCTAAGTAGTTCCAGTGATAAGGACAATGAAGATAGCGGCCAAGGATTTTTGTCCAGGCTTCTTTCTGGTAGTGGATTTTCTTGGAGAAAGGACTCCAAGGACAAACAAAGGTGATACAATGCCATATATGGTTCTGCTTCCTTGTTGTCTATCACTTTTTCGTTTGTTTATTGGTTTTCATAAATATAGGATATAGAATTGGGACATAGTTCGTTTTCCTAGTATGCAGGTTACTCTTTGATGGTTTTGCTTTGAGCTAGGATGGATATGGGTCTTTTATAGCATCTCATGTACATGACTATAGTCTTATCACATATAACAAATACAGAAATTGAGTTTTCATTGCCAAAAGTGCCCCATCTTTTCCTCTGGTTACTTTGTTCTTTCTTATTATTAGTATCATTATTTATATAATACAGTCATGTTCATTTTGACACTAACTGGATTGAATACTTCACCCTCCTGCTCACACTTTGAATTTCAATAGGTAAGTCTGTTCCTTCTTGCCCCAGTGGATTTTAATCTGTTGGTCCTTCATTTCTGTCACAACTTTACAACAATAGAAAAACTGTATGTGCTGTGTTTTGCAAGTGCTATTGTGGTATTGTCATTTGAGTTTGTGACTGCAAGTACCATGCAAATCATTTTCATGCATGTTCCTTGTCATTCCATTTCTTGGTGTTTTCTGTACATTGAGAAATTGGATGCTATCGTTTATTCATCAAGCTGGGCAGTTGCACTTGGTTTTTAACATTTACAGTTCCATAAGGATGTACATCCGACCATGCCTGGAAATTCAGAGTGTTTGTGGTCACGGCTGGTTTGCAAACCAGCCAGAAATCCCTAACCTGTTTTGACGCCCACCCGTATGCCATATCCCCATTCCACCTCTGGTATATCCTAATCCCACTAAGTGTGAAAGCGGGTCCAGACATAATGAATAGGAAACCAAGTATTGCTTTGATATTGCTCGTCACAAGTTAGATTTTCCTAACGATCGGAAGTTAGATGTTCATAACAATCGGAAAAACTACAGACTGTTTAATATCATATAAAGACCAGAGATTATTTAACATCATTTGTTACGAGACAGGTGTTTGCTACAAATCCAAAAGATTAGAGATTGATCGGTGGTTATATTATATGGAATAATCTTTTAATCAGATTGTGAGAGAGATATTGAGACGGTAAATGGAAGAGAGAAAGTAAATTGGAGAGAGAAATTAAAATGGGAGAGAAAAATTAATTTTATCTGAGTCATTCCTTTTTATATTTGCCAAATGTTACGATCTGATTAAGAGATTAGCAAATAAAAGGATGTCAGATAATCTGAATTCATATAATGTCTAGTGCAAAAGCAATCACATTATTGCATTATTCTTTGTAACAATCTACAACTATTACATGCTTTCTTTTCCTATGCATTTTTGCATAGTGTAGAAATGGAACATTGATGAGATCATATTGGTTTGATAGTATATTTCTCATTCTTACACTAAGAGATTGTGGATTCAAGTTGTGTTCTCTTTTTTCAAACTTCAAATTAATTGTAATAGTTAAAATAAAGAAGAAAATAAAAGAAAAGAAATGGAACCCTTATTTTTAACGAATGAGATTTCTTTTTTTGTTATTTGATATTGAGTCAGACTACTATTGAAACCAGAGAAATCAGACTCTAAAGCACAGCTTCGATTTCTACTCTAAAAAATCAGGAGATGTCTGCAAATACAAATGGTGGAGGTGAATGGGAATTTTATACTATGCTCACAACATGTGGGATTTTATTATATGATTTGAAAAGGATCCAAATGAAGCACTAAATTGGGTTTGTTTTTCTCTATTTTTAAATAATAATAATACAATTGAAATATGAATCAAGTCATTCTAATCTTGATGTGACTTAGATTTGTCTCAAGAATTCGTATATAATTGTAAGAAATTTTATTCGTAAAGGTAGCTGATGCATACAGTACAGCACCAAATAACCACATATATATTACTAACACAATCATGATCACTTCGGAGTGACAAGCATTCTCTCCGTCACACTCAAAAGATTATATAACTTTATTTAGGTTGTACGTACATTAGTCCCACGTAGATCAAACACTTCTAAGAAATCCAAGTTTTGTATGAATAACCAAATTATAATTTTTCTTGTTTACAGATTCTAACAAATGTTAGCGTGGTTCTGGAACTCAATTATCCACTTGTCATTAGCATACAAAACACATAATTATTATATATATATACACATATATATATTGCTGTGATGTTAATGAATATCCACCATTATTTATTGATTTAAACATCAACGAAGTCAACAATTGTGAGTTGACAATTTGTTTGCCAACTTGCTTTCATAATTTGCTTACCTAATTATTTTGTATATAAATAGATGTAATTTATATTTGGTTGTGAGGAGACTCAGTTCAGGAGCAATTTCTCTCTTCCAATTTCGTTCTCTCGCCCCCTCATATTCTTCCATTTATTCCCTTTCGGTTAACAACACTTCATTTCTTTTGATTTACAACATATATATATATATATATATATACTCATCATACAAAATATATATTATATAAAGTTGAATGTTGAATTTGTAATTAAAAATGAGTTCCATAATTTCTAATCTTTACACACCAGCAATGTTTATGTGATAATTGGGGTCGGAGCTATAAATTGGTTGGTATTTAGAACTTTTAATAAAGTTGAGGTTTCTAATTCAAATATTCCTTTAGAAATAAAAAAAAATATATGATAATTTATTCTAAAATATACATAATTTAACTCGAGTTGCTTGTTGACGATGATGATGATGCATGCATGTTTGATGAAAAGGAGAATAACCATATTAGAAAAGTAAGAAACATTTCCTTTGATGAGTGATTACTTGTCTAGAAATTTCGGTATAGATTTAAGTATCTAATGAATTTAGTACTTCGTTCAACTAATAAATTTTAATAACGGTTTAAATATACCATATATAAAAATAAATAAATCCATTCTAAGAAGGTTACCATTAGAATTTGAATGAGTGATTATGTTAATGATCATAAATTTAAAATTTACTAATGAGTGTAAATTTTTTGGATGGGAATGTCTGCACGTTTTATTCAAATGTATACCAGAAAACAATTTTTCCATAGAATCTTAGAATTAATTTATAGTGCAAAACAATTCAATGATATTGTTTTCCTATTCCTAAGAGATTTTTGTGGATGTACCCAATTTTTATTTTAAAAGTCTAAATCAAAATATTCAAAGAACAAACTAATTCCATTGAAACCATTCATAAATTAAGAAACTTACCACAAGATGAAATAAAAAATTGAAGGAGTAAAGAAGTAGGGAGAAGAAGATTTAATGGTGATGGTAGGCTGAGCTTTGGAAGAGAGAGAGAGAAAGAGGCGTGATAGTTGTGATATCATAGAGAAAGTAAAAGAAAAGAAACCAGTTATGGTGTATACAAAAAATGAAGAAAACTGCGGCGGCGGAGGAAAGCTGTGTGGCTGCAATTGTGATTTTGTGTGGTTGTAGTTGGTTGTTGTGGATGGATGTTGCGATTCACATCCTAATAGGACGCGATTCGAATCTTGGTCTCTGTTTTTTAGCAAGAAAACAGAGACCAAGTTGCTTTGTTTGCTTTCAAGTTGTTGTGCTGGTTTTATGTATGTCTTTGTTCATGTTTTTGTTATTTGGGTTTAGTTTCTGAGTTTTTGTAGTTCAAGATATGTACTGTTTTTTAATGGTCAAAATGTTTTTAGGACACAAGTGATCTACTTCTGTCTGATTCTGTGAACTGGGTTTTTGTGGTGTTTTTCTCTTTTGTTGTTTTTATAACAGTTTTTGTTGCTCTATTTGCTTCTCTCTCTCTCTCTCTCTGTGACTCCGCCATTCATCAGAACAACAACCAACCAAAGTGCCCATCATTGTTCATCAACCAACAACACATCTATGGAAGACAACTCGAGAAGAAACTTCGTTGTCGAATCCAAACGGCCCTCCAAAGAAGCTATGAGGAGATGGAGATCTGCCGTCCGCGTCGTCAAGAATCCTCGCCGCCGTCAACTGTTGAATGTTGTGAAGAAGAAGCTTGAAGTCCAATTTCAAGAACATGTCAGTCGGTACCTGGAAGAACGAGTTGCTCCTGGTTTGTCGATGAAAAATTAAAAAATAAATAAATAAATAAAGCAGTTTTATAATTAAAAATTATAAACACCAAAATGATGCTGTTAAAACTAGATTTACTCAGCTATTTAGTGTCGAAAAACAAACCCCATTACTTATTATTATTTAACTTTATATACATTTATATTTTTTAGAAATATAATTATCATTTTACTGTTTCTTTATTTGTTTAGTATATTAATTTAATTTTTTTACTGGAAAACTATTACCATTCTCAATTATTTAAACTATAAACAAGTTTCATCATAGTAATAACTTTTTATTTTACAAAGGTATTTTAAGCACGTCATCATAAGAAAAAATTTTAGAGTATTTTAACTAAACAATCTCAAAAGTCCTTTTGAATTTAAAAGCTCTTATAAAAAATATTATTCAAACAGAAATTGAAAAATTTAAGCTTTGATTTCTCTTCTTTTATTGTCAGAAGCAAAAAATAAAAGCTACCTAAACAAACCTTTAGTATGAATCTCAACTGAAAAATAAAATTCATCTTTTTTTTTCTCTCCAAATTATTAATACGCCACTCTTTCACTCTTTAAACACAAATTAATGACATTCCCTAAACCTAACAAACAAATTATTTAAGGTATTTAAAGGATTAGAGGAGAGCTAAGAGAGATATCCATGGTATGTGAAGAAGCAAAACTTGTAGTTAAGAGAAGAGAGAAAATGTAGAGGAGAGAGAGATTTGGCATAGATATTATTTCATGAGTTATTTTGGCCAATGAAAATTGGTAGAGAGGGCTAAATTTAGAAAGTGCACTAATGAAAATATCATTTTTTACAATTTTTTATTTTTCTTTTTCCATGAATTACTGTTTTAGTTTGAGAACTAATCCTTTGCTGTTGCTCATGAACTAATTTTTTAAAAAAAAATGGATGACATTTTGTGTGTTTAATGAAAGGCATAATGGGACGTTCATCTATATATTTTGTTATTAAAAACAATTATTTTGATAATCTACTGTTAGTTACTAAAGTCCACTAATTTTGATGTTATTTGAAACAATTTTTGTAGCGGCCGAAAACCCCTAGGGCCATAAAATGATGGCCCCAAGCATATTTGGATAATTGGACCAATGACTCGGTTGATCCAGTCTGGGCCCAAGACTCAAGATTCTTATTTTAATATGGTCACTAGTAGACCAATGGGTTTAAGACTTGAACTCCTACAAAATCGGAAGGATAATTAATTCCTTCATCCTTTCCCGCTACAAAATGGAAGAAGGCTCCTATTTGAAGAACCTTTGGTCACCTATAAAAAGGTACTTCATCATCTAGAGGACCAGGAGAGGCTCTTATTCATGTACACGGCAGAATACACTCAAAACCGGAAGAATATCAATTAAAATAATAATAATAATAATAAACAATGACAAGATAGGAAGAATGGCTTTGTAGAAAAAAAAAAAAAAAAAACTTTATTTTAGTTATTAAGGTTTCAAAAAATATCAAAATTTTAAATATCTTTTAAAAACAGCTCTTTTCATTTATAGTTTTTTTTTAAAACTCTTTACAATAATTTAAACAGTTAGTCAACTGACGGTTTATAATGATAGAATGTATAAAATGATATTTTTGTCCTTGATGATTGTTAATGGTATTAAATTTATTGGATTACTCATCATAAAATAATAAATTTATAAGTAAAATTATCTAAAATACCTCTAACTTTGAGTTACTGAACTATAATGACAAGATAGGAAGAATGGCTTTGTAGAAAAAAAAAAAAAAAAACTTTATTTTAGTTATTAAGGTTTCAAAAAATATCAAAATTTTAAATATCTTTTAAAAACAGTTCTTTTCATTTATAGTTTTTTTTTTAAACTCTTTACAATAATTTAAACAGTTAGTCAACTGACGGTTTATAATGATAGAATGTATAAAATGATATTTTTGTCCTTGATGATTGTTAATGGTATTAAATTTATTGGATTACTCATCATAAAATAATAAATTTATAAGTAAAATTATCTAAAATACCTCTAACTTTGAGTTACTGAACTATAATTTAATCTAAATCACTTTATTTATTATGAATATATTTTTACTAAAATATCTTAATTTGTAGCCGATTTTTTTAGTGAAATGGGTATGAGTGTCTCTCACATGAAAAAATCATTTTACTCTTTTTGCTTAAGGTATTTGTTACTATTAACCGTCAATTGACTGATGATTTGGATTATTTTAAAAAATTTTGGAACAATTAAGGATGAAAAGAGTTGTTTTCAAAAGATATTTAAATTTGATATTTTTTTAAAATTTTAAGGACTCAAATGAAGTTTTAAAAAAAAAACTTTGACGAAAATACTGTTCACCGTTGACTTCCCTTTTTTCAAAAAAAAAAAAATGGGGAAGTTAATAGATGAACACTGACTGAGAGTCAAACCAAAATCCAAATTTATTATCCTCCAGCTAACAACGAGCTGCTTCTAACTTTCAACTTCTTTCAATTTGTCGGCCAGTCGGTGGGTTGAGGGTGGCTGGGGAGAGGGTCCGATGGAGCATGACTTCGTCAGATGGTGGGTCCCAAGGGAGAGTGGTGGGGGGTGAGGTACGATGGAGCATGACTTCGTCATATGGTGGGTCCGGGGGGGGGGGGGGGGGGGTGGGTGGGTGGGGTGGGGTGTGTGTGTGTGGGGTGAGGGTACGATGGAGCATGACCTCATCATATGGTGGGTCCGATGTACTGCATGGGTCCGATGTACTGCATTAAAGAACTTACTTGGTACTCTCGAAGTATACATTTCCTGCTTAGAAATTTTGTAATTTCACATGCAACTGCCATGAACGTATATAATTGAATTGAAACCAGCATCAGGAATTAGTATTCTCTCATTTGGGACCTTTCTATGATCTTGCAGATTTTTCGATGTTGGACGAAAAGGAGAGGAACCATGTTAGAAAATTAAGAAAAAGTTCCTTGGATTGAATAATTACTTATTGAGAAATTTCGGTATAAATTTAAGTATCTAATAGATTTAATATATCGTTCAACTAATAAATTTTAATAAGAATTTAAATATACAATAAATCAGAATAAATAAATCCATTCTATTAAGGTTATATTCTAATGGAGGCTTATATTAATGATCAAAAATTTAAATTTTATTAATGCGTGTACGTTTTTGGTCTCGTTTGGTATGCGGGATAGGATTGAATAATTTATGTAGGATTTGATTAGATTAGATGAAATGAGATTGAATTAAATGTTATCTCATGTTTGGTAAAAACATGATATGATTAAAAATAGTGGGTGTAAACTTGGATTTTAAAGAAATTTTTCAGGGTCATTTTAGAAATTTTACAAAACATTTATTGATTTATGCCATTTTCCACCATTTCCAGCTGCTTCTCAGGGCCACAAAATCGCAGCACCGTCGACCACCATCTCTCTCTTCCCTCTGTCCTCCGCATCGAGCCCCCCCTTCTCATTGTCACGTCACCGATTAGCCCACCGCCGGTTCGATTCTTCTCCTTTTCGTTTCCTTTCCTTCTTCTTTCCCACTGAGGTTCACTTCGTCTTCCTTGCCGGTTGTCACTCAGTCTTCCTTTCCGTTCATCGCTGGGTTTTCCTTACTGTTCGTCGTTAGGTTTTCTTGCCGGTCGTCACTCAGTCTTCCTCACCGGTCGTAGTTCACCACTGGGTTTTCCTTGCCGTTCGTCGCTGGGTTTTCGTCGTTGGTCGTTGTTCGTCACTCGTGGTCTTCCTTGCCATTCGTTGTTCGACGCTCGTGGTCTTCCTTGTCGTTCGCCGGTCGTCGGTCGCAGGTGAGTGCAGTGGGATTATTTTAACCCATGTGTTTCAGTGGAATTGATTTATCCCAAAGTAATGAAATAAAAATGAGATGGGATAAATTAGTGAAGAGGCATTGGAGTGCACCAAACGTGGGTTTGGATAAAAATCAATTCAAACCCAATCCAATCCCAGCAAACAAACGAGGCCTTTTTGTTGGGAATATCTACACGTTTTATTCAAATGTGCATAAAAAAACAGTTTTTTGATAGAATTTTAAAATTAATTTATAGCCCAAAACAACTTGATATTTTTAATCTATTCATAAGATTTTTGCGGATGTACCCAGTTTTTATCTTAAAAGTCTAAATTAAGATAGTTTCTAATTCCTATCAACATTCCGTTATTTCTATATCTAAAAAATAATAATAAAAATTCTATTTGTCCTACCTTATCTTGTCTTTATATTAATTTAATTTAAACTTCAGATAAATTCCATATATCATTTTTTAAGTATATCTAACATTAAAGAGATTGGAGACTTTGTTAGATTTATTGAGATCAAATAACGTATACACTTTAAATATTCACTCTTACATTATAAAAAGATCAAACATTACATGCATAATTTGAATATTTACTTTCATAAAAATTCTTATAACACTTAAAAATAAAATTAATATAATGAGATTGAATCCCATCACAAACGTGGGAAAAAGAGTTGCACGTTCTTTTAATAAAATAACAAAATATCGATGTATAAAAAAACCAAAAGACAAAACAAAATATCGTTGTGTGAATGTTACTTTCAAAGGAAATTCGCAAGCAAGTTCCACTGCATTCACAAGGAATGTTACCAAAGCTTTTTGAGGCATATAAGTACGATGAGAAGCTCATGTTTTAAAAATCTATCCCCGTAGCATTAATTTTCTAGTTACTGTTTGGGCGTCGCGATTAGCTTGTTTGGAAACATTATTATGGCTAGCGTTTTGCATGAAAAAGTTTGCATTAAGTTTCTACTTGATGTTCCTGCCACCCTTCGCAAACCCAACAAAAGGTGGCGCTCTGCTTTCGCTAAAATCTACTGTTCCAAAACGCTGTTTTCTCTAGCCAAAAATGTTGCACCCGCAAAAACCTACAATAAGGTTTCACGCCTTCCTTGTACTGTTGTCAATCTTGAACCTCCTGGAGAAAACACATCGTTCAAGATTGATCAGACAAGTCTTGATGGGCTTGTGAAGGAGAAAAGTCTCGACAAACTTGGACAGTTTGGCGGGACTTCTGGGCTTGTTTCTGCTCTTGAAACTGATATCAATACTGGAATCATTGGCAGTGTAGAAGATGTTGTCCGCAGACAGGAGGCGTTTGGTTCTAACACCTATAAAAATCCGCCAACGAAGAGCTTCTTTCAGTTTGTTGTGGAGGCTTTTAAAGATGTAACCATTTTTATTCTCTTAGGGTGTGCAGCACTCTCTCTTGGTTTTGGCATTAAGAAGCATGGATTGAAAGATGGCTGGTATGACGGTGGAAGCCTATTCGTTGCCGTCTTTCTGTTCATTGCTGTCTCTGCTGTAAGTAATTACAGACAAAATAGACATTTTGATAAATTATCAAAAGTCAGTAATAATATCCAAACTGAAGTCATCCGGAAAGGTCGGCGCCAACGAATTTCCATCTTTGAAATTGTTGTTGGCGAAGTTATATGCTTGAAAAGTGGAGACCAAATTCCTGCAGATGGCTTGTTCCTACATGGACATTCTTTACAGGTGGACGAATCAAGCAAGACAGGGGACAGCGATCATGTGGAAGTAAACAGCAGCCAAAATCCATTCTTGTTCTCTGGTACCAAGGTGGTTGATGGCTATGCTTGTATGCTTGCCACGTCAGTCGGCATGAACACAACATGGGGCCAAATTATGAGCGAAAGCAGTCATGACACCAGCGACCAAACACCTTTACAAGCTCGGCTCAACACGCTAACTTCATCTATAGGCAAGATTGCTTTGGCAGTTGCTTTCTTAGTCTTCTTGGTCCACTGTTTCAGTGGGAATATAACAGACGAGGAAGGAATTCAGGAATTTAATGGAAGCAGGACAAAGGCTCTTGTAGGGACTGTGGCTGCTTCAGTTACTGTTATTGTAGTTGCCATCCCCGAAGGTCTTCCGTTAGCTATTACACTTACTCTTGCTTATTCCATGAAGAGAATGATGGCTGATCAAGCTATGGTGAGGAAGCTGTCAGCATGCGAGACCATGGGCTCTGCAACTATTATTTGTACAGATAAAACTGGCACTCTCACTCTCAACGAAATGAAAGTGACTATGTTTTGGCTTGGCAAAGAACTTGTAAGAGAAGGTGCTGCTTCTTCTGTTTCTCCATGGGTTGTTGAACTCATCCTGCAAGGAGTTTCTCTGAATACGACTGGTGGTGTCTACAATGCAAGTTCAGCATCAGAATATGAGTTCTCAGGCAGTCCAACGGAGAAGGCTATTCTTTCATGGGCACTTCAGGAACTGAAAATGGATATGGAGGAATTGAAGCAGAGATGTATCATTCTTAAATTCGAAGCTTTCAATTCTCAAAAGAGACGGAGTGGGGTTTTGATGAGGAAGAATGCAGACAACACAATCCATATGCACTGGAAAGGAGCAGCAGAGCTGATTCTAGCAATGTGTTCCAGCTACTACGATGCTTCTGGAATCGAGAAAGACCTGGATGAAGGAGAAAGAGATAAATTTGGGCAAATTATTGAAGGTATGGCAGCTAGCAGCCTCAGATGCATTGCTTTTGCACATAAACAAGTGGAGGATCATGATAATGCGGATGGTCTTAAGAACCTAGATGAGAATAATTTGAGCCTATTAGGACTGGTGGGCATCAAGAATCCGTGTCGTCCAGGGGCAAAGAAAGCAGTGGAAGATTGCCAACATGCTGGAGTGAAAATCAAGATGATTACTGTTGATAATGTTTTCATTGCAAAAGCCATAGCCACTGAATGTGGAATACTGGGGCCCAATCAGGACCTGTCCAGTGAAGCAGTGGTGGAGGGAGAGGAATTCAGAAACTACACACATGAAGAGAGGATGGAGAAGGTTGATAACATATGCGTGATGGCAAGATCCTCTCCTTCTGACAAGCTGCTAATGGTACAATGTTTGAAACGGAAAGGTCATGTGGTTGCAGTCACTGGGGATGGCACAAATGATGCACCAGCTCTGAAGGAGGCAGATATAGGACTATCTATGGGAATTCAAGGCACTGAAGTGGCCAAGGAGAGCTCAGATATTGTCATCTTGGATGACAGTTTTTATTCTGTAGTGACAGTACTCAGATGGGGAAGATGCGTCTATGCCAACATCCAGAAATTCATTCAGTTCCATCTTACAGTCAATGTTGCTGCTCTTGTGATCAACTTCGTAGCTGCTGTTTCTGCACGTGAAGTCCCTTTAACTGCAGTTCAGTTATTGTGGGTCAACCTTATCATGGACACACTAGGTGCTCTGGCTCTCGCTACAGAGAAGCCCTCCAAGGAGCTCATGGACAAACCGCCTGTGGGTCGCGCAGAACCCCTTATCACCAACATCATGTGGAGGAATCTCCTGGCTCAAGCCACGTATCAAATAGCTGTCCTCTTGACCTTACAATTCAGAGGTGAATCCATCTTTGGTGTCAATGAGAAGGTCAACGACACCTTGATTTTCAACACATTTGTGCTTTGCCAAGTCTTCAATGAATTCAACGCAAGAAAGCTCGAAGAGAAAAATGTTTTTGAGGGAATCAACAAGAATAAGTTGTTTTTGGGAATTATTGGGATAACCATTGTTCTTCAAGTAGTGATGGTGGAATTTGTGAGGAAGCTTGCAAGTACAGAAAGGCTGAATTGGTGCCAATGGGGTGTTTGCATCGCATTTGCAACAGTTTCGTGGCCTATTGGTTGGATTTTCAAATGCATACCTGTTCCAGAGAAACCAGTTTTCAGCTATCTCAAGTGAAAGAAGTACCAGGCCTAACAATTTATTTGATTGTCTATACATGTACATCCTACCCTGCAGCATTCTGATTTTGTGTGCTATCATTTTCAGTTTTTTTTTTTTTTTTTTAACATATTATTAATAAGAAATAGTCATATTATTTATTTTAATTGTCCGCATGGTTTCATCTTGGTTGGACATAACTATAGCTTGCAAATAGCATAACTGTTATGTTGGATACAAATTAAAACAGCAAAAAATAATTTATAAACCTTTAAAATTTCAACTATGTCATCAAGCAGCATCAGCATACAAGCACATACTTGAGATGTTTGGTTTCATTTGGTATCTACTATTTCGTTAGTTAAAACTACTAAATTGCTGTTCTGCATTTCTCAGCAGCAGAAGTCCTGATTTTCTTAAAAAATGAGCCATATGATCAGAAATCATATAAACAAGTCAAATAATTCTGCTTGTTACTTTGTAATATTTTTATCCTTTATAAATTGCAAGAGTAGTACCTGCTCATCTTACAGATCATTAACGTTTCCACAAGATTGAGTGGAAAAATTGAGACTTCTTAAAACCATATAACAAAATGAACAAAAAGCAACTAGGCAATATCAAGAAACAACTTTAAAAGTTGAACCAACTTTACTGTCTCAGCACATAAAAAAAGTAAACACACCGATTTTATGCAGTGCATACACATAGAAGTCAACTTCAAGCATGCAACGATAAGATATAAAAGTTATCAGCGTCAAATAACATGCTAACAGGGCTAAAATAGGATCACTGCCCGTTCTTAAAAAATAACATGCATGCAGGTTTTCGAACCAATTAATCTGCCAATATAAGTACAAATGAAAATAAATACATAGTCTCAGGCAAGGCTCCTTAGTCTCCTGCTAAGTGTATTTTTATTTTTCTATTTACAATAAAGTAATTTATCATACTATTTGTAGTAAATACACTACGAATGAAAGTTACCTTACACTTATGCTAATTTTTGTTTGAAAAATGCAAGACACTGACTTAAGTAAAAATTTTTTACTGTTTATATACAAAAAAATTTAAAGAAATTTACTGTTTATGCAATGAATTGTCGTAGAACTCGGCCGACTTCTCATCGAGTACTCGCGGAATGGCATTCTAGAGCTCTGCCTCCAACAAGTACGCGCTGAGTTGAACCGAGTACTTGATCATTCAAATTGGCCAATTTGGCCAACTCGCCAATCCAAAATTCAAACCTGAAAAAAAATAATAATAATAAACAATAAATTAAATTGACGCAGAGCTTCAAATCATCAAAACTAGGGCTGTAGCACCGTATGGGCTAGAGTAGGCTCACTGAATTTTATTATTATTATTATTATTTTTTATAAATATAGTTTATGTTAGTGTTTGTTGTGTGTTGTACATTATTGCTTTAGTGTTTTTCTTACTGTGTCAGTGCTTCAGAAGAAGAAAAAGAGAAAAAAAAAAAGATAGGTACCTACGCATGGGATATATATATATATATATATATATACAAAAGTCATCATCTATCAATACTTTTTAGGAAGAAATTAAGACTTATAGGAAAAAAAAAAAAGAAGTTTAGAAACTCATTGAAGAGGAGAGAGTTTTATTAATATTAAAGGAACGTCTCCCTTTTGCCTTGAATGCAAAACGAGCCTCCCTTTTATAGTTACAAATTGACTTGTTAAAAATCTAAAATGGAGTTGCTATAGTGCTATAGTGACCCGACATCTTTTCTAAAGTAAACAGTAAAAGCACACAAGACTCAAACAGGAAAAGTAAATAGTATAGAATATGCCAAAACATAATAATGCAGCACAGTAAAAGTGAACAATGCTGCTACAGGAGATGACGGCTGATAAGATTATTAATCCTTTTAATATCAAAACAAATACTTATTTGTTCAAAATCTATTATGTATATTTTTTCTTATTTATATTTATATTTCTATTCAAATTACATATGTAATAATTTTATTTGATATAGGGATATTATGAAAAACCCCCCTGAAAAGTAAAATAATCAAAAATTACATCCGGTTTTCATTTTATTAGGTGAATCGCACCCCGCCATTAACTTTCCGTCCAAAATGTTAACATTTTTCATTCGAAATAGTGAAATGACCAAAATACCATTATCATATCCTATAAAATTCCTCTTATACCCTTCAAACTTAGGAAATGACTAAAATATCCTTTAAATTATTAATTAATTAAAATATTAAATAAAAAATAACATATTTAAAAAAAAAATTCTTCACACAAAATCCATTTCTCTCTCCACTATTTCTTCTTCTTCTGCTGCTTCTACTCTTCTTCTTCTTTTTCTTTTTCTTTTGCTCATCATCATCATCATCTTCTTCTGCTCTTGTTCTTCTCAGGGTTCGATTCTTCTTCTTTTGCTCTTCTTCTTCTTCTTCTTCTTTTGCTCGTCTTTTTCTTTTTCTGCTCGTCTTCTTCTTTTAGTCTTCTTCTTCTCTGGGTTCCAATTCGAACCCAGTTTCTAGGTTCCTTCAAACCGAGAAACTACGTTCCATTCGAACTCAAAACTAGGTTCGAATGAACCCAAATCTGGGTTCAAATTCGAACCCAGTTCTAGGTTCCTTCAAACCTAGTTCTGGGTTTGATTTGATTGGGTTGATCGTGATTTTTTTTTTTTTTTTGAGTTGTTTTTGGTTGATTAAATTTTGATGTTTTTATATTGTTTTGGTATGTTTGGATTGTTGTTTGTGATGTTGGTTACATGATATTGGTAATGTGTTTTTATATTTAGGATTTTAGATTGATGTGTTGAATTGGTAAATTAGGATGATGATAAGAATTTTTTTTTTAATTTTAATTTTTTTTAAAGTTTTTAATAATTTTTTTCATTTTAAAATTTTAATTATTTTATTAAATTACCATTTTACCCTTTAATGTTAACACCAGTTGGTTTTTTTAAACAGCAAGGGATGATTTACCTAATAAAATGAAAATCAGGTTTAATTTTCGATTATTTTGCTTTTTAGGGAGGGTTTTCATAATATCTCTTTAATATATTAGATTTGAAATTTTATTTAAATTTTTTACGTTTTGCTTCTTTTTTTTAATCATAATATTAGTTGCATACCATATCACTTAAATTTAATATCTTTGGTGTTTTTCTTAATACACTCTTTAATTTAAAAGTATGGTATTAATTATAAATTATGATTATCAAGATATAAATTATCTATGTTTAAAGAAAAATGATTGATGTTATAACATTATTATGTTATAATTCATATTTGATAAATTTCATCTTTTAAACATCTTTAGTTATAATGTTGATTGATGTCTAATTTTACTTATATTTTATATTTCTTTCATATTTTATTCAGTCCTTTTATTTTTATTTTTGATTATTTATAATATAAATCTTAAGGGGTAAGTAAGATTTATTATATTTCCTTTAATTAAATATATTTATGTTTTTTTTTAATTTATAACGTATTTTCAGAACATCTAAATTTATTTAAAAATTTTATCCTAACCCATTCCTGTTACGTCCCTGACCAAAACTAAACCCACAAGTGCCTCTCTGCCTCACCAAGACACCAAACTTGTCGACCACCAGACCTTAACCCCGACCGGCTGACCGTCATCGCCACCGACTTGTCGGTTGCTGGTCCAACGTCGCTGTCGTTTCCGCCGTCACCCTCGCTGCTGTTCATCTCCTCCAAATCTGGTGATTCAATAATCAATACACACACGCAGATCAGAAGAAGAAGCAGAAGAAAGAAATCAAGAAATGGAGGGAAGGGCAAATCTGGCCACCAACATTTTTGTGTGTGTGTGTGAGAGAGACAGAGAGAGAGAAGAAGAAGAAATGAGAGATAAGAAAAGAAGAAGGTATTTATTTTATCAATCTGGTAGTCACATGTTAACGAACTTCTATAGCATATCACTCAACGTGTACATGAAATCGCAAACCGATAAGGTTTTGGTTATGTGGTTCTGATTTCAGATTCCATGACCTTCATTTCTGACCAGTTTGCGTGACATATTAAAGTCAACTGCGCTTTTTTTTTTTGGAAACAGAAGTCAACTGCACTATGGGTTTGGTTTCAGCACGTTAATTGTTTGGGATAATTTCAATTTCTCCTGTAATTTGATGAAATAGCCAAAATCCCATTAATTTTGAGAAATAGTTAATATCCCTCTATAGTTTGTGGATATGTTCAAAAAAATCCCTTTTAGTTTATAAAAATATCCAAAAAAAAAACTCTTTACCATCAACTTAGACGTTAGAAGTCAATCTTTCATCATTAATGTGGAAAGACAAATTTGTCAAAGCAAAATAAAATATATAATAATATTAAATAATTAAATTAAAATAGATTTTTGTGAGAAAAATAATGTCATCTCCACCATCCATCAAGATCAAAACAAAAAAATAAAATAAAATAATTAAATAACATTAAAAAAATTAAAACAGATTTAAAAGAAAAAAAGAAAATCATCTCTACCATCTATCACAAGGATGAACTGTGGTGATAAAAAAAAAAAATAGAATGAAAAAAAAAATTATTTAAATGCAAAAAAAAAAAAAAAAAAAAAAAACTTTCTTCATCTTTTTCTTCCATTTTTTCCATTTGACTGTCCAATGTCCATTTGCTTCTTTCATCTTTTTCTTCTTCATCTTCTTCTTCTTTTTCTTCTTCATCTTCTTCTTCTTTTTTCTTCTTCTTCTTCTTTTTCATCGAAAACTAGAGGTCGGCATGAAGGACATCTTCTTCTTCTTCTATTTTTAAGAGTGATGTTGGCATGAAGAACATTATGTCTCTTTTGATGGGTCTCCGACAAAGGAGACCCAATGTTTGCATTTTTTTTTTTCAGTTTTTTTTTTTCTTGAGAATGAGGTTGATGAATTTAACTGTTGTTTCTTTTTTTTTTTGGTCATTTTTTTTTCAAATGCAATATGGTTGTTTGTTGTTTTTGATTTGGTGTTTATTGATGAAAAATGAAGAAGAAGATTTTTAACTTTTCACTTTTCATTTTCCATTTTTCATTTTTTTTTTTAATTTGAAACCTAGTTTTTTTTTTTTTTCATTTTCCATTTTTTTAAATTTGTTTTTAAAAAAATTATATTGATATTAATGATGTTGATGTTTTGTTGATGGTGGTTCATGGTGGAATAAAGAGGAGAGATTATTGGCGTTTGAGGGTTGATGATGGTTTAGACATTGATGATAGTTGAAGATGAAGAAATGGATGAAGAAGATGAATTGGGTTGAGTTTGGTTTAGGCATTGATGATGGTTGAAGAAGATGAATTTTTTGGGTTTCTACCCCAGAAATGTATGCTTCAATATTTTTTCATTTTAAGTTTTTTTTTTTTTATTATTTTCAAATGAATCTCAGTCATTCATCATAAAGATAGAGAGTAGAGATTAAAAAAAAAAAATTAATAAATTATTTTTATTATTTCTTATTTTTCTCAAATTTTTTAAATAAGGGAGAAATCTAAAAAAACCCCTGAAAACAAAAATAACATCAGTTTACCCCCATTTTTGAAAATATTAACCAAAAAACTCCCTACCGTCTGCGAAAAGCGGTTTCCATCGAGATGTTTAGTGGTTTTGTGATAAAAATAATAAAAGACCAAAATACCCCTAATAATTAAATAAAAATTAAGTGAAAATTTTTTCATCTAACTGAAATTAATTTAAAAATATATATATTAAAATATTAAAAATTAATCTAGATCCTCAATAAAAATTTGAAGAAAAATTAAAGAAACCAGATCTTCAAGTTTGAAGATCCGGGTTTCATTAAATCAAAACAAAATTTTTTTTTTTAAAAATCTTCAATAAATTTTCTTTTAAAAAAAGTAAAAATTTGAAGAAACCCAGATCTTCAAATGTTCATTGAAGATCTAGGTTTCATTAAATGAAAAAAAATGAAAAAAAAAAACTCTTCAATAAATTTTGGTCAACATATGCGTGAAATCAAGAATCCGTGTCATCCACGGGCAAAGAAAGCAGTGGAAGATTGCCAACATGCTGGAGTGAAAATCAAGATGATTTCTGTTGATAATGTTTTCATTGCAAAAGCCATAGCCACTGAATGTGGAATACTGGGGCCCAATCAGGACCTGTCCAGTGGAGCAGTGGTGGAGGGAGAGGAATTCAGAAACTACACACATGAAGAGAGGATGGAGAAGGTTGATAACATATGCGTGATGGCAAGATCCTCTCCTTCTGACAAGCTGCTAATGGTACAATGTTTGAAACGGAAAGGTCATGTGGTTGCAGTCACTGGGGATGGCACAAATGATGCACCAGCTCTGAAGGAGGCAGATATAGGACTATCTATGGGAATTCAAGGCACTGAAGTGGCCAAGGAGAGCTCAGATATTGTCATCTTGGATGACAGCTTTTATTCTGTAGTGACAGTACTCAGATGGGGAAGATGCGTCTATGCCAACATCCAGAAATTCATTCAGTTCCATCTTACAGTCAATGTTGCTGCTATTGTGATCAACTTCGTAGCTGCTGTTTCTGCACGTGAAGTCCCTTTAACTGCAGTTCAGTTATTGTGGGTCAACCTTATCATGGACACACTAGGTGCTCTGGCTCTCGCTACAGAGAAGCCCTCCAAGGAGCTCATGGACAAACCGCCTGTGGGTCGCGCAGAACCCCTTATCACCAACATCATGTGGAGGAATCTCCTGGCTCAAGCCACGTATCAAATAGCTGTCCTCTTGACCTTACAATTCAGAGGTGAATCCATCTTTGGTGTCAATGAGAAGGTCAACGACACCTTGATTTTCAACACATTTGTGCTTTGCCAAGTCTTCAATGAATTCAACGCAAGAAAGCTCGAAGAGAAAAATGTTTTTGAGGGAATCAACAAGAATAAGTTGTTTTTGGGAATTATTGGGATAACCATTGTTCTTCAAGTAGTGATGGTGGAATTTGTGAGGAAGCTTGCAAGTACAGAAAGGCTGAATTGGTGCCAATGGGGTGTTTGCATCGCATTTGCAGCAGTTTCGTGGCCCATTGGTTGGATTTTCAAATGCATACCTGTTCCAGAGAAACCAGTTTTCAGCTATCTCAAGTGGAAGAAGTACTAGGCCTAACAATTTATTTGATTGTCTATACATGTACATCCTACCCTGCAGCATTCTGATTTTGTGTGCTATCATTTTCAGTTTTTTTTTTTTTTTTTTTAACATATTATTAATAAGAAATAGTCATATTATTTATTTTAATTGTCCGCATGGTTTCATCTTGGTTGGACATAACTATAGCTTGCAAATAGCATAACTGTTATGTTGGATACAAATTAAAACAGCAAAAAATAATTTATAAACCTTTAAAATTTCAACTATGTCATCAAGCAGCATCAGCATACAAGCACATACTTGAGATGTTTGGTTTCATTTGGTATCTACTATTTCGTTAGTTAAAACTACTAAATTGCTGTTCTGCATTTCTCAGCAGCAGAAGTCCTGATTTTCTTAAAAAATGAGCCATATGATCAGAAATCATATAAACAAGTCAAATAATTCTGCTTGTTACTTTGTAATATTTTTATACTTTATAAATTGCAAGAGTAGTACCTGCTCATCTTACAGATCATTAACGTTTCCACAAGATTGAGTGGAAAAATCGAGACTTCTTAAAACCATTTAACAAAATGAACAACAAGCAACTAGGCAATATCAAGAAACAACTTTAAAAGTTGAACCAATTTTACTGTCTCAGCACAAAAAAAAAGTAAACACACCGATTTTATGCAGTGCATACACATAGATGTCAACTTCAAGCATGCAACGATAAGATATAAAAGTTATCAGCGTCAAATAACATGCTAACATGTACAGGGCTAAAATAGGATCACTGCCCGTTCTTAAAAAATGACATGCATGCAGGTTTTCGAACCAATTAATCTGCCAATATAAGTACAAATGAAAAATAAATATATAGTCGAAGGCAAGGCTCCTTAGTCTCCTGCTAAGTGTATTTTTATTTTTCTTTTTACAGTAAAGTAATTTATCATACTATTTGTAGTAAATACACTACGAATGAAAGTTACCTTACATTTACGCTAATTTTTGTTTGAAAAATGCAAGACACTGACTTAAGTAAAATTTTTTTACTGTTTATATAAAAAAAAAATTAAAGAAATTTACTGTTTATGCAATGAACTGTCGTAGAACTCGGCCGACTTCTCATCGAGTACTCTCGGAATGGCATTCCAGAGCTCTGCCTCCAACGAGTACTCGGTCATTCAAATCGGCCAATTTGGCCAACTCACCGATCCAAAATTCAAACCTGAAAAAAAATAATAATAATAAACAATAAATTAAATTGACGCAGAGCTTCAAAATCATCAAAACTAGGGACGTAGCACTGTATGGGCTAGATAGGCTCACTGAATTTTTTTTTTTTTTTTAATAAATATAGTTCATGTTAGTGTTTGCTGTGTGTTGTATATTATTGCCTTAGCGTTTGTCTTACTGTGTCAGTGCTTCAGAAGAAAAAAAAAAACAAAAAAAGAGATAGGTACCTGCGCATGGGATATATATATACATACAAAAGTCATCGTCTCTCAATACATTTTAGAAAAAAATTAAGACTTATAGAAAAGAGAAGAAATTTAAAAACTCATAGAAGAGGAGAGAGTTTTATTGATATTAGAGGAACGTCTCCCTTTTACCTTAAATGCAGAATGAACCTCCCTTTTATAGTAATAAACTGACTTGTTAAAAGACTAAAATGGATCTGTTATAGTGCTACAGTGATCCGATACCTTTTCTAAAGCAAACAGTAAAAGCATACGGGACTCAAATAGGAAAAGTAAATAGTATAGAATATGCCAAAACATAATAATGCAGAGTGAACAGTACTGCTAGAGGAGATGGCGGCTGACAAGATTATTAATCCTTTCAATATCAAAACAAATACTTATTTGTTCAAAATCTATTATATATATATTTTCTTGTTTATATTTATATTTCTATTCAAATTACATATGTAATAATTTTATTTCATATATTAGATCTGAAATTTTACCTAAATTTTTCACGTTTTGCTTTTTTTTTTTTTTTTTTTTTTTTTTTTTGTAATCATAATATTAGTTGCATACTATATTACTTAAATTTAATATCTTTGATTTTTTTCCTAATACAATCTTTAATTTAAAAGCATGATATTAATTATGAATTATGATTGTCAAGATGTAAATTATCTATATCTAAAGAAAAATGATTGATGTTATAATTCATATTTAATAAATTTGATCATTTAAACATCTTTAGTTATAGTGTCGATTGATGTCTAATTTTACTTATATTTTATATTTTTTTCATATTTTATTCAGTCTTTTTATTTTTATTTTTAATTATTTATAATATAAATTTTAAGTGATAAGTAAGTCTTATTATATTTCCTTTAATTAAATATATTTATGCTTTTTTAATTTATAACATATATTCATAACATCCAAATTTATTTAAAAATTTTATTCTAACCCATTCTTGGTTACGTCCCTGACCAAAACTAAACCCACAAGTGCCTCTCTGCCTCACCAAGACACCAAACTCGTTGACCACCAGACCTTAACCCGACCGGCTGATCGTCATCGTCATCGACTTGCCGGTTGCTGGTCCAACGTCGCTGTCGTTTCCGCCGTCACCCTCGCTGCTGTTCATCTCCTCCAAATCTGGTGATTCAATAATCAATACACACACGCAGATCAAAAGAAGAAGCAGAAGAAAGAAATCAAGAAATGGAGGGAAGGGCAGATCTGGCCACCAACATTTTTGTGTGAGAGAGAGAGAGAAAGAGAGAGAGAGAGAGAAGAGAAGAAATGAGAGATAAGAAAAGAAGAAAGTATTTATTTTATCGATCTGGTAGCCACATGTTAATGAACTTCTATAGCATATCACTCAACGTGTACATGAAATCGCAAACCGATAAGGTTTTGGTTATGTGGTTCTGATTTCAGACTCTATGACCTTCATTTCTGACCAGTCTGCGTGACATATTAAAGTCAACTGCACTTTTTTTTTTTTTTTTTTGGAAATAGAAGCCAACTGCACCATGGGTTTGGTTCAACACGTTAATTGTTTGGGATAATTCCAATTTTCCCCTGTCATTCGATGGAATAGCCAAAATCCCATATATTTTGAGAAATAGTTAATATCCCTCTATAGTTTGTGGATATGTTCAAAAAAATCCCCTTTAGTTTATAAAAATATCCAAAAAAAAAAACTCTCTACCATCAACTTAGATGTTAGAAGTCAATCTTCGCCCATTAATGTGAAAAGACAAATTTGTCCAAGCAAAATAAAATATATAACAATATTAAATAATTAAATTAAAATAGATTTTTGTGAGAAAAATAATTTCATCTCCACCATCCATCAAGATCAAAACAAAAAAATAAAATAAAATAAAATAAAATAATTAAATAGCATTAAAAAAATTAAAACAGATTTTTAAAAAAAAATCATCTCTACCGTCCATCACAAGGATGAACGGTGGTGACGAAAAAAAAATAGAATGAAAAAAAAGTTATTTAAATGCAAAAAAAAAAAAAAAAATCTTTCTTCATCTTTTTCTTCCATTTTTTTACATTTGACTGTCCAATGTCCATTTTCTTCTTTCAACTTTTTCTTCTCCGTCTTCTTCTTCTTTTTCTTCTTCTTCTTATTCTTCTTTTTCATCGAAAACTAGAGGTCAGCATAAAGGACATGTTCTTCTTGTTCTTCTATTTTTAAGAGTGATGTCGGCATGAAGGACATATTCTTCTTGTTATTCTATTTTTAAGAGTGATGTCGGCATGAAGAACATTATGTCTCCTTTGATGGGTCTCCGGCAAAGGAGACCCAATGTTTGTATTTTTTTTTTTTTTCAGTTTTTTTTTTCTTGAGAATGAGGATGATGAATTTAACTATTGTTTCTTTTTTTTTTTTTTTTTGGTCATTTTTTTTCAAATGCAATATGGTTGTTTGTTGTTTTTGATTTGGTGTTTATTGATGAAAAATGAAGAAGAAGATTTTTAACTTTTCACTTTTCATTTTCCATTTTTCATTTTTTTTTTTTTAATTTGAAACCTAGTTTTTTTTTTCACTTTCCTTTTTTTCAAATTTGTTTTTAAAAAAATTATATTGATATTAATGATGTTGATGTTCTGTTGATGGTGGTTCATGGTGGAATAAAAGGAGAGATTATTGGCGTTTGAGGGTTGATGATGGTTTAGACATTGATGATGGTTGAAGATGATGAAATGGATGAAGAAGATGAATGGTTTGGTTTGAGTTTCGTTTAGGTATTGATGATAGTTGAAGATGATGAACTGGGTGACAAAGATGAACTGGGGTTGGTTTGGTTTTGGTTTAGGCATTGATGATGGTTGAAGAAGATAAAATTTTTGGGTTTCTAGCCCAAAAATGTATGCTTCAATTTTTTTTTTTTTTTATTTTGAGTTTTTTTTTTAATTATTTTAAAATGAATCTCATTCATTCATCATAAAGATAGACAATAGAGATTAAAAAAAAAATTAATAAATTATTTTTATTATTTTTTATTTTTCTCAATTTTTTAAATAAGGAAGAAATCTAAAAAGCCATCTGAAAACAAAAATAACATCAGTTTGCCCCCATTTTTGAAAATATTAACCAAAAAACCCTTTACCGTCTGCGAAAAGCGGTTTCCATCGAGATGTTTTGTGGTTTTGTGATAAAAATAATAAAAGACCAAAATACCTTTATTAATTAAATAAAAATTAAGTGAAAAATTTCATCTAACTGAAATTAATTTTAAAAAAATATTAAAATATTAAAAATTAATCTAGATCCTCAATAAAAATTTGAAGAAAAATTAGAAAAACTAGATCTTCAAGTTTGAATATCTAGGTTTCATTAAATCAAAACGAAAACTTTTTTAAAAAAAAATCTTTAATAAATTAAAAAAAAAGTAAAAATTTGAAGAAACTCAGATCTTCAATGAACATTTGAAGATCTGGGTTTCATTAAATGAAAAAAAAAAAAAAAAACTCTTCAATAAATTCAAAAAAAAAATCTTCAATAAAAAAAAAAATTGAAAAAACCCTGATCTTCAATGAACATTTGAAGATCTGGGTTTCATTAAATGAAAAGAAATGAAAAAAAAAAAAACTCTTTAATAAATAAAAACAAAAAATAGAAAACAAAATTTTGAAAAAAAAAAATAAAAAGAAAAATCCCAGATCTTCAAATGTTTGAAGATCTGGGTTTCCCCTACCACATCCAAAAATATAATCCCCTGTCACATCCAGAATACACAAATAACTAACAAAAAACACAAACCACCCAAGCACCATTCACATACCATCACACACCAGCCCCTCTCATCACCATCATCACCATTCATCATACACCTACTGTCCATCAAACCATCATCAAATACCAGTGATGAACACCATCACACATCCACTAGTCCATCCATCACCACCTAACCATTTTTAGCAAAAAACTTTTCGACACTCTATCTTCTGGATCCAGATCAGACCTGACAGACATCCTAAAGAGGGCGTCGATGAAGGGAGGAAAGGGAAGAGAGAGTAATAGCGGAGGGTGGAGAGGGACAAAGGAGAGAGCGAAGGGTGAAGAGGGAAGAGAGAACGACGACGGAGGAGGGTGAAGAAGAAAGAGAAAGAGACATAGTGGAGGATGGTGGAGAGGAAAAAGAAAACGAGACAGTGGAGGGTGGAGATGTTTTTTTTTTTTTTTAATTTAGCTATTTAATTTTTTTGATGAAAATTTTTTATTTTTATTTAAGTTTTTAATTCAATTGTCCCAACAAAGGTATTGAATATTATATCCTTAAAACTCATGGTTTCATTATATTTTTGCTCAATTTACTATTCTAATTGACGGTTGGCCATTTTTAGCTAATATTTTTAAAACCAACGGTGATTTGACATTATTTTCAATTTTAGGAGGTAGAATGATAATAACCCTTTAAATAACTCAATGGTAGTTTTGTCTTTTCTCACATTGTCACTGTCAAAGTCTATGTTTTATTAACAGAGTTAACAGAAGAGGAAAAGTGAGATTTCTTCAAACTTTAAGGGATAATTTGTGATTACATTAAACCATAGGGGGAAACTGAGATTATCCCTAATTTTTTTAATGATGCAACTTATATCTTGAGGATTGGGTTTGATATTAATATATAAAATTTGAGCAAATATTTCTTGTTGTACTTTTATTTTATTTTTTTCTAAATTTTTGATAATTTAGTAATATATCAATATAAAAAAAAAAAGTGGATGATCAAGATTTGTTAGATATTTTATTTTCTCTTTCATATATCACTTAAACTTAAATTTTTTTCATAAAATATTAGTAAAAATAAAAAAATTAACAGAGAATCTTTACTCATAAAATTCTCAGGCTTTTAAGGTTTTGATTGTGTAGCGTGTCATATATTGGTTAGTTGATGATTGTTACACCATCATGTGACATTAAATTCGTGTGCTCACACATTATTAACTAGCTTTACGTGTTGTTTGGGATGACTTCTAAAAATCGCTTTTTAGCATCCCTAGACCAAAAACTGCTTTTGTGAGTGTTTGGGTAGACTCCCAAAACAACTTTCAGCTTTCCAAATGAGTTTCAAAGCGAAGTTGCTGTTGTGTGTAAAAATCTACAGTCAATAATACTATTTTGAGTTTTGAAATTTAAACACTAACAACTTGCTATAGAATCCAAAGAGACGCAACTTTGAGAAAAAGAAAGAATTTAATTGCTTTAGAATAGAAAAAAATTTCTGCAAAGCTTCGTTAAACTTGTCAGTGCCCGTAGGCCCCACTCTCGCTCCCGCTCCCCCATCCTCCACACCTCCCCCTTTTCCTATCGTGAAATGACTTAGTTTTTGTCAGAGATTCGATTATCAGATACCAACATGACCTTGCTCGTTTGCCACTCTCTGCATTCCTCAAATCATGCATTGAGATCGTTACTCCACTACTTTCGCACAAAGTAAAGTAATCATGCGATTATAGTAGTTGGTGTAAGTCGGGTCGAGTGGTCGGGTCGGATAGTCAAATCGGTATCCCGTATCCGTTATTGCTTAGACTTGGGCTTTGTTCAATTTCTCTTTATTTTGGGCCTTGGTAATTGTTAAGCCTGCTATTCACATTTTTTAACCATCACAACTGCTACTGGCAGCTTCTACTAAAAGAGTTTCCAATAGAAAACACGGGGAGCTGAAATCTTTTTAATGAATTTTTTGTAATTCCAATTTTGACCTTATTTCATTGAACAGCAAATAAAATATTCTCTTAATATCCCTACCTTCACCTAGATCGTCCTGCTTCTCCTCCCGGCTCTCCATATTTCCCAATCCAAGAATCAAAACGAACTTGAAAAATGAATAAGGAATAAACCCTAAGAAAGAAAATCCATTTTTTCTTCAAGAGAACCAAACAAAACAGAGAAGACATGGGACCTGATCAAAAAATCAGAACAAAATCAATAAACCAATTGAGAAAGAATAAAAGAGAAGGAGTGGAACTTTGGCGTCGGGTCTCTTGGGAAATATTCTGGACATTGGAATTGGAGCGGAACTTAGAGAGAGTGAGGAGTGCGAATTGGTCTCTCAAACTTGCCGTCATCGGTCTTGGTCTCTCAAACTTGCCAGAATCTGTCTCTCAAACTTGCCACCGTCGCCGTTATTGCTGCTGCTACAGCGACCGATGGAGAGAAAGTTAGAGAGAGTGAGGAGTGGAGAAGAAGGAGATGAAAGAAGAATGGTGAAAAACAAAAAAGCTTTTAAATGTGTTTCATATATATATATAATTTTTAATATTATATTATCATAGTTTGTATATTATATCATCATAGTTTTTTTTTTTTTTTCCCTTCAAAGAGTTCAGTGAATGTTGGAGAAGAGGATTTTTTTTTTTTTCTTTTAACTTTAAATATAATTTTTAATTTACATATAGATGTGGCAATTCATAATTGGTGTAAAAAAAGTCAGTTTTTAGCTATATTTATATAAATTTTGATAATGTGGCAATTTATGATTGGTATAAAATTATTTTTTATTTTTTAATTTATAAATATTCTATTAATTTTTTTGTTTTAATTCATTTAAAGTAAAATAAAATGATTAAGTGATAATTTCAACCAAACACATTCAAAAACTCTTCTAGAAGGAGATAAAAATCATATTATGATTAGAAGAGATTTTAGTAATATTTTAACCAAACAATTTCAAAGCTCTTTTAAATATAAAAATTCTTCTGAAATGTATAATCCAAATAGTATCTGAAAATGTTGAGTTTTTACTTCTGTTCTTCTGTTGTCAAAATCCAAAAATAAAGAGTTATCTCAAATAAGCCTGTAGATATTTACCCAATAAAGATGTTGCTTCCCTTCATTTAAGAATAAAGCTTAAGCATATTTGGATACAATAACTTTTCTCACGTCCGAAATCTCGAATATAAGTTAAGTCTGAAGGAACAAGACTCTAAGACTCTAATGTTAGGTATGCAAGTCTAGTTCTAAGATAAAAAATCTTCTTCTATATAGTAAGATATACAGGTTCTTGTTCTAACATTAGGACACCATTATCTGAATTTGTGAAACCTTGTCATTGTCAGTATTGCAATTTTTGTTCCTGAGAATTAACAAAAAGAAGATGTTTTTAAGGCAATTATTGCTTGGTTGAGCTGCTTTTGTATAGCTAACAATAGATATAAGCACATATACATAGAAATTAAAGACATAATTGAATACCTTAAAAACCTTAATTGAAAATTATATATATTCTCTTGTATCAATCCCAAGTAAGGAATTCTTACATCTAAAATCATTGAAAAAACTGAATTAAAAAATTATTTCAAAAAATGTATACATAAAATCAAACTAAGAAATGATCAAGAGAACAACTCCAGAAGTCAATCAACATATGCATATAGACATAAATATATCTATCACAATAAAATAGATAAGGTATTATTATAGCTAAAGAAAAATGACACCTTCTCTAACAAGAAGACCAAACATGAGAACAAAAAGGCCAACTGTGATGCACTGTGTTGAAGACATGAGAGTCTGTGAATAAGCAGATAAAGTGATCACTGCACCAACCAATCCAATCAAAAGAGAACTCATGTTCTGATTCATCTTCTTCCCTCTTGGATTTCTCTCTTTTTTCCTTCTCTAATTTTTTTAGAAATCTCTGATGATTATAGCGGTGGTGAGAGAAGTTTATGGTCTCGTTTGAGGCCTGGATTGAGCCATTAAATTGCAAAGTCAACTCTTGAAATGCAGGATTGATCTTTGATCCCAAGATGAGGATATTTTATTGTATATGACTTTGAAAATGAGGACCAGGGCCAACTTTGAAGAGTATTAATTATATTAACATTAGGCATCTTTGTAGTTAAAGACAAATCAATGCCTGGGGGGATCAAAATGAGCATCAAGTGACATTTTTTCTTATCTTGTCCTTTCTTATACTTATTTTTTAGTAGATTTATAGGTTTAATAAATACAAATTTTCCCAAAGAGAAAATTTCTTCATCTCCTACATATAATTTGAAATGTTTTGTTCTTCCGTTCTTTTTTTTTTTTGTTTTTGTTTTTTTTGTTTTTTTTTTTGTTTACTTATTTTATTTTAATTTCAAAGCAAGGATTTTGTCTTCATATAAGCTTTACTCAAATTTCTATAAATTCTATGATTGGTTCTTAAAACAACAACCAACATAATAAGAGGACCAAATTCTATCCTTAGGAGAGTCAAACTGATTTACATGGTTGGAATTAAGTACACGAATTATAAATTTTCTTGCCCTTATAACATAGTTAAAAACTTAAAATAAAATATGTTGATCCACACCTTAAAGAAGTGTAATTGCTTCTCGAAGATAATTGTAATGACCATAAATCCATGCCCAATAATCATAAGCCCATGATCCAATTGGACAATTGCCCAATGAGTCGGTCAACATAGGCTTACAGCCTAACTAGTTGGTTGACACATGATTACATTCCCCTTATAAGGATTGATCGACGAGTTAGATAACTTAGTTCATTCAGCTTAGAATAAATATACCCTCGGTAGAACGTGTCATACTCTAACCCGAAAGTTAGGATATGAACTAACATACTAATAAATAACCAATAAAAATCCAAGAAAAATAAATGTATTTATGAATAAATACAACTATAAAGTTCTTAACCAAAATAATAAGTTCTTAAAAATATTCGAATGACATATAGGTTTATTTCCTAAGGAACCAAGAACCATTGCTGAAATGTCAATCTATTCTATGTGCGATAAGAATCTCAATAATCTAAAATCACAACATACTAAGTGAGTTTGGATACTCCGTAAGCATACTAAACGGTATTAATTTTTTTTTTTTCAACATAACTTGTAATAAATAAATATATATTTCACAAATATGAAACTATAAATTTCATATTCATAATCAAATTTACTAAATCAGAAACTTATGGAACATCATAATAGATTTTCTAAGTTCCTTTTATGCTTTACTACATAGTAGGACTTTCATAACACATAATTGAGCCAAAGTCACCTATCGACAACTAATGTATATAGGGCAAGCGGAAGTGAGAAATTAATTTTCAAAAACAGAACACTCATGCGCGAAACTAAGAACTAGACCTTTGTTGTGATAATCAATGAGTCCTTCCACATGCACTGATTCATTGACACATGAATGTGAAGACTTATTAGTCCCCAGGGTACCCCAGAGACACTTTCCATATACTCACATACACATAACAAATCATATATAACATAGGGCTCACACATATAACAGAGGTGTTTACTAGTAGTCAAGAATAAAAGTAAGCCTAGACGAACATTAATTAATGGTACCATTTAATCACATATTTTCATGCACAATAATTTTGCAAACATAATTTCGAAAATATAAATATTTTTGTGACTCCAGTTTTAAAATAGTTTAGTATACTTACCTTCCAACAAATCCAAAGCAAACAAACTTTTCACAAATCAAACGATCCAAACTTTAGCCTAAATTAAAACAACCACATATAAATCAAACTCACAATAGCATTTTGGGACTGAAATTAGGGTTATCGAACATTCCCCTTGACTGAAAACCTAAAATTAGGGTTAACCAGTGCTGTTTTGAAATCTATGCAGTGTTTGATTTACGATTTTTAGTAAATTTTAAACAATCTAAAAAATTATGAAAATTTCAGAAACATGCTACACATACATATCTCACACCATAAAACTTTTCAGAAATAAATAAAATCCAAAAGTGACCTAACCAAATTTAACTTTTAAAGTATCTTGGTCTGTCTTCTAGTGGATAGCCCAAGACATACTTCAATTAAGAAATTTTTAAATATTCTATAGACTTCCGTTTCACTTAAAATTTTGCAAAAGTAAAATAAACTTATGTTGGAGTCTAAATAAAATTTTGATAGGAAAATAAAATGAATAGATATTTTTAAAATATTTTTGTATTCGAATTGACACATGTTGTCTGATACTAAATAGATTCAATACTTTAAATAAGAAAAATCATAACTTTTAAAATACAACTTCAAAAATTATAAAAATTTACAAGTTAATACCTCATATGTTTTTAAACAACTGTATAAAATTTGAGAATTTTCAGAGAAGTAAAACTTAATAAAAACATATTTCCTAACCAGACCATGTGCAAAATATTATAAAATTTCAGCACTCTTTTGTCAGAAAGAAAAATCTATTAAAACTCATATACTTACGATATTTTTACGAAACCAATTTTATTTGAAAGGTCAGAAGGTCTAGTTTTCGAAATAGAAAACCATAATATCAATATCAAACACAAGCATTACTTATAATTTTCAAAGTAGGCACTGGTTAGTTTATACTTACATAAATTTCATAAACCAATACTAACATAAAAAGAAACAAATATACTTAGGGTTTCTTTTTTCTTCCTAAGCAATCTTAACCAAAGAATTAATTCTCTAAGTGTTTAAATAAAATTCATTAAAAGAAATATGATAACAAACCTTGTAAAATCTTTTTGATTTCCAAATTAAATTTTCTTTCAAAGAACCTTGTAGAAGTTATTTGTCAAGAGCAAAGAAATTTTTTTCTTTTAAAAATTTTGAGTTGAACGTTTAATGATGAAGGGAAAAGGTTTTATAGAGTGCAGTTTCCTATTCTTATCAAACCACCTTACGTTTTTTAATTTAAATAAAATAAATTTAAAACTTTAATTTAATTAGAAAACCTTATCAAATACAAATTCTTATAAAAATGTAACTCCTACAAATTTAAATATTATTTTTTTTTCAAGTAAAATATCATTTATTTAATTTTACTTAAATACTTAGGTAATAATTTGGGTGTTACAGAACGACTCATGAGTTTGATCGATCAAATTCAATATAATTTATGAATTGTTTCTACAGGCCGTTCGACAAGACATCGACCTAAAATTCGTAACCCGATTCAAACTCTTCCACCTCAAGTCTAATTACATCAGGATTCAACCATCTACAACATAATGTGTAATCCGACTAGGATTAACCTTTATCTTCTTTAATAATTTTGGGATGACTACGACCATCCTCCATTCTACTTAAACTCAGACTCCTAAGTCTATTGAAACTGGGTTTCTTCCGAGTTAGTAGGACAGTATGCCTATAAATAGGGTCCTCACACTCTTAAATAGGGCATTCCATCTCTCACACACTATCAAGTTGCTGGGTTGTCTTTAGACTTATCTAAGATCCAACTCCGGCCATCCTAATCCTTCCGATATTGTCTGTATTCTCCTTCTATACATTCCTTTCTTTGACAAGCTTAATCGAATCCACTAACACAACACTCTCAACCACTTGGTGCGATCAACCCAGTGCTGGACCACCAACATCTTGGATCATCATCAATGTTGTTCTAGCCAACAACTTTGATCCACTTCGCTGTCATTACCTTCTACTTACGTTGCCATACAACCTAGTCATTCGGTCTATATCATTTGATAGTGTAGATCACCCCTATTTTCCTTCTTAACGCGACTAGGATGACACTTTATTGCTTTCCATTTATTTTTATGTTCAACCTACTGACTTGAGCATCGAAGGGTAACCGACACTCCACTAGTGTCAAAATCATCTACGTTCTCTTTTGTTTGATTTATATAGGATATAGGTTGCTAGGTTTTATAAAGTCGATCAACGATGTCCGATTTCAGTCGACATACTATAGTTTGATCCCACTACAATAGTCAGAATCCTCCCATAATACGCAAGAGATTTAGTGGCTACTTTATCTCTAAGATTCAACTAAGTTAGGACTCAATTCCCAAAACAGTGTATTTGCATGATACATTATTAGGTGTGGCACCATCTCTCTCTCTCTCTCTCTCTCTTTTTTTTTTTAAATACCCAAGCTGATTATGAAGAAATCAAATGAGATTTGTAGAGGACGATTTGACACTTGAGGGATGAAAAACAATGAGAGGAGTGAACTCCTTATATTTATAAAATTTACATACGTTCATAGCTAATAAATTTATTAAATTAATTTTCATAATAAATATTTTAAACTTAGTTTTCTTTATCTGATAACCGATTATTTGTTAACAAATAAGTTTGGTAAGGTATGAATGTATCATTATGTAGCTTGGTGATTTATTAGGCAAAACCTAATGAACTTCATTTAATTTTGGAACATGTCCAACATACATTACTTGTTAGATTTCGTCATAGTGTTGCCTAACTCACATTATCATGCTAAATGAAGTATAGGAAAAAAAAAAAAAACTTTTTTGAAGATTCCCGATACTTTTATCAGTATCTAAACCTGAAACCTTGATCTTTAGTAATGATGTGTCATAATGATTGAGGATTAGATACAACATCCGAATTTCAAATTTATCAAACATTTTGAGTTAAGAAAGATTTTTGTCATTTTAATGGCATAATTCGAATAGAATGACATGTTAATGTTACATTGGTGCTATTTTTTCTCTATTATTTTTAATTATTTGTGTTATGAACAATGAAAAAAGCATTCAGGAATATTGTGATTCAATAGATAAAAATTTGAGCAAAACACAAGAATCAACAAGAAGATGTATTAAAAACTATTTGGAAGATATTAAGATTGTTAAGGATATTTTTGGTATTCAATGGAATAAAAATGAAATTTTATATGTGTTGTTAATTTTTTTAGATGTCATATGCAGTGAAAGCAATTCAACCAAGGACATCGCTAGGTTGAATGAGGCTTCTGTTAAGGATTTAACTTTAGATCTAATAACAAGCCCTATTTGCTCTGACTCTTCTCACATGATAAGAGAGATTATGAAACAAGTAGCCCACATAAGAGAAAATTAGCCCCCTAAAATAAGATCACAGAATGACCTAACTTTAACCTAAACAATCCTAAACATGAATGCTCAAAAGAGCTGAAATAAATTCAAACTCAAATCAACAAAATTGACTTGAATTCTAACCCAAAGGATCCTAAGTAAAACTACTCAGAAAATCTAAAATAACATAGATACATTTTCTTCATAAAGAAGCCAAATTTTATTAATTCCTTCCAAAAAAATCATACATTACATTGAGTTCACAACTCCTATTTATAGCTAAATAATTTCCTAACTTCCCAAGGAAACAAGACTTTCGAAGAGGAAATAATATCAAAACAACTAAAGGAAATAATCTCAAACAACAAAGGCAATACACCAAAAAATTAAAGGAAAACCTAAAAGAAAATAATATCAAATCCTAAAAGAAAGGGTAAACTTTATTTTAGTCTATGATATTTCGAAAAATTTAAGTTTTTAAAGCTCTTTTAAAAATAGTTATTTTCATTTCTAACTTTTCCAAAACTTTTTCAAAAAAATTCAAACCATCAGTCAACTAATGATCAACATTAACAAAATACGTTATAAAATATTTTTGTCTTTGAATGGTTATTAGTGGCACATGAATTATCAAATTACCCTCATAAAATAATAAATTTAAAAGTTAAATCATCTAAAATGCTCATAAATTTAAGTTATTAAATTACAATTTAAATTGCTTAAAGTCGCCGTTTATTGATGGTTTGGACATTTTTGAAGAGTTTTAGAAAAGTTTTGGATAAAAAGAGTGTTTTCCAAAAGAGCTTTAAAAATCTGATATTATTCGAAACCTCAGAGACTAGAATGAAGTTTTTTCTAACAAAAATTAATATCAAGTCCTAAATGAAATGAAATGACTCATTCTAAATTAAATAAAATAACTAATTCAACAGGGTCAATCAGTCCACGACTCGCAATTCCAAGGCCCTTATTAGGCTCTTTGTCACCAAATCATTTTGGGTGGTGGCATATGTACTTTTTATTGTTTGATGAATGCAATAATATATATATATATAGAGTTATGCTCGGCTTAATTTTGTCTAAATCCATACTCAAATGACGTGACGTATGACTTATCAAGATCCTATTAATTATTACATTATCTCATAATTTACAAGATATTGACAAGTTATATGATACATCATTTGGACATCGATTTGGACAAATTTTTTTAAAAACCTAGCAGTACTTATAAATTAAAAGTAGTAAAGATTGATATTATGAAATATGAATATAAAAATTACTTTTCAGAGGACAAAAAAAAAAAGAAACTAATATTATTCTATGTTTTCAAGTTTCAACCATTAGGAATAACTTTTTTTTTTTTTTTTTGATAAACCATTAGGAATAACTTTTGTAAACCATTTTATGAGCAAACAATTCATTAAGCTTGAGAGAAAACTTTTACAAATATTGATTAGGTTTAACTTTTTAATATTACTTTCAAAACAAAAAAAAAAAAAACTTTTAAATATTTTTAAGAAATTCAAACAACAAAAATACTTAAAACATTGAGATAAAAGGACCAAAATACCCGTAGAGGTGTTAACTTTGATTAATGTTTGAGTAATGCCAAGGGAGATCAATATAAGCTTTTGGAAATTATTTCTGCCTATAATTTCAAGTAGGTTGTGTGTAATCACTTCTTTAAGAATAGTTAAAAATCACATACCAAATGATTTAGGTGTGAGCATGTGTTGGGTAGGTTCATTTTTGGATTAAACAATCCAAAATGTCATTGAATTGGTTACTGAACAAATGAACCGATCCGAAACCAACCAAATTGGATCGGTTTAGTTTGATTCGATCTTAGTTTGTGGGCCTAATGAGCCAGATTATTGGGACTTAAAAATTTTGAGTTACCATATTTGTATCCCTCAAAAGTTGTTTGTACACATTTTTATTAATTTTAAATTTCAATATTACCAATTTACCCTTAATTAAAATTACATCTATAGTCACTAAAATATTTATAATAAAAAATAATTTAGTCATAAATTAAAATCAAAACTGGAGATAACAAAAATGAAAAGAAAAATTAGAAAAGAGACTCTAGAGCAATTATGCATTCCTAAAATATAATTAGGATATTTGCAGATATGAAAACTATCTTTTAAGATACAAGATATATATATTTCACTTTTCTTATTTCCAATTTTTATTTTAATTTATGATTAAATTATTTTTATTATAAATCTAAAAATTCAAATAATTAGAATTTCTAAGATGCAGGTTTTTTTTTTTTCATCATTTATTGCCAAATAAAAAAAAAAGGATGCCCAGAAATCAAAATTAAATTTTCTACGATGGCATTCAATTACTTTCATTATTTTAATAATTGCAATCCCCAAATTTATCGAATCCTTTCGTTTAAGAATTGAAGAAGGAGTTACAAGAATAATAGAGAATGAAGAGAAATTTAATGTCAACCTAGCACGAAAGCCCAACAAGAAGCAAGAAGAAAAATTTGTAAGATTAGTCAAAATTCAAAAAGAAAATGGGAAAAATGAAGTCCCCATAACTTGATATCGAGAGTTATAAATACTTTTATTGTTGAACAATAATGAAATTTTATTATTAATAGTTTTTTCTTTCCTAAAAACAATTACAACTCAAGTATTATGCAGGTGTATTTACAAATTATAGATTATAAATATTCTTTCACTAAGTGAACTAATTAAAATTGTCTAAATATAGTTTGGAATAAACTCAAAATTTTAAATTATTTAAGACCAATTTTGTGCATTTTATTCTATTTTCAATCACTTCAAAAATTAAAGAGGAAGGCCAAAGAGAAAAAAAAAAAAAAATCTATGGATCTCGATTTGGTCCATTAATTTTTAATATCTGAATTAGAATCTATTTGACAATGTCAAATATTTTAAAATTAAACCAAACTGATCTAATACTCTATGCTAAACCGGTCTAAAAAGAATTGGACCGGGTAGATCAACTAGACCATTTTAGTTCACTGAATTCTACCCACCCCTACAAGATATATGAATTTTCTTTAATTACATAATCACTTAAAACAGTATCTTTTTTTTTTTAACCCAAAAAATAATAAACAAATAAAGATAATCTCACTTTTCCTCTTATAGTTTGATTTAATCGTTAATTATTCTTTTATAATTTCGAAATAAATCTATTTTATCTTTTATCGTTACTACTATTACTAAAATAACCGAAACGATTAAAATACTTCTATAATTATATTTTTTCACATTAACGGTCAAATTTTGATTTTTAATGTGAACTTTAATGGTAAGAGATTTTTTTGGATATTTTTATATATTATAGGAGATATTTAATCTATTTTACAAGGTGATAAGAGAGATATTAATATTTTTTAAAAATATTAAGAAATTTTGGTATTATATCGAATGGGAAAATACGATCCCAAACAAATATTTCTTTGTTGATCAAACAACCAAACACGACGCGTCGTTTGCTCTAAATATAAGCTGAACCGAAGTGAAGCTGCATTGCTGGTTATGGAGCAATGTAGCCATTGAAGAGACCAGCAAGACAACAGCAATCACTCAGCTTAGACGACATCTCAAGCACTTGTGACATGTCCCAAATCCTCTCCACTCTTAAGGACCCCACCAAGCTCCACAGCATCACAAAGGTTCGCTCTCTTTTCTCCCTAAATCACCAAACTTTAACTACTGCTAGTACTACTAATGTTCTCACACACCCTGCACGACCATCATCACCAAATGACCAAACAAATGGAACCCATGTAGATTTATGTTGTATAAACTTGTCTGGTATTGCAAAATCCGTTCTTTCTAGATGTCCCCATTTGTTAGAGACGAACAAGGACAAGTCATATGCTAGTAGTGTTTCATTGAAAGACCTTCTTTTGGATGTATCTGACGTGATTCCTGAGATTACTCGCAAGTTTTGGAGATTTTTAGTGTTGAGACCTGAAGATGTGCTTGAAATTTTAGAGGGGTTTCAGGTTGAGTGTGGAAAAGAGGGGTTTAGAGGTGGAAAGGTTGGAGTTTTGTGGGGGATATACAAGTGGGCTAGTGAGCAATATAAGGGCTTTAGGCATGTTCCTAGGTCGCAGGAGGTTATGGCGGCGTTGCTTGTAGGAGTAGGGATGTTTAGAGAGGTAGAGTTATTGCTATTGGCAATGGAGAGTCAGGGAGTTTTGTTGAAAGGGAAGGATGTTGTTAGTGATTTGATTGAAGGGTATGTTGTTGTTGGTAATTTAAGACGGGCTGTTTTGGTGTTCGATCAAATGAGGGAGTGGGGTTTGGTTCCATCGGTGTCATGCTACCGTGTTCTTATTGATCATTTGGTGAAATTTAGAAGATCCCAGTTGGCGTTTCGAGTGGTTTTGGATATGTTGGGGATGAGAGTTAGTTTGAGTGATGTGGATAAAGGTAGAGTCGAGAATGTTGTTAGGTTACTTTGTAGGGAAGGAAGGATTCAAGAGTCAAGAAATCTGGTTAGGAAGGTTAGGGCTTATGGATTGGAGCCGAGTGGTTTGGTGCTTGATGAGATTGCTTGTGGTTATTGTGATAAAAAGGACTTTGAAGATCTCTTGAGGTTCTTTGTTGAAGTGAAGCATGCACCAGATGTTTTGACTGGTAATAAGATTGTTTATACCATATGTAGCATCTTTGGTGTGGAGAGAGCGGATTTGTTTATGAAGGAACTGGAGCATTTGGGTTTCAGGCCTGATGAAATAACATTTGGGATCCTGATTGGTCAGAGTTGTCGGGAAGGGAATTTAAGAAGTAGCTTCATTTATCTGTCAGAGATTTTGTCAAGAGGCTTAAATCCTGATCTACATTCTTATAATGCTCTTATAAGTGGTCAGTTCAAGGCAGGTATGTGGAGGCATGCCAACGACATTCTTGATGAAATGGTGAATAGGGGGACACCTCCCAATTTATCCACTTACAGACTTCTTTTAGCAGGTTATTGTAAAGCTAGGCAGTTTGATGAAGCAAAGGTGGTAGTCTCTGAGATGGTAAAACTGGGTTTCATTGAACTCTCCATACTTGAGGATACGCTTTGCAAGGCATTTACGGTGCTGGGGTTCGATCCATTGGCTGTGAGATTGAGAAGGGACAATGACATAAAGTTTTCTAAAACGGAGTTTTATGATAATCTTGGGAATGGTCTTTACTTAGATACAGACCTGGATGAGTATGAGAAGAGATTAAACGGTATTCTTGAAGATACAGTGATACCTGATTTTAACTCTCTTATAATGCTGGAATGTGCTCATGGAAATTTAAAAGTTGCACTGCTGTTGGTAGATGAAATGGTTCTGTGGGGCCAAGAGCTGTCTTTATCTGTCTTCTCGGCATTGGTGAAAGAGCTGAGTGCTTCTCGTTCCCTTACGAAGAAGTGCCCTGGTCTTTTCAAAAAAATGCCAAAATTGGCTAATGAGCTAGACCAAGAAATTGCCAATTTGCTCGTCCAAGCATGCTGCAAGAACGGATTGGTACATGATGGGAAGATAATTTTAGATGGACTGCTCCAGAGGGGTCTAACAATCATGGATGAGACTTTTTCTGCTTTGTTAATGGGTTTCTGTAAGAAAGGAAGCTTTAAGGACCTTTGTGGTTGCTGGGATAATGCTCGGAGTAAAAATTGGTTACCATATTTGGAGGATAGTAAAGCACTGGTGGAATGTCTTTGCCACAAGAAAATGCTGAAGGAAGCATTAGAGCTTTTTGAATGCATGCTAGTGTTCAGTCCTTACTCAAGCTCTGGCATTTGTCATATCTTCCTAGAAAAGCTTTCTGAAACAGGTTTTTCCAGCGCTGCATATGCATTGTTGGAAGACCTTCTGCAGCGGGGCTACAACTTGGATCAAATGGCTTATAGCGAAGTTATAAGAGGGTTGTGTAAAGAGAAAAAGTTTTCAGTTGCCTTCGAGATTCTGGACTCTATGCTGGCTAAGAAGATGGCCCCCAGCTGGGATGTTTCTATTTCATTAATTCCTCAACTATTGGGAGCTAATAAACTTGATAAAGCCCTTGCATTAAGAGAGATTAGTGTGAAGGAGCAATCAGTGTTACCGTATTCTCTCTACAGTGCTCTAATAAAAGGATTTTGTATGTCAGGAAGGGTTGAAGATGCATCTAAGCAGTTCCGGGATATGTTGTGCAGGGGTCTATCTCCAGAGGCTGAAATTTATAACATGCTGATTGAAGGGCATTGCCAAGGTAACCACTTTAGGCAAGTCCAGGAGCTATTTGGTGTGATGATAAGAAAACAGTTGAGCCTCTCAATTTCAAGTTATAGGAATTGTGTGCGTTGGATGTGTATGGAGGGTAGAGTCCCTTGGGCATTAAGCTTGAAGGATTTCATGCTCGGACAAAATAAGTCTCATAACCTCATCATCTATAACATTCTAGTCTTCTATCTTCTTTCATCGAGGAACAGTTTGCTAGTCACTGATGTTTTAGATGAATTGATAGAGAAAGGGTTGCTACCTGATGAAGTGACGTATAACTTTCTTATTTATGGGTTTCTGAAGCATAAGGATGTTTCAAGTTCTGTGAATTATCTCTCTACTATGATTTCCAAGAGACTTAGGCCAAGCAATCGAAGCTTAAGAAGAGTTATTAGCTGCCTTTGTGATGTTGAGGAAGTTGCAAAAGCTTTGGAGTTGAGTCAAGAAATGCAATTAAAAGGCTGGTTTCACGATTCAGTTGTTCAGAATGCAATTGTTGAGGGCCTTCTTTCTCGTGGTAAGCTTCAAGAAGCAGAAGATTTTTTGGATAGGATGGTAGATAAAGGTCTAATTCCTGATACTATTATTTATGATAATCTAATTAAACAATTTTGTGGATACGGAAGAATGAACAAGGCAGTTGATCTGTTCAACTTAATGTTGAAGAAAGGTAACATCCCCAATTCCGCCAGTTATGATTCTGTAATTCACGGTCTCTGTACATTTAATAAACTGGACCAAGCTCTGCATTTCCATGCTGAGATGTTGGCTAGGAATCTGAAGCCAAGAATCACCACATGGAACATACTTATCAGCAAACTTTGCCAAGAAGGAAGAATTGTAGAAGCGGAAAGGCTTTTGACTTCCATGGTTTGTTTAGGTGAAACTCCAACCAGGGAGATGTACTCCCTTGTAATTAATAGGTACTTCTCTGAAAACAATCTGAAGAAGGCATCAGATGTCATGCAAGTAATGCAACAAAGTGGTTATAATCCAGACTTCGACACTCACTGGTCTCTTATAAGCAATCTAAGCAGTTCCATTGATAAGGACAATAAAGATAGCAGCCAAGGATTTTTGTCCAGGCTTCTTTCTGGTAGTGGATTTTCTTGGAGAAATGGCTCCAAGGCCAAACAAAGGTGATACAATGCCATATATGGTTCTGCTTCCTTCTTGTCTATCACTTTTTCATTTGTTTATCGGTTGACATAAACATAGGAGTATAGAATTGGGACATAGTTCTTTTTCCTAGTATGCAGGTTACTCTTTCATGGTTTTGCTTTGAGCTAGGATAGATATAGGCCTTTTATAGCATCTCATGTACATGACTACAGTCTTATCACATATAACAAATACAGAAACTGAGTTTTCCTTGCCAAAAGTGCCCCATCTTTTCCTCTGGTTACTTTGTTCTTTCTTATTATTAGTATCAATATGGATATAATGCAGTCATGTTCATTTTGACACTAACTGGATTGAATACTTCGCTCTCTTGCCCACACTTTGAAAAAGGTAAGTCTGTTCCTTCTTGCCCCAGTGGATTTTTAATCTGTTGGTCCTTCATTTCTGTCACACCTTTATAACAATAGTGCAAGTGCTATTGTGATATTGTCTTTTGAGTTTGTCACTGCAAGTACCATGCAAATCATTTTCATGCGTGTTCCTTGTCACATCCCGTTTCTTGGTGTTTTCTATACATTCAAAGTCCGAATGCTATTGTTTATTCATCAAGCTGGGCAGTTGCACTTGGTTTTCAACATTTACAGTTCCATTAGGATGTACATCCAACCATCCCTAGAGATTCAAAGTGTTTGTGGTCAAACCAGCCAGAAATCCTATCCTGTTTCGACCCCCACCCGTATGCCATATCCCAATTCCACCCCTGTTATTTCCTTATCCCACTGAGTGTGAAAGTTGGTCCAAACATAATGAATTGGAAACCGAGTATCGCTTTGATAGTGCTTGTCACAAGTTAGATGTTCATAATAATCGGAAAACCTAGAGACCGTTTAATATCACATAAAGACCGGAGATTGTTTAACATCATTTGTTACAACACAAGTGTTTGCTACAAAAGATTAGAGATTGATAGGTGGTTATACTATATAATGATTAGTGCAATCACATTATTGCATTCTTCTTTGTAACAATCTATATCTATTACATGCTTTCTTTTCCTACGCATTTTTACATGGTGTAGAAATGGAACTTAGATGAGATCATATTGGTTTGATGGTATATTTCTCATTCTTATACTAAGAGATTGTGGATTCAGGTCGTATTATTTTTTTCAAGCTTCGAATTAATTGTAATAGTTAAAATAAAGAAGAAAAGAAAAGAAAAGACATGGAACCCCTTGTTTTTTGCGAATGGGAATTTTACACTACGTGGGATTTTATTATATGATTTGAAATAGATCCAAATGAAGCATTAAACTGGGTTTGTTTTTCTCTATTTTCAAAAAATTTTAATATAACTGAAATATGAATAAAATCATTCTAATTTTGATGTCACTTATCATCTCAAGAGTTCTTATATAATTGTAAGAAATCTTATTCGTAAAGGTAGCTTATACATACGATACAGCACCAAATAACCACATATATATACACACACAATACTAACACAATCATAATCACTTTTTGAGTGACAACACACCCAAAGATTATATAACTATATTTAGGTTGCAGTGTGTGTCTTAATCTTCATATTTTATATAACTATTTAAAATAAAAATTTATATATACAATTTTTTTCCCAAAATTTTTGAGGGCCTAGGATCCCCCAGCCTCTAAAGGGCTCCATCCTTGCACCATTTTTTTTTTTTTTTTAAATACAACTAAAATATAAATTAAACAATTCTAGATTTTATATGAGTTTGATTTGTTTCAAGAGTTTTTACATAATTGGAAGAAGTGTTAGTAAAGGTAGCTAATACACACAATAAAGCAACAAATCATAGTCACTGTTATGTGACATGGAGTTTGTATAACTTTATTTAGGTTGTATGTACATTAAATTCACATAAATCAAACATTTTTAGAGCTTGGGAGATCCAATTCTAATTGCCCATTTTATCCCACTTGCACAGACAATCATGTGTTATATTTTTAATTTTTAATTTTATTTTTTACTTTTTAATATTTTAATAGTCAATGTAATATAATATATTTATATTTATAAATAATTTAAGAATATTAAATATAAAAATAATTCATTTAAATTATTCAAAAATAATCTAGATTAAATGTATTTATTTTAAGAGATGAACTTATATTTAACCAAAAAAAAAAAAATCCTTTTTGGTGAAAACAAAAGTTGACTGTTTTTAGTCTCTAACCAAATTTCAATCATTTTTAACTCATTTAAGGTTGCTGCAACATTTCATGTAAAAGAAAAGTTAATTTGTAAAAAGCGTAAACAATTTAGTGTTAAAATTGAGTGTTGTATATACAATTTTTAAAACGGAATAATTATGTCTATCATATTAAATTTTATCCATTAAAATGTGATCTAATTAATACATTTTATTCTTGGTTGACTGGTTCAGCTCCAAGTCCCATATTTGCTCATATAATCATAAAATGTGGGAAGACCTCTTCTCTGTGTTGTAAGAGTTGTTATTCGAGTTGTGCTTTATAGGAAAAACCTCTACCCTATGTTGTTAATTAAATCGAGACAGACACTGATCCGGCTGGTGTTAGTCAAGAGTTAAGTTTAAATTTTGAACTCTATTTGTTCAGGTCACTTTTAAGTCTAGATATTATATATAACTTCCGTTTTTATTATTTTTTACTTTATTTTGTTGGGGTTCAATGCTTCTGCTTATGCTGTGTCAAAAAATTAAGTTTTTAGATATATGATGCATCATATATGAGGCATTTGTACACACAAAACTTGATATGTAATCCAAATTCTGAATGAAAATCTAATGTGGATTTTGGATCTAGTTTTAAAAGTAGTTTTTCATTTTTTTTTAAAAAAAAAAAAAAAAAAAAAAAAAGGAGTAACATGTATTTGGTTGAATATTTTCCAAATATTTTTGAAAAAAAAAGAACAACTCATTTTCAATTAGGGAAAACTTCGTTTTAGTTCATAAGGTTTCGAAAAATAATAGGTTTTTAAAGCTCTTTTGAAAACAGTTCTTTTCATCCATAACTTTTTAAAAATTTTTCAAAAAGATCTAAACCGTTAGTCAACTGACGATCAATATTAATAGAATGCGTAAAAAAATAATTTTATCTTTGATGGTTGTTAGTTTCATGTAAATTATCATATTATGCTAATAAAAACAATCAATTTTCAAGTTAAATTATTTAAAATGTGTTTGAATTGAAGTTGTTAAAAATGACCTAAAGTCACCATTCAGCGTCAGTTGACTAACAGTTTAGATTTTTTTAAAAAGTTTTGAAAATGGTAAGAATGAAAATAATTATTTCAAAACAAAAATTTTAAAACTTGATACTTTCCGAAACCTTAAAGACTAAAATAAAGTTTCCTCTTTCAATTATTACTAAAAAGTAAACTTCAATTAAAATATATATATATATATATATATAGTTACTTAAAAACTAAGTTTTCATTCATTCAAATTCTCAAGCGAAAGGGAAAATTCTACATTAATATTGTTCTTCAAGAGGAAAAATCTATGTTCAAGTTGGTTCTTGGTTTATAGTGTTGAAAACCAAGAAAAACGAATAGTTAAATCCTGGGAGGCAACCATCATTATCTTTCAAGCACACGAAGGGGTAGAAATCTATCTTTTGGACCTTTTTTTTTTTTTTTTTTGAAATCTATCTTTTAGACATTGCAAGCCTCTACTTACGACAATTTCCAAGTTAGTGTTCATTTATACTTTACTCATACATTGATTTACTTATTTAGTGTATATTGCTTTTTTATGAAAAACATATTATGTAAGTAATTACATAAAGTATCATCATTCTTATTATTATTGTTTAATTACTGATTGTACGGTTGTTTTCCAATAAGATTTTCGGAACAAATCAGTAATTATTTTTCCAAACAATCTTAACTTTTGAAAACAATATCAAACATATATACATTATTTTCAATTTTTAAAAATAACTTCTAACAAATCATAATAAATACATTGCATTTTCAAAAACATCATTCATAAATTATAATTTTTGTTTTTAAAAATATCAATTTAAAAATTATCCCAAACACATGGTAAGTTATAATTCTTTTTGTTTAAAAGATCCTAACAAATTAAATAAATTAACAACAAACAATGAGTTCTATGAGGTGTAAACCTTAGCTTACACACTCATAATGTTAATATGATAATTATGATCGTATGTATTGTCTTATTAGGAATCGAAATCCATATATACTTCCTTCCTTGCTTGTATCTACCTACATTACCTGAAAATATTGAAAGTCAATGAGATAATAGTTTAAGAAAAGCAAAAGAAGAACCCAAATGGAAGGAAACTTCCAATGGCAAGAGTAACGGAGGGGGATGATAATTAAATAAACCTAGTGGATCAGTTCAATTATTGACCAATCGTATATTACCAACCCAATCTTCCAAGTGTAAACACCAGTGGATGCCACAACATGTCAACTGCCCCCATATTCTCTCAAAGCAGCTCCCACCAGCTTGAAAAACAAACAACATTCTAACACACTAATTAATGGAAACCTTAGTCCAAGAACATAAGGGATTCCTCTGTGTTTCCCAATTAAGAATACAGCCAGAAAACCCACTGTTACTAATTAGGGTCATGGTTTGTTGGAGTTGGAAGAGATAATGACATCATTTACATAAAGAAAGTGCGGCAGGTATTGTCTTCAAAAACAAACATAAAATCTGTTAGCTTTAGTAAGTAGAGTGTATCATGTTAGAAAAACATAACATCACCACGTGATTTCTGTCATGTTTTGCATGTTGGTATGTTAGTTTCATGCATACATATACCCTTCCATTGTTCTTCCACCATGCACATTCAAAGTTTGAAACTCACAAGTTTTCTTTTAAACTTTGGAGAATCTTTTAGAAAATTTACAGCTAATTTTCCCCAAGAGAAAGAAAATGAAGAAGGGTGGTGCTCATGAGCCTGGTGGTTCCATGATTTCTGGTTCTACTACCCCAATGAAAAGAGGCGTGAACAAAGCAGTGTCCATACTTGACTTCATTTTGAGGCTGCTTGCATTTATCGGTACTCTAGGTAGTGCCATAGCCATGGGAACAACCAATGAAACTCTTCCTTTCTTCACACAATTCATCCGATTTCGTGCAAGATACGATGATCTTCCTACACTCACGTATGTATTTATAGTCACTAGTTTACTACATATGCAAATTTTTATTTGCATACCACAAATCATATATAGTTTTATCTTTTCGTGAATTTTAAAATTTACTAAAAAACAAAAAGTTCATACAAATCTGATTCGCACTGAAGAATTACTAATATATGAACTTGATATTGAATTTCTTCTTGTTGGAACAGGTTTTTTGTGGTGGCAAATGGCATTGTAAGTGCCTATTTGATTCTGTCTCTCCCATTTTCAATCTTCCACGTGGTGAGAAGCAGTGCATCGAAGACTAGAGTTCTCTTGGTCTTCTTGGATACGGTAATACTATCTTAAACATAAAGTTAATTTGCAGGGAACAGGTAACAATAAGATAATTGTTACAAAAGAATTGTAAACTTACTGTAAATTTCATCAACCTCAGTCTTTGAATATTATAGTTGAACTTTGTTCTATCAACTTGATTTTTTAGGTTTAATGGTAATTAATACTATATCAAAGCCCGAAGGTCTTAGGGCCTAATCTTCGCTCTCTTCCTTTATCTGAAATTCTTATTCATTGCACATCTTATATCATAAGCGGTGTATAGTATATGTCCAGTATTTACTATCTATCCATGTTACATCTCCTAGAGCCATTTATCTGGAATCCTTGTTCATTCACATGTTATATCTCCTAGCCCTTTATCTAGAATTCTTGTTCATTATACATATTATACAGTAAGGGGTATTTAGTATGATCCTATGTTTGTCATCTATCCATATTAAATATTAAAAGATACATTAACGTATCATAAAAACGTTTGTCATCTATGCATGTTACATGTTAAAATATGTATTAAGGTATCATAAATCCTATCAATTTCAGTTTTAGATATTATAGTTCGGTCCTTTTGTTATGTACCTAAAACGCAAACTACATATAATTGAATATATACCATACAGATTTAGTGAAATGAAATGTTGATTCACATCATGCAGGCAGCGATGGCTCTGTTGACTGCGGGAGCCTCAGCAGCGGCAGCAATTGTATACTTAGCACACCAAGGGAATGCCAAAGCAAACTGGTTCGCTATCTGCCAACAATTCAAGTCATTCTGTGAGCGAATTTCCGGTGCTTTGATCGGATCTTTTGCAGGAATTGCATTGTTTATTCTCATAATACTATTAGCTGGCGTGGCCCTTTCTCGGCATTGATCATGATTCAGCTTACGTATCAATACCGTTGATGCAATTGTGATAGTCAGCCTTGTGTGTTTGTTGGTTAGTGTTTGCGACAGTGACAGTGTAGCTGAGCATGAATGTTGTTTATCTTAATTATCTGTAGAGTTGTGTTTGTTGGTTTGTGTTTGCAAGAGTGACAATGTAGCCGAGCATGAGTGCTGTTTACCTTAATTATCTGTAAAGGTTGTTTATGTTTTTAATTTTCTTTTTTCAATTTAATGTAATGGATCTTCTGTTTTTGAAACGTTCCATCTTCCTTATTTTATATTAGGATATACCCCTAGAAAATAAACTAATCATGATTGGATGCCTTTTATTATTATTGGTATTAGTATTATTAGACGAATCGCTCCCTACCATTAACTTTTCATCCAAAAAATTAATATTTTCCATCTAAAATTATGAAATGACAAAAATACCCTTACCAAGATTCTATAAAATTACTATCATACCCTTTAAACTCATGTAATGACTAAAATACCCTTTAAATTATTAATTAATAACAATATTAAAAAAAAAATCTCTTCTCTCTCATTCTTCTCTTTGATTTTCCTCTCTCTCTCTCATTTCGTATGTGTAATTTTTTCTCTCTGCTTCTCTCCCATTTCGTTTCTTTTTTTTTTTTTTTTTTTCCTTTTTTTGTTGATAATGCCCGTAGGTCATCTAGGAGGAACCCAAATGATCGATTAGAAGAGATCTCGACAATCTCCTTTGGCTTAAGGAGAAGACTAAGATCTCCTTCCCAAACCAAAAGAGACATTGGAGATCTTTTCCCATTGGAGGAGATTGTGCAAATCTCCTTTGACCAGAGGAGACCTCGCGCGATAATCTCCTTTAGTCGGAAGAGATTGTCATGACGATCTGCCTTAACTAGAGGAGATCATCGAGTTCTTCTCCGGTTGGAGGAGATCTGTGCAAGTCTTCTCTAACGCTTGACAATCTTCTCCAGTAGGAGGAGATCGTCCTCCCGATCTCCTCCACCTGGAAAATATCTGCTCTTTATATTTTTTATTTATTTTTGTTTTGCATTTAAATTAAATATATATTATTAATTTTTAAATTAAAATAATTAAAACTTTGACTTTAAAGTTTGACTCAAGGCCATTTCAATCATTTTGTATATTTAACTATTGCCACCTAACACTTAATAGTGTTTAATTAATGGCAGGAGGTATTTGTGTTGGATTTGTAAAAGCTCAAGTAGCTTTAGTGCAATTAGGGTCACACTTATCATTTGAGTGTAATTTCATCAAAATTCCAGAGATTTTGTGTAATTTGCCCCTATTTTAAATCTAATCAAGAGGCCCCTTCAGCTTGATAGTTTTGAATCCAACACTTTTATAGAGTAAGAATTTTCTATCATCCTTTTCCTTTACTAAACTTTTGATAATCTATTGATACATCAATATAAAAAATAATAGATGGTTTTGGATGGTTTTTTTTGGGATGGTTTGATCAGCCAATAACTAAATAATAGTAATCACTAATCAATATATGCATTTTGTCTAATAACTGATAATTAGAGATTTGATATTCATGGAATCAAGCTGGAATCTAGATTCTTTCATGGCCATTGCCCATTAGATATATCACTTACTTTTGTTTTTCAATTAGGTTGACATTCAACCTATGGGCAATATTTTATCAGGTTCTCTATGGGTATATAAGAGAGTAAGGATTCTTTGTTATATTAACTATGATACTAACTTTTATGATCTAACTTTTTATGAAAAAAGTTTAGGCTTGAGTAATGTAAGAGAGAAAAAAATATAATAATCTTGGTCATCCATGATTTTTTATGTTGATGTCTTAATAAATCATCAAAAACCTAGCAAAAAAAAGATAGTAAGAATCCTTGCTCCCAAAGAAGATCAGTATACTAAATAATATAAGATAACATCGTTGCTCATTATTTTCATTCATCAAATTCTATTGTCGTCCAATACGCATGGTATTTTAAATAAGTAAATTATGATTGTTATCTATCTAGTAAGAGTAATCTAAATTCACCACCAACATTCATCAAAGACTCTGCGTCCAGTTTTCTGCACTGGTATTGTATCTACATTGACCTTCTTTATTTGTTTTTTTAATTTGATTACTTGAAGCAGGTTCTAAAAATGGATTCCAGCAACCAAATAATGTTCATTCTCAGCAACCAAACTAGTATTGAAGACCAGTAGAAAGCTTACATCTAGAAGTAGAAAACATTCAAGACGCACAAAAGAATTGCAAAAACAATTATACTTATATTCGTTACTGAATGAATCTAATTATTTAATTATCTAATTACAAATATATAAATATATATATATCTCGAAGATGCACCAGAAAGTTTAAAAGTAAACAAGTTTTTCTCAAAGATAAACTATTAAATACGACGATGAAGCTATTCATATAACCTAGTACAATGCCTTATTATATTCCCATAACATATATGGGGTTCTATCAACTACTTGCAGCTCAAGACACTGGATTTCTTGATATCAGTTTAGGTTGTAAATTAATTAATAAGAAGTGCAAGAGAGCTTTAAAAGTAAGTGAGATAATAGTTTAAGAAAAAGCCAAAGAAGAAACCAAAGTGGAAGGAAACTTCCAATGTACTGTTGCAAGAGTAAAGGTGGGGGATGATAATTAAATAAACCCAGTGGATCAGTTCAATTATTGACCAATCGTATATTCCCAACCCAACCTTCCAAGCGTAAACACCAGTGGATGCCACAAAATGTCAACTGCCCACATATTCTCTCAAAGCAGCTCCCACCAGCATGGAAACAAACAACATTCTAACACACTCATGGAAACCTTAATTAAGGACACAAGGGATTCCTCTGTCTTCCCAAATTAAGAATACAGCCAGAAAACCCACTGTTGCTAATTAGGGTCATGGTTTGTTGGAGTTGGAAGAGATAATGACATCGTTTACACTGATTGTTTATGTTGCATAGAGCAAGTGCGGCAGGTATTGACTTCTAAAACAAACATAAAATCTGTTGGCTTTAGTGAGTAGAGTAGTGTCACGTTAGAAAAACATAACATCAGCCACATGATTTCTGTCATGTTTTGCATGTTGGTATATTTAGTTTCATGCATACAAATACCCTTCCATTTTTCTTCCACCATGCACATTCAAAGTTTGCAACTCATAAGTTTTCTTGTAAACTTTCAAGAATTTTTTAGAAAATTTACAGCTAATTTTCCCCAAGAAAAAGGAAAGGCAAAAATCTAAAGAAAAAAAACCCCTGAACTTGAAAATATTGTCATGGAACCCCAACATTTCAAAAATATTAGTCAAAAACCTCTAGCCGTCGGTCTAAACGCGGTTTCCATCCAAAGGTTCAATGGTTTTATGACAAAACCATGAAAAGATAAAAATGCTCTTCTAGACTGTTTATTAGTTAAAATAATGTGAAAAGATAAATATGTCCTCCATATTTATCTTTTTAAAAATTAAAAATTAACAAATAATTAAATAAAAAAAAAGGTGGGGAAAATTAAAATTAAAAAATAGTAAAAAACAATTAAAATTAAAAAAAAAAAAAAAAAGTGGGCGATCTCCACTGTCCATTGAGATAGATGAATAGTGGAAATCTCATTTGAAAGCTCCACTTTATTTATTAAAAAGATTAAAAATTAAAAAAATAATAATAAATAAATTATCTGGAGGAGACAAAGTTCCACTCACTGTATTGTATTAAAAATTTTAAATTTTAAAAATTTAAATAATTATAATAAATTAAAATTAAATAAAAATAGAAAATAATAAATAATTAAATTTAAATCAATTAAATAATAATAACTAATAATAAGTATAACAAATAAATATAATAAATTAAAAATTAATTATATTAAAGAAATTAAAAACTAATTAAATTAAATTAATTAAATTAATATTTAATATTTAAAACAATTATTTTTTTTTTTTAAAAAAAAATAGAGGTGGAGATCCCAAATTTGATCTCCACCATTCATGAAGACAAACGAACGGTGGAGATCCCATCTTAGATCTCCACTTTTTCAAGAAAAAACTTCATTTTAATTCATCAGGTTTTGAAAAATATTAATTTTTTAAAACTCTTTTGAAAAGAGTTCTTTTCATTCTTAACTTTTTCAAAATTCTTCAAAAAAATTTAAACCGTCAATCAACTGACTATTAATATTAACACAATGCATAGAAAAATATTTTTGCCCTTAATGGCTGTTAGTAACACATATTACCAGATTTCTTTCATAAAATCATGAATTTATAAATTAAATTTTCTATAATACCCCTGAATTTAAGTTGTTAAATTATAATTTAAATTGCTAAAGTCACCATTGACCATTAGTTGACTAATATTTTGGACTTTTTTGAAGAGTTTTGAAAAAATTACGGATGAAAAGAGTTATTTTCTAAAAGTGCTTTTAAAACTTCATATTTTTTGAAACATCAGGGATTAAAATGAAGTTTTTCCTCTTTTTAAAAGAAACATAAAAATTTAAAATTTAAAAAATAAATCATTTAGTATTTAATAATTAAAAATAATTCTAATAAAAAATAATTAAATAAAAAATTGAAAAAACAATGGAAGATCAATTTGAATCTTCAACAGTTGAAGATCTAGATTGAACTAAGATGCTCATCAAAATTAAAAAAAAAAAAAGGAAATACAATGAAAAAAAGAAGTTGAAGATTTGGGTTCATTATATCAAGAAAATAATAATAATAATAATAATAATAATAAAATCCAACACAACCATACCTATCCAACACCCGAACAACATAAAACTAGATCTTCATAAAACCATAACATCCAACTACCATTGCCACCTACCATAAAACCACCAAAACTTGTCCAACATAACTACACCCATGCCACCCAATCCCTATAGACCCAAACAACATCACTCACTCTTCATCCACATGCATAATCGAACTTTACTAACACAACTACTGCATACACACAGTGAGAGTATTACCGCACACCCGTACCCACATCCACACCCCTACCACCCATACAACTCCTAAACAGTCAAATATAACACCCATCCAAACCTATAAACTTAACCAACACAACCACATGCAAAGAAAGAGAGAGAGAGAAAGAGAGAGGGAAGGAAAGAGAGAACACTGACAAGGCAAGGAGAAGACCACTGGTGAGAGTCAAATGGTGGGGAAAAAATGAACTGAAGAGGTAGATGAGAGAGGAAGTGAAATGGTGGGTGAAGGTGGTTTGACGATAAGAGCTAAAAAGTAGCATTATTTCATACTCGAAAACCTATCATTTATGATGAAAACTTGAGTAAACTTCATTTATTTAATAATTTTTTAGTGTCTTGTGTAGATTTTAAAATCTAAGAGTGAAATTGTAAAAAACATTGAATTAATGGGCCAAATTGTAGAATTAAAGAAGAGAGGTACATGGGCCAAATCACAAAAAGACAAGATTGTGGCACATGGGTCACAGCCCACCTTTACTTTATTTTATGCTTGACCGAGAATCTAGAGTCATGGTAATACTTGATGGAAGCTTAAGGTGTGACTAAGGGCCTAGAGCCTTGATGGTACTTTATGCGGACATGGAGGTTGACAAAGAACCATGAGCCTTGGCCACTAAGGAGAGAGTGACATGGCTAGCGTGAAATGAAGGCCTTGGACCGTGATTGGCAGAATGATTTGTGGGCTATTTGAGCCTGACTTTGAACTACATTTTAGCCCAAGAGTTTATGCTAAAATATTGTAAAGATTATTCTAGGAATATTTTCAATTTATTCTTTAGCATATACCTCCTGAAGTGCTTATAAATAATGACTCTTCTATTCATTTGGGAGCATCAAGTGTACAACATAGAAAGAAGGAGACAGAGCCACAAGGGAGAGAATTTACAGTGGGTTGAGGGGCTAGTTTGGACCCACATTTTGAGAGTAATTCAACAGTCTTAAACATCATCTATGAAGAAGATTACATTTGCATTCTTTATTCTTTCTCTTTTTAATTTTATTTGTAATGTTGTTAATTCTCATGTATGATTTATTGATGAAGTTTTAGATCTCAAGATCTAGCATTATAATGTAACCCTTAACCCATGAACTCACCATATTAATATTATTTTAATTAATTTCTCATTATTGTGATCTATCCTATTTTATTCTTAATGCTTTAAATTGTTTGATCACCCATTTATATGGTTTGGTAATTATGAATGCACTTAGAAAAGGTATTTATGATTTAGACCTAAGTAGGATGGCATGAAGTGTATAGGATAAAATATACATGTGTGGTTTGTGTGGTCATAATGAGTAGTTGATACTTAATAAGCCTAAGTTAATTGACCATCATAGGAATATATTCGATTAAGTGATTTAGGTAATTCTACTCGATCATTCCGAATAGGGTTATAGATAGCCTAGAAATACTCGATCAATCATGTGATGAGGATACATAGGTTGAGTAAATAGGTAGGGCAAAGTTGTAATCCTATGTTTACTCTCTATTGGCTGTGCATTTAATGTAATTATTTATTCCCTTACTTTATTTTAATTTCACAAAACATTATTTCATTAGTTTGGATAAGTTGTGATCTTGATCGGCATAGTACTTAGCACACAAATAACTTAGATAATCCCCGTGTACTCAACTCACTTTTATATTACTTATGGACTGTATATACTTATATGAGTTTCTAGTGTGAATTTGGTATTGTGTTTTATTGAGAACGTTATACACAAAAAATTTGTCATCATTTGACATTTTGTTTTTATAATTTTATTAGATAGATGTCATGTGTCATGATATCATCCATTCATTTCTATTTAAAACTAATTGAAAATTAATTTTTGACGATTGTCTCAAATGTATAAAGCATCATACATTTACCCACTTAATCTTTCTTTCTAACGGAACTGTTAAATGTTGGACGAAAATATCTTTCACATTAATGGTTAGGGTTTTTTGGATAATATTTTTAAAGTAGGTGATAGTTTGACATTATTTTGTATTCCAAGGGATAAAATAATAATATCCCACAAGAAAATGATGGCTGGTGCTATTGAGCTAGCTGAGTCCAAGATTTTCGGTTCTACTACTCCAATTAAAAGAGGGATAAACAAAGGATGTCCATACTTGACTTCATTTTGAGGCTGCTTGCATTTATTGGTACTCTAAGGAGTACAATACCCATGGGAACAACCAATGAAACTCTTCCTTTCTTCACACAATTCATCCAACTTCGAGTAGAATATGATGATCTTCCTACATATACGTGTGCTTTTATAATCACTAGTTTATATATTATACATGTTCTAATTTTTTATTTGCATACCAAATCATGCATAGTTTTATCTTCAGTGAATTGTCAATATTATGAATTCACTAAAAGACAAAAATTTGTACAAACCTTATTCGCACTTAAGATATATGAACTTGATATTGAGTCTCTTGTTGTTACGTTATTAACGTACCATAAATCTCATCAAACTCAATACTAATTACAATAGTTTGACATTTTTCTATCAATTTAAATTTTTAGGTCTAATGATAATTATCAAGTATTAGAGTCTGAAGCAGTGACGGACCTATGTGGTGGCTAGGGTAGGCTTGAGCCTACCCTGCCCCACCTTGAACTTTTTTGTTTTTATAATTATAAAACTATGTTTATTTTAAAATTTATTAATAGATTTTCTTTTTTCATTTACTAATTCGTTTAATATCAAAATAAATGAATATTTATTCCAAACTCATTTCATGTATTTTCTTATTTATATTTACATTTTTATTCAAATATTGCATATACAGTAATTTTATTTCATATGAAATTTTATTTAAGTTTTTTACATTTTGCTTTTTTTTCTTTTATCATAATATTAGTATATTATTAAAATTTAATATCTTTTAGTGTTTTTCCTAATGCACTCTTTGATTAAAGTGAGGTAGTAATTATAATTGTCAAAATGTAGATTGTCTTTATTTAAAGAAAAATTATTGATGCTATGATATTATTATTCTGTAATTCATAATTGATAAGTTTAATAATTCAAATATCGTTAAAATTTGTTTGATTACTTGTATTTCATGTTTATTTCATATTTTCTTTAATCATTTTTTTTTAAATATATTTATTTATAATATGAATTTTAAGGAATAAGACTTATTAAATCCCTTCTAAATAGGTATACCTATATTTTTCAATTTATGAAATATTTTTATATCATTAAAGTTTATTTAAAAATTGTGTTCAAGCCCATCCTAATGAATTATCCTAGTTACGTCCTTGGTCTGAAGGTCTAGGGTTCTAATCTCCTCACCCCTTTTAGTTGGAATTCATGTTCATTGCACATGTTATAAGATAGGGAGCATCTAGTATGTGTCTAGAATTTGCTATCTATAAACATTACACCTCCTAGCCTTCTTTGCATATGTTGGCTAGGAGATGTCTAGCATTTGTCATCCATTCACTTTATACCCTCTAACCCTTTGTATAGAATTCTTGTTCTTTAGTTATATAGTAGGGGACGTCTAGTATGTGTCCAACGTTTACTATCTATTTACGTTACATGTGAAAATACATGTTAAAGTACCGTAAATTTCATCAATCTCCGTCTTAAATACTATAAACCCTTTCTTTTATGTACCTAAGATGCAAAGTACATATAACTACATTTATACTATATTTAGTGAAATAAAAAGTTGATTCACCATAAAAAATCATGTAGGCAATGCTTGCTTTTTTTATTGTGGGAGTCTTAGCAGTAACAACAATTGTATACTTAGCACACAAAAGAAAGGCTAGAGCAACTAGTTTGCTATTTGCCAACAATTCAACTTGTTCTATGAACGAATTTTTGGTGCTTTGATAAGATATTTTGAAGGAATTGAATTGTTCATTATCATAATCCTATTAATTGGTGTGGCCCTTTCTCGCTGTTGATTATAAGTTAGCTTATACAATAGTACCATTGATGTAGTTGTGATAGTCAGCTTTGTGTTTGTTGATTTGTCTTTGCAAGATTGATGAGTAGCTGAGCATGAGTCATGATTATCGTAATTATCTACAAAGTTTGTTTGTTTCCTTAATTTTCTTTTTTCAGTTTAATGTAAGGTTGCAAAACTCGCTATTTGATTGGCAAGGTAGCGAGTAGTAAGTTCTCGATTACTTAGCAAGTACTAGGTGAGTACTATTCATCAACTGTAAAATTAGTCAAACCTATAAAGAAAACTTAAAAATTTTTTATATAATCAAAATACAATCATATGACTATTGACCAATTTGTTTAATACTTTTGGCTATTGACCATTAGGATTTAACAACAACTCTTTAAAAACAATGAATATTTTTGTTAAGTTTTGGAATCTCAAAGGAGGTTCATATCATTATGATCAAAACTTATAATTTCATCAAACCTCATAGAGGTTTGTGTAATTTACCTTTTGGCAAAATTGCACAAAATGACGATGTTTGGATAACTTATACTGACCTTCCCTAAGATTCCAAAAATTTAGCATAAATCTCCCTTACTGTTAGTCAACCATTAGTCAACCTCCTTTAAGTCAAAATTATCAAGGGCAAAATAGTCAATACATAGCTTGTAAATATTTTAATTTAATTAAAAACAAAAAAAATTTAAAAAAAAAAATCTATTCTCTCTCTTTCCTTTTCCCACCAATCACCATTTCTCTCTAACTTCAGCCCCTCTTCTCTCTCTCTTCCACTTATTCTTCTTTTACTCACCCACCATTGTCGATTCATCTTTTTCTTCCTTTTCCACTTATTCTTCTTCTATTACTCATCCACAATTGCCAATTCTTCTTCTTTTTTCCCATCCACTTCTTCATCTTCTTCCTTATTGTCGACCTCCACTTCTTCTTATTTCCCATCGCTGACCCATTCATCTTTTTCTTCCCCATCTACCACCGTTTGAAAACATCAACACAAAACATAATCTTTTTCAACTCTCAGGTGAGTTATGGCATCGATTGTTGCAGCAAGGAAGAAGAGGTAATACTAGAAGAAGAAAGTGATGAGGGCAACAATTATGGCGGCAATGATGGTTAAGGCGAATTGGATTTGTTATGCTTTGGAGGATAAGAGAAGAGGTTGGTGGATCTAGATGAGGGTTGGATTTGGGACTTGATTGGATCCATGATGTCCGGTTTCGAGTAGTGGCATGTACGATTATTTGGTATTGGTTTTGGTGATGATGGTCGGTGTGGTTTTGGTTGGATTTGTTGAAGATGAAGATGAACAAAACTAGTTGTAGTTTTGTGTATTTTCTTTTTTGAAAAAAAAAAAATGTGTTGAATTGGTTGAAGATGTCTAGATGATGGTCGATGTTGATTATGTTTTGAGATTTCCATGTTTGGTTTATTGTTTCATTAAGAGAAAACAAAGAAAGGCTAGCATTGTTGATGTTTTGAGAATTTTTCATGTTTGGTTTTTTGTTTCAATGAGAGAAAACAGAGAGAGGCTCCATGTTTTGAGATTTCAACGAGAGAAAATTTTTTGTTGCAAGTTTGGAATTTGGTGAGATTTCAATGTTTGAAAATATATGGAAATCTATTGTCGTACACGATATGGCTTTGTTGCAAGTTTACATCTATTGATGAAGAGGTTGAAGTCTATTGATGAATATCATCAATAGAGATTAAAGATGACAATAAAGATCCAATCTGGGTCTTCACTGTTATCTTGTCTCCACCGGAGATCAAAATTTGGTCTCTATGGAAGACCAAGGTCTGGTCTCCCATGTAGACTTTTTTTTAATTAAATTAAAAAATATTATATTAATTTTAAATTTATAAAAAAATGGTATTTTATTCTTTTTGTATCTTTTACCATTGACCTTGACAATTTAATCATAGTTGACTAACTGCAGGAAATGTTTGTGATGAGTTTTTGGAACCTCAAGGGAGACAATGCGAGTTACTTAAACATAATCATTTTTATGTAATTTAGCCGAACCTCAGAGGAGGTTTGTGTAATCTCATATCTAAATGGGTGTGCGTGCGCGCGCATAAATAGAAAAACCCTCACATTTTTTCACTTGGTTTCTCTCACCTTATGTCGTTCACCATTTTTTTCGCTTGGTTTCTCTCACATCACACCACTCACCCTCTTCACTCACTCAAAGTTATATCTCTGTTGCTGCTCAATCAACTATGAGCCACTAGATCTTTGATCAACTAGTTGCTTATAGTCGTCACTAGATCTCGCCCCTCGTATATGAAGTTGTTGCTCAATCTTACTTGAATTCACTGTCACCTCTCGTTGCTCACCTCTGGTAATTTACCCTAATCTCTTCTCCTTCTCTCAATCTCTTTCCTTTCCCCATCATTTCGTTGCTTTTTGTGGTGGTTGTTAGATATTTAGCCTATTTTTTGGCGGTGTTTAAGGTGATTTTCGACTAGTTTTGTGATGGTTGGGCTCGTCGAGTTGGCCAAGTACTCACCTCAAATGAGCAGGACCTCCAATTTGAGAGTTCTCAGACTAGCACAATGTCGGTTACCGATTAATCGATGAAAACTCGGTTTACACAGTCGAGTTTTTAAACACTAGTTTAATGTAATCAATTTTCTGTTTTTGAAAATAACATTTTCTTTAATGTATGTTCAATTACTGGTTCTCAATTTCATATACCTTCTTTATTTATATATTTTATGTAAATTGAAGCCCCCCACACTAATAAGTTTTGAACCCAAGACTTCTTATACAAGAACAAAAAACCTAACAACATAGCACCCATAAGTTGAATGCCAACACAAATAAACAAAAAATAAGTAATATATTTGATGGGCAATGGTTATAAAAGAATCTAAATTCCAGCTTGATTCCATGACTATCAAATCTCTAATCAGTTATTAGACAAACTGCATATATTGATGACTATTAGTTATTGGCTAATCAAACCATCCAAAAGAAACATTATTATACAAGATTAATGTCATTGTTCATTATTTCCATTCCTCAAATTTCTACATTCATATCTTTCACTAATTTCGTTCGCCTCTTCATGTCAAGGTAATCTAAATTTATTTGTTTTGCTTCCAAGTTTCTGCACTGCTATTGTATCTACATTGAATTTCTTTTTATTTTATTTTATTTTATTATTATTAATTTTTTAAATCTGATTAGTTGAAGTAGGTTCTTAAAATGGACTCTCGCAACCACTAATGTTCATTTTCCGCAACCAAACTAGTGTTTTCTATATTTATTAATGAATGAATCTAATTACAAAATTTACAGAACACCAGAAAGATTAATAGTAAACAAGTCTCTATCAAAGATTAAATGTTGATTATAACTATGAAGCTATTCATCCAACCTTGTACAATCCCTGTTATACTCCCAGTAACATATATGGTTAACACGAAATCAGTTCTCCGAATGACTTGTAGTTCAAGACACTGGTTTTCTTGCTATCAGTTTAGGTTTTCAATTAAATAGGAAGTGCATGAGAGCTTTATCTTCTGTTTCTACTAGGCTGTGACCGGGTTCCTTCCTTACCCCACTGTCGTCCATCAAATTCCTCACATTCTGAGCACCTTCCCACTCGCCTCGCGAAGCATATATGTTGGAAAGTAACACGTAGTCTCCACTCTCGCTCTTTCTCATTTCGAGTAGTCTCTCATTTGCACGCCTTCCCAACTCAACATTTCCATGAATCGTACAAGCTCCAAGCAGAGTCCTCCAGATAATGGCATTGGGTTTGATCTCCATCATGTCGATAAACTCAAATGCTTCAATCAATAGGCCAGCACGACCTAGCAAGTCCACCATACACCCATAGTGCCTTATATTTGGCTCGATTTTATACTCATCTTTCATAAGGTTAAAATATCTTTGACCTTCTTCCACTTTTCCAGCATGACTACAAGCAACTAAAACTCCAACGAATGTGATCTCATTTGGCATGACTTTCGACATTTGCATTTCACCAAACAATGCAATCGATTCCTCAGCATTGCCATGAAAAGCCAACCCTCCAATCACTGAATTCCACGTCGAAACATCTTTCTCCTGCATTCCACGAAACACTCCCACCGCTATCTCAATGCTTCCACACTTAGCATACATGTCTATAAGCGCATTTCCAAGTAAAACATTCACCTCCCCCGAACTCATCTCCAAAATCGCAGAATGCACCTTCTCTCCCACCTCTAAATTTCTCAAGTCCGTGCAAGCAGACAACAAACTCAACATAGTCACCTCATCAGGTCGCTCTCCCACACTCCTCATCTCCTCAAACATCTCTAACCCGCACTCATTCAAGCCACAATGCACATACCCAGCAATCATAGCATTCCAAGTCACAACATCCCTTTTAGGCACCTCATTAAAAAGCTCCCTCGCCTTCTGCATTTCTCCAACTTTCACATACCCAGTAATCATCACATTCCAAGAAACCAAGTCCCTAACCGGCATTTCATCAAACAGCCTTCTCGCTGCACTCAACTCCCCTCTTCTCGCATAACCTGCAGTCAAAGCAGACCAAGCAACAACATCCCTCCTCGCAGAATCATCAAACAACACTCTCGAAATGTTAAAATCTCCACAATTCGCATGAAAATAAATAAGCGTATTCCTCACAAATTTATTAACGTCAAACCCATGTCTAACCACCTTTCCATGCACACAAAACCCCATGTTTCTGTACAAAACCTTAGTACACGCTTTGAGAACAAACGAAAACGTGTACTTATCAGGCTTTACAAGACATTTCTCCATCTGGGTATATAACAAAATCGAGTTTAATGGAGTCTGGCTCTGAGCTGAGGCTCTAATCATGGTGTTGTACATGAAAGTGTCTGGCTCACTAATTTCAGCGAACACTTGATGGGCATAGTTGATTGTGCCAGGAACAACCATAGCGCTTGAGAAAATGAGCTCTCTTAAAGCCCAAGGACTCGAATTGAATCCATGAACAACCATATTGGCATGAATTTGTTTCAAAGTTCGGATATCTGAGCATTTTTGCCAGAGACTTGAGCTTTGTTGGCGGTTTGTTCTCTTTCTTATCATCACAAATAGTTTTTTTTTTCCTCATATTTCTTCACTTAGATCATATGCATATAAATTTTAGGTAAAATCCCATAAACACTCCTAACATATGGAAATATCTCATTTTATCACCTACCATTTTATTTTTATTCAAAATCTTACTGTCGTTACCAAACAGAAATTAGAGTATGAGATTTTTATTTAAAAATAAAATAATTATAAAATAATATTTAAAAAAATTATAAACTAATAAAAATTATTCGTCATCATCCATCTATTTGACGATAGAGATTAATACACCAAATTAAAAATTATTAAATAAATAAAAATAAATAATATTTTAAAATTAAAAAATTATAAACTAATAAAAAAATAACTCTGAGATTAACACACCAAATTAATAAATAAAAAAATTAATTAAAAAAAAATGGATTGAATCTCCACCGTCCATCCATTTGGATGGATTTGGATAGACAGTTTGAATCTCCACTAGCCATGGACCATCTTCATCATTGACCTTCATCTTCATCATAATCAATTTTAAACATCAACCTTTAACACACCAATCATGGACTCCACTAGACCATTGCCACCTTTTTCTTTCTCTTCTTACCTCTCTCCTTCTTTTCTCCCTCTTTTTTTTCTCTCTTTATTTCTAGGTTTTCAATCTCTAGAAATAGAGAATTTGGTTGGAAACCCCCAGATTTTAGGTTTCCAACCACTAGAAACTTATGATTTCTAGGTTTTGAGCAGTTGAAAACCTAAAAAGTGGATTCTAGGTTCCTAGTCACTTAGAAACCCAGCTAGTTGGAAACCACCAAATCATCAACCGAATCATGAACCTAAAAAAAAATCATCAACCTAATCATCAATTATCAACCACCAAACACCAAACCCACCCATCAATCATGAACCACCAAACCACTAAGTTTGTGGTCAAACTCACTACGCCGCCACCATCATCATCAGCTGGAGAAGAAAGTGATAGGAGATGGAGACGGAGGAAAAGCAAATAAGGGAGAAAGAGAGACAAAGAGAGGAAGAGAAAAAGAGAGGTAAGGGATGATTTTTTTTTAAAAATAAAAATATATTTATTTTTTGTATTTTTATATTCAATATTATTTATTTTGATTTTTTATATTTTATACTTCTATATTTAAATATTTTTTTTTATATTTTATGTTTTAATATTATTTATTTTATTTTTATTTTTTATTTTAGTTAAATTTTCATCTGTATTTCCCTTTTTAACTGTTTATATTAACATTAACCTAATAGAATCTATGACCGTCAAGAGCATTTTTATCCTTTTATATGTCTTCAGAGGTATTTTGACTATTTATATTAACCTTTAGTGGTATTTCAAATAAAAATGAAACCACACATGGTAAAAATTTTATCAGTTTTGGGATTTTGGACATTTTTTCATTAGAAACTCTCTCTCTCTCTCTCTCTCTCTCTCTCTCTCTCTCTCTCTCTCTCTCTCTCTCTCTCTCTCTATATATATATATATATATATATACATACATTGTGTGTGTGCGTGCGTGTGTGTCTCTATATATATATATATATATACATATATTGTGTGTGTGCATGTGTGTGCACGTGTGTGTGTGTTCTGAAAAGGCGCAAGGTGCTACTCGAATGGTAGTCATCGGCAATCAACGTTGACTATTGGCCAACCTTAAAAAAATTATAAAAGAAAATTCTATATGGAAAATATTCAAACAAAATAAGGTTTGAGGATCCAACGGCCTAAAACCCCTCCACCATCAAAACCATAAAACTGCAAACCTTAACAATGAAAAAGATGATGATGATGATGATGAAGATAAAGCTAAAAGCGGTGGAATCTAACGAGGAAGGCGGTTCAACGAAGAATAAGAGCTGAAAGAAGGAGAGCAAGAAACGTAAGTTTTCGAACTTCATTGACAAAGAAGAAGAAGAAAGGAGTTAGGCGAGCTCCGAGTTAGGCGAGCTGGTCAATTTGAAAAAGACGAAAAGAAGAAAAAGACAAAAGTTATCGATTTAGAGGACGACGACAACAAGGAGAAGAATGAGCATCCAAACGTGTTGTTACAATTTTGGATATCGGAGCTGTTGAGAGAGAAGCAAAAGTGAAAGGGAATCGTGTCTTTGTTTTTGGGACAGTCGCCCAAAACCCTGAACTAAGGGGTTTTTGGGGCAGTTGACGACTGTCGAATCCGATTTGTAGAACACATACACACACACACATACATACATACATACATACATACATATATATACATATTAAACTTACTACAATCTACACAACCACAAATTGAAATGAATTTAATTTATATAAATATATTTTGGAATTTCCGTATGAAAAAATGGAATACATAATGCTTTACAAATAATTTATCTATGTATATAAGTGTATTAAGTGTCAGTATTTGCACCCCACTATGACTATATTTTGTAAATACAGCCTAGAAAGAATCTTTTAAGAAATTAATTTTTGATTATGATCATTTGCTATAAAAATATATTTTCTAATTTTATTATATTATATGTTTGTAAATAAATATCATCAAAACTATTTTATACATAAATTAATATTTTTTTTAAAATATTTGAGAGGGTGTAGTTACCAAAGAATTGTATACAGTTTTAAAGGGGTGTTAATATCAATATTCTAACTATTTCTAAGTGTATGTAAGTTTTTGGGCCGAGTCAGAGAAAAAGTGGAACTCTCAAAGCCCAACATGGATATCAAAACCCATAAAAAAGCCTAAATTGAGCCCATGAAAAATGTTTGTCTTAAAATCTTGCAATACTACTATACTTCCAATATTGTTAATTATTCATTTACGTGTCGATTTGAAATCTAGTTTACTTTTTCTTTTTTTGTTTTCAAATAATTATATGATGATATAATTCCAATGGAAATCAAATATTACGAAAGTTGATGCAAGTGAAATCCAATTTTATAATAAATTATGAAACTATAAGAGATATACCAATTAAACTAGTTTGTATTTGTATCGAGTAATTTTTCTATCATGTATCAAAGTTAACCCACTTATTGATACTAATTTATTAGATGCTTTATCAATATGGTTATCCCACTAAATTGTTTGCACCCCACTTGAAGCCCAAGAAAGATGATTGTAACATTTTTGGACATCAGTTTTTCCGCACTGTCTCACTTTTTAAAACATGATATTAGTGGTATTAGATACCCCACAACAAATAAATAATTTAATCTTCATAGGCTCATGATTTAGCCTAAAAGCCCAAATTAAAAAAGAAAAACCCTAATTGAAGTGTCCACATCAATCATTAATTATTTAAGCTATGTAAATCAACCATATAGATGCTACATTGAATTTCAATTGGACTGTCATGATTTTGTAGCCAGTCAATTAATCAAACATATCGATGCCATTCACATTTTGTCATTAAAATAAATCAATTGGATGATTATTAAAAGAAAATTAGGAATTGTTAGGACCAGTAGTTGTTATAAAATAAACCAACCAAAATCTAGCTACCACCTTCCAAAAATTCTCTCTCATCCTACTCTAGTTGGTTACAACTCCCACCTTATGTGTTTCAACCCTTCAATTAATTTATTTCAACAAATCTTACGAGAATATAATTAGTAATAATTTAATAAACTTAGCAGCCACAAAGAAATAAAATAATATTATAAGATAATTATAAATATTATCCTTCACATCTATGTATATCTCCCTATAGGTGCTTCCATTGACCCCAAAAAAATGTGACATATATTTTAACAGATTTTTGGCTATATCTTAATTTTATTTTACTTTCTTTTTCTTTCGAATAACCATGTGAAAAGTATTATTCTTTACGGTTTTGGAACGATTTTGTGTTAATCAACAGTCGTCGCAATTTGAAACATACAAATAAAGGTAGAAACTTAAAAGAATAAAATTATTCTCTCGTTTTAGTTAAATATCTTAATTAAGAAAGACTAGTCTATAAAGTACTATAAGTTAACTTCTAAATAGCGGTCTCTATTGTAATTGGTGAGATATTTTAAATCACCCAATCATAAAATAATGCTAATCAAGATTTGATTTAAGTGATTATTTTAATGTAGGTATGATACTATATTACATCTCCTCTTTTTGAATTAAAGACTTTGATTACCAAAGTCTCGAAGTTCGAGTTCTAATCGTGTAATGCACAAAAAGCCAAATATTGTCAAAGCTCCTCATATTTGGTTTTCAAATTGATCACATCACTAGCTTGAAAATGTCTGCCATAGCTCATCATGGATTTGCTAGATGGTAAGATATGGTTGCTTGAGTGTTAAACTTGTGGTAATGATTTTTCAATTGTTTAGTTAATCATTTGTCAACAAATTTACTCATAAAGGAGGGCTAAACCTAAGAGTAGGATTAGGAAAGCTGATTAAAAAAATTAATTAACGACGTTTAAAGATTACGTCAGAATGTAAATATTACCGTTGATATAAAGATTTATTTAGAATAATTTTTCAAATAATAAATGGATCTTACGCGACTAGAAGTCTCAACAAAAAAATTAATATTGTTCGGTTATTTAATTAAAAAAAAAATACTTTAAGTAAGTCTGATCATTTGAAAAATTATAAGAAGGTTTGTGAGTAATTAAAAAAAAAAATTTAATAATCAAGGATATGTTGGAAATTATGAAATATAATCAAGGTATTTTAGATCATTTATTTTCTTTTGAAATTCTCAAAGCTTTGGAGAAATTCAAATAGACGTAAAAAGAGTCTTTCAAATAATTAAAATGCAGAGAAAATCGATTGTGGTGCAGTGATTAGGGATGGTAAAAATACCCGATTCAATCCAAATCTGTACAAATCCAGTCTATTTGGAGCAGATTTGTGGCTAAAAATAATGATTTATTTAGAACATGGGTAAGGTTTGGGGCAACCCTAAAAAATTTGGGATCTGGTTTGGGATAAGCTTTTTTGCCCTAATTCGATCTGGTAAGCCGACCTTTATATAACCAAAAAAAAAAAATCTTAAATTTGTGACTATGTATTAAAGGGACTTATTACATGGTATCCAAGTTTTATATTTTTAATTGTGAGAGTTTTTATATGAATCTGGAATTCTTTTAGAAGGGTCATGGATATCATAGCTAATTTGTCTCTTTTTTTTTTTTTTTTTTCTTTTGTGTACATTAGTTTTTTTATATTTATTATATCATTAGTTAAAACTAAATCGAGTCAACGAGTTACAGGGCAAATCTCTTCGATTGGGATTGGTTGGGTTTAGGGCTGAAAGTAGCAACCCATTTGATGCATGGGTCATGTTTGGAGCACTTCTCAAAATTTTTGAGTCAAGTTTAGTAAGGGTCAAAGTCTATCCGATCTGATCCATTATCATCCCCAATGATGATAAATCATAGTCCACCCAGGTTGGCTTTAGAGATCATAAGTTCTACTCGCAAAAAGTCTCAACTTATATGGGTATTTTCCCCCGTGCATGTGTGTTGCTTCTTCCCATTTTCTAGGAGTTAATCCTCAAACCGCATCTTATAATCATATCATAGTTGATGTCAACAACACCGTAGGCTGATTCCAATAATCAAATAATAATAATAATAATAATAATAATTAAAAAGCTATTCTAAGATTGATGGCAAACCATGAGCTGGTTCCAATAATCAAATAATAATAATAATAATTAAAAAGCTAGTCTACGATTGACGGCAAACCACAAAAAATACTGTGTTTTTCACATTAAATCTGTGGTTTTGGTAAGTAGAGAAACCATACCAAATACACTCCAAATTCATCATAAACTTCTTATGAAAAATAAAAAAGAAAAAAAAAACAAAAAATTCTTGAAATTTTATGAAATTTATCAAAAATCCCGTCTAGAATCTATGTGAATAAATCTCTATATATTTTTCAAATTGACATATTTGTCTGTAATGAAACTGAATTTTACAAGAAATCAAACTTTACCTGAGCAATTGAACACTTGTATAATCTTAACTAAACATATTAACTCATAACATCATGAACAAATTCACGTGTAAAATGTACGAATCTTGCGTTGAGCTACACGACTCTATGGCCATCATCTCTTAATACGTGGGACCACCCCAAACACAAATTAAATATGTTGTTAACGAAGGGTTTACTAGTGTCCCCTCCCAATGTATCACACTTTCATGACAATCACTATTTGCAAGTCAAGATTATTGTTTCAAAATTGAGTAACTTGAGAAAGTCAAATTCAAGTCACAAAGAAAAATAAAAAACAAACACCCCATAAAATGATTGACCGTACGCATGATTGATTGATCATCATAATCATAACATTATCACACACATACAACAATTATTGGGTAGCCTAACTCTAATCAAACCTCACGCTCTCTCACTTTTGTGACACTTTCCACCCAACCATGCCTCGCCACGTGTCCGGTTCTCCTTGTCATGGCCTTGTGTCGGAACAGGGGAAGCAGGGCCCACATGCCAGCTCAGCCCTAGTTAAAAGTAAAGTTTGGTATTACTTTTTGTTCTGTCCAATGGAAAGCATCCACGTGGACCGGTTCGGTTTCGTCTCAGGCGGCAATGGTGGCGGCAGCGTCTATTCTATTCTATTTGTTTTGTGCTCTTGAAGCTGACGTGGCGGATGTGGGTTTGACGTTGACTGTGGGATTGAATATCGGCCGTTGGATCGAGGAGGTTGCCAATACGGTTGAAATTCCTCAAAATAGGTGATAATGCCACGCGTCCTCTATCCATGGATGAATAATTAATTAGTTTCCTCAAAGGGAAAAAAGTTACCTGGTATTATTGAGAGGGCCCCTGATTAAGTAATGGAAACATCAATAATTAACAAACAAATCAATAACGACAAAATTAACATGTCTTAATTACTTTCTTCCCACTAATCTTTACATGAAATGACTAACCACTCCTTTCCCCTTTGTATTACTACTTTAATTCCTGATTATATTATCATTCTTTGTATCCTCACGCAAAGATTAAATCACTACATAAAGTATTTAGATATCTTATATTAAAAAATATGAATGAAACAAAAGTTTTATCATTTTAAAAACTGAGAGTTTACGAAAATTTACTCTCAATATTAATTAAATCAAATATGTGTTTTACTTAACTCTTATTTCACAATTGAGAAAATTATTAACTTTTCTACAATAAAATCATGTATAGATTGATCCGGGTAATAAAAAAAATTCGTTATATATTTTCATATTGACAACGTTCATAAGATCTTTTAGATTGTATTGTCAAATTTTTTTCCTCCAATTTTGAAAGCAACTTTGGTTTCCTTCCAAGTTCGTAAAATTTTGGATTGCAAAATTTAGTAAAAGTCTAAGTGACGATAACACTATTTCATTATCATTCTAGAATGGCATTTCCAAATTTAAAGTCCATAATAATTAATTTTTCAAAAGGTTGACCACCAAAGGGGAGGAAGCCCCACTTGACAATAATTAAGTGGCTGGTGAGCATTAAAAACTTTGTGATAGAAAAATCTATATCCAAAAGAAGTAGCAATATAAAGAAGAATCTAATTTTAAGGCAGGATAATGTTATTTCATATTTACATGCAAAGAGACCTTTTTTTCGCCCTCAAATAAGTTATCAATATTGTTTCCAAATATATGTGTACAAAAATGCTACGAAAGGGGAGCTTAAAGAAAATCTACTTGATTGAATTTTTAAAATCTGGTATATACAGAGTGTACCCCATCGACATTTAAGTTAATTAAACCTACTTTAAATAACACGTCAACATATTACTAATTCTGTAACAGTAGTTGGTAAATGTTGATATTAAACTTAATTTGTAGCATCAATATTTCATGTCATTGAACTCCAATAATTGATGGTATACATAGATACTTCATTAATCTTATATTGCATGATTTCACAAAACAGTTAGGATAAGGAAAGTAGTCAACAAAAGTTTTGGCTCTTTGTTGAAGTGTAAATGGATGATGGCAAACAAGCTTTATTGGACAATTTATAGAATCATTTTGGTTTTCAAATTGTGATAAGTTTAGCATCCAAGGATAGAATTTTTTTTTTTGCTATAACTGGTTTCAACATAAAACAAATAAAGCTATAAAGTGTATAGCTACTCTAGAGATAAGATAAGGTCCCATAATTTGCAAGTGAAATACTACAAATTATTCATTGTCAATAATAGTATTACATATTATAGTTAATGTATGTTTTTTTTTTAAAATAAGTTAATACAATTTTACTGAGAGAAGATAGAATGTAAATTCCATTAGAATTACCATATCACATATAAATTAGTTCATTCAACAAAATCATTTGTACGAGATAACTTATGTATTCGAATAATATTTCGAGATAAAAAACCTTTTTATATTTACAATAAATAAGTTCTTAAATATTAAAAATTTAAAAGACTAAAGAAACTAGAAGACTACATAGAATCCATGCTAGGTCTTCATGAAGGTCTTTTTGTCCAGTTGATTGGGGGTAGGATTGTCACAAAATGGGCAATTCTCGAGAGTTATACATAAAACTCAATTGGGCAAGAAAGAACCCATATTTCTATGTGTTTGGTTCTTTCAAGCTAAGAGAAAATGCAATTTAGATATTTGTGACTTCAAAAATAAACCCAAACCTAATTTTTTTGAATGTGAACAAAAACCACGTCATGTGTATGCTTTTGTGTAAAATGGATTATCAGCCTCATATAAAAAAAAAAAAAACAAATAAATAAATTGAAAAGATAATTCATAATATAGGTTGTCATAGTTGTCCTCTAGTCTAACCAACTGACTCCTTTAGAAAGAAATTATTGATCAATGTATAAAAGAAACAAAAAAAAAAAAAAAATTGCTTCTTAAAAATACATTGGAAATTTAAAAGAGAAGTTTTAATGAAGTTTAAATTTGAACAAAAACATATATAAATATTCATGATTGTTTGAGATTCTAATTCTAGCTTCTTCATAGAGTGATCACGAATAATTGGAGAATTTACCGTATTTCATGACAATTCTTAGGGATATTTTTGATAAATTTAACAATTTTAGACTAAGTAATTTTTAATATCTCACATGTAGGAAATACTTTAAATTTAAGCTATAAATCCTTCACATATTTTTTCCATCTATAATTGTTGATTTGAAAGTGGGGACAGTATGGTCAAATCAACCTATATAATATTATATAAATGTTTTAATTTAATATATATTTGAACAAGATATAATAAATTAAATAAACCATATTTTATTTTTTAAATGTACCATATATAATTGACCTATATCTATTTTTTAACATGAATTTTGACCAATGTGTATGGCTGTTTTTTAGCATCAAAACAAATAAACTATTTGCCAAGTTTCAACTTCTCTAAGTACGTAACAAAATTGCATATAGATAGCTTTGGTTAAACAGATAACAACTAACACAAGACTTTGAATCTTTAAAAGATATTTTCTTATTCTTTACCTAATAACCATAATTACAACTAGCTTTTCATTAACCTGCTTCATTACAATAACAATCATAATTCCTAATTTTTTGGTAAATATCAAAATATTTTAATATGATTTAATAATAGAGAGCCGTCACTCGGTTCGATAATGATATAGGTTTAAGTGGTTACACTATAAAAATTTCAATTCATACTATAGCTGAGTTCATGCCATCATATTATGTAAGATTATATCGAAAATGTGACATAATGGTAAAAAATAATAATATTATTATTAACTTATTAATGGCAGTAATTACTGTGCTACTTGGACGGAATTCCATTTCGATCATTCATTTTCATGCTAACAGACTATATTTAAAACCTTTTTAGTTTACTGTATATATAATTATCAAACTACAATCAATTTCAAGCTATTTGGACGGAATTCCAAACAGACAATAAACTCCAAGCATTTGGAGCTTTTGTTTTCACATAATTCCATGCAGGCTGTCGGCACCTAAACGTTTTTTTAATCATCGGTCTATAATCGATTTCAGATTATTTGGACGGAATTCCAAGCGGACAACAATTCCAAACATTTGGAGCATTGGTTTTCACGTAATTTTATTTATACAGGTTTGTATCTGAAAATTCATCGATTATTATAATTATCATACTATTTATTTGTTACCATCAAACTTAAAAACTTAAACTGATAAAAAATGACATAATCATAGTATCGTGTGGACAGATAACAATGACAGGCACATACTAAACACCCTTACAGTCCTATTATATAACATGTACATGTGTAACGAGAAGATTTTTAGATAAAATACAGAGAGAGAGTTTAAACCAAAAATCTCCGAACTCTGATATCATATTAGTTATTATCATACGTAAATGGTTAAGTTGATAAAGAAAAGTCTAATTATAGTATTTAAGATTTGAGGTTATGATATGTTAACCTTATTAATTTATTTTTTTAATATATATATATATATTTAAAAAGGAAGAGAGTTGTTAGCATGTAATTGCATACATCAAAACAAGGTTGAGTGGTTCCTGGTCAAATTGAATTTGAAGAAGAAGGAAGAAAAAAAAAAAAACCTATTAGCACAAAAAGTTAAAAGGGAAAAAATATATGTAGCTGTGAAAGGCTTGAAACTACCCACCAAGTTGCCTTACAATCCACGCTTCTTCCACCTCTGCAAAAACTAAACCTGTATTTATGGACCTCTGTTCCTCACAAGTCTTCCTTTTCTCTTACACACCCTCCTCTCTCTCTCTTTCTCCATTTCTTCACTTTTGAATATTCATAATCCTATCCATCTAAACCCATTCGAAATCTACCTTCTTTTCATTGTTTGCTTTCTAGTTTCGAGGCTTGAAGAGTGTTTTTTTTTTTTTTTTCATTTCAAAGAGAACCCATTTGAGTTTTGTCAGTTTTTAGTTTGAGAAAAAATGGGAAGATATGATGATCAGATGGAATTACCACCAGGTTTCAGATTCCACCCAACAGATGAAGAGCTTATAACTCACTACTTGTCTCCGAAAGTGCTTGACAACTGCTTCTCTGCTAAAGCTATTGGTGAGGTTGATTTGAACAAGTGTGAGCCTTGGGATTTGCCTAGTAAGTGCTTTTAGTTTGGTGTTGTAATATTCTCCTCTGTTTTTTGCCCTGTTCTTCAAAGAAGTTGAAATTTTTTGTTCTAACTTTCTGGTTTTGTTTTTGTGTGTGATTCAAGGGAGGGCCAAAATGGGTGAAAAGGAATGGTATTTTTTCTGTGTGAGGGACAGGAAGTACCCAACTGGACTGAGAACAAACAGAGCCACGGATGCTGGTTATTGGAAGGCTACAGGCAAGGACAAGGAGATTCACAAGGCAAAATCGCTCGTTGGGATGAAGAAAACTTTGGTTTTCTACAAAGGAAGAGCGCCCCAAAGGAGAGAAAACCAACTGGGTCATGCATGAATACAGATTGGAAGGCAAATACTCTGCTTATAACCTCCCCAAAACAGCAAAAGTATAGTCCTCTGTTTCCTACTCTGTTTGCCTCTGTTTTACTCTGTTTTCCTCTGTTTTTGTATGATTCTAGTATGTTTTTGTGATAATGTTGCTGATGGGTGGTTTTCAATATTGTTGCAGAATGAGTGGGTGATTTGCAGGGTTTTTCAGAAGAGTTGTGGTGGGAAGAAAACACATATCCAAGGGATGGTGAGATTAGGCTCGTTCGAAAACGATATGTCTCCTTCAGTTTTACCACCATTGATGGATTCTTCACCTTACAACAACAGCGAAACAAGAGCCGCTGCTGTCAACGAGACCTCCCACGTGACCTGCTTCTCCGACCCCATGGAGGACCAGAAGACGACAACACAAGAAGACATGATTGTTGACAGCTTCGACAACACTTACTCCTCCTCCTTTCTACCTTCCCCAAACCCTCACTCTGACGTCTCCCCTGCTTCCTTCCTCTCCAAATCCTCTGTTTCAAACTCATTCTATGCCAACCAAATCCTACCAACTCTTGCAAACTTGCACTACCCTGATGCTTTCCTGATGCAGGACCAGTCCATATTGAAGATGCTGCTAGAAAATAACCCACCCGACATGAAGTTGAATCCGAAAACAGAATTCTCACAGGACTCAGTGGTGTCAAACCAGGAGGATCCATCAACTTCTGGTGGACCAGCTGGCCTTGATTGTTTCTGGAATTATTGAATTGATACATCATTATATGATAGCAATGAACCTGAAGCAGAAACAATAGATTTTTAGGAAAATATTATTATTATTATTGTTGCAAAGTTTGTGGTGTGTGTGTATAGATTCACATAATAGAGAAGTAAATGATGTGCATGTATTCAAAGAAAATAAACCTATCTCTCACATATTTACTTGGTTTATTTTTTGGTTTGACTCTCATGGATTTTTAGTTGTCAAAATTTAAAATGTTTGTATACATGATTCTTTACTTGTATTGATTCTCTATATGAAATTTCTAGGTTATGGATTTATCATTATTTTGTTATATAAAGTTCTCTAAGTGTTTATTTATTAAGATAAAGTTGAACGGTTTCGAAATAATTTATCAGAAATCCTTCGAATAGTTTAATTAAACCATTTTTCAGATTTATGAGGAATACAGTAACAACTTAAGTTTGTTGATATTTACCTCAAAATGCAGGTATGTTCATTGACATTTTTTTTTTGGTACAACTATTCATGTGTAGATTACAGATTTGTTAGATAGTGATAAAATTGACATCAGGTTTATTTAATCATTTAGTCTTTTTCATGATCTCAATTATTTCTTCTTTGTGAAAATTTTGATAACCCAATTATGAAGTGGTTTGTGTTTACTTTCTTTTTGGTAGATTAGTTATCCAACAGTGAGAATTCTCTCTTTGTCCCTCTCTATCTTCTGTGTATGAAAGTGAGAGAAGGGAGAGTCAAAGGTTGATTTCATGTGTTAGGCCACCAACCTAGAGTTTCCTTAAACCAAAGCAATTTTAAATCACTTCAAAATGATGAGGTTTTTCTTCAGAAAGAGTTCCCAAAAATTTATTTATTTATTTTGCTTTTGTAATTTAAAATTTTTTATGGTGATTAGAGGGTAAAAGTTTTTCCAATTTTGATTGACAATTTATCTTGTAACTCAAGTTTTTTATGTATTTGTTCTTGATAAGCATGTGTATATACCAATGTTTATGTGTAGTTTTCTACATTTATTTTTTTAATTTATTATGAGAATACATATCTATTTATTTTTTCATTTACTATGAAAGTGGATATCTGATTATTTTGTAATTATAAAAATAATTTCACTAATTTGTTATGAAGATATTTGGGATTTCATTTAATTTTGTATTTTTTGAATAAAAATATTTGGATGAACTCAAGTGTTGACTTGGATTATTTGCCAGCTGCAAATTATGGAAATCCAATCTGATCAGGGGACTTTCTAAATTAGTATGTCATGGCATGCATATCACAAAATTTGGAAGTTGAGAGGCAACTACTATTGTTTACCATTCAATTTAATGTAGTCAAAAACACTTTAAATATCACAAGAAAAAATGTCTTATTTGTGGTTTTTGAGTGAAAATAATAATGAGATCTTAATGTGTTGCTAAAAGAAGTGTTACTTGAATTTTTTTTTCAAAACATAATTTCTACGTCAGAAAAAATATTAGAATTGCTTTCTGAGAAGCTTTATATTTATACACATAACTATTGAATATACTGAAAAGATGTGTATGGAATATTAATGATGGATTCTGTGGTCTTCATTGCAGGCAATTAAAGTGTGCCACATCTTAGCAATTCTTTTTTTGGAAGTGACAACGTATCTTTGTGGCACTAAACGACATTACACAACCAAGATAAAACATGTATAGTTTATATTCTTATAGAAGCCTTTTCCTTTTCCACATGAAAATGAACTTTTCCTTAATTTCCATCAAAAAATTAAATATGAAAACGATACGTGATATATTTTTTATATTATCCTCATTTTGAGATAACCAATACAAAATAAATAATGGTATACTATCCATTTTTCTTTAAAAAAAAATTATTATCTAAATTATGTGATAAACTTATGTATAATTAACACATCATCAATACATTATCTTAAAATTAATATAATAGTTATAAATCAGTTTGTCACATTATTTCGACAAAACTTTTAGACAAATTTTTAGGAAGTGTTAGTATTATTTGTATAAAATATATTTCCAAATGTTTTTTATACCATGAGAATATTCTCAATATTATTTTATATTTCTACTGTTATTTCCATAAATCTAGACCTTTGATATTTTCATCGATATCGGTATTATATTTTCACTGATATCAATATTTTAAACATGATTTCTATCTTATAAATCTTCACAAAATTTCATACTCTCCCAAAATCAACAATTTTTTTTTTTTTCAATGGTGGAGGAGGGGGATTAAATCCAAAGAAAAATACTCACATATATTGTATTTTAGGATAAAGGTAAGACTTAAACCCTTGACCTCTTAGAATCGATGGAAATGCTCAGTCACTCTTATTAAAGAGTGATATGTACCCCAAATCAACAACTTAATTAAGTATAAAACTCAATGAAATGAGATTGATAGCATGATGTGCCCCTAAATACTTGTATTAAAGAGGTAGGGGAGGAGTGGGCTCGTAGTGTACATGTTCCCCCTTCTGCATGAAGAAAAAAAAATATATATATATTCCATTAAAATTTCTTTTGAGATAGTGGTCACTTCAAACAAATTTTTGCATATTTGATCCCTTTCAAATTCTTTCTTTTTGATATAATGGACACTTCAAACAAAATTTATCGACTCCACAAGATTCGAGCCATTTATGTCACCCTCCACATTTATGTTCATGATAATATCTCTCTCCCTAAAACCCTAATTTCTATCAAATTGAAAACAAAAAAAATAAAAACATGTAGCTCAATAATTGTTTGTATCACTCAGGAAACAGATACTTAGTCAATAATTTAGAAACATTGGGAAGCACGACTACCTGTGCGACATATAAAAAAATAAAAATCCAAATTATTGGGAAGCACGACTACCTGTGCATGAAAGGCCACAAAATCCAGTCTGAGTTTGAAGACAAATGAAACTATGTACCTTCGATAAAATAATGCCAATTGGTCCATTCTTGTTACATAAAGTTAATGTGTTCTTTTCATGTATTTTTTTCTTATTTTCTGCTACAAATGAGTTCAAGAATTTGGTATTCTTTCTATTCAGACAAATTTCTAGACTTCGTCTTACCAATTAATCAAATTGGATGCATTTCTTTTACTCCCATAGATCTGATAAACAAAACCTCAAATCAAGATAAATTATCTTAAACATTCATGACTAAATAAGTTTTACATTTGGTTTTAAATTAGTAAATTCGATGGTGTTAGAGTAAATTTCTGTTAGTGTGGCATATCAATAATGGTAGATTTATTGATGCTTAACCCACTTTGTATCCTAATTTTATGAGGTGTCTTAAATTTTCCAAAGTCTTAAATTTTCCAAAGTCAGAAGATTTCTTTCAATGTAATCCCAGTAAGTCATCACACTATGTGCTAGTGCAGTTGTTGAGTACTTCCCCCTACTTATATGAGGTTGGGGGTTCAATCCCTCCTAGTGCATATTAACACTAGTGTGGGTAGTATTCTTTCCTGTTGATTATGAAAGTAGTTTATCTATCTTTTTTTAACAGTAACTATCTGATAGTAAAAGTAGTTTGTCTCTCATTTCTAAGAGTAGCTATCTGGGTAGTTTTAGTAATAGAACACTAGTTCTAATAGTGTGTGTGCTAGGATAGTAGCTATCCAGGCAGTTCTAGGCAGAGAACAACAGTTCTAATAATGTGTGATGATAAGATTGTGACAATAGTTTATCTCCCATTACTAGGAGTAGCTATCCGAGCAATTCTATCAAGCCAGAGAACAATAGTTCTAACAGTGTGTGATGCTAGGATTGTGAGAGTAGTTTGTCTCCCATTTCTGAGAGTAGCTATCTGATCAACAAAGTAATTTTTCTCCCATTTCTAAGAGTAGTTATTTAGGCAATTCTAATCAAGTAAGAAAATATCAATTCTAGTAGCGTGTGATGCTGAGATTGTGAGAGTAGTTTGTCTCCTATTTCTAGGAGTAAATATCTGGGTAGTTCTAGTCAGGGAACAATAATTCTAAAGTGTGTAATTTCAGTGGATCCCGACAATTCATTGATCCATTAGATATTAGTTTTAAAAAACAGAAATAATAATAATAATGTCAGTCATCTCAATTTGTAACCAATTTTGTATCCTAATTTGATGAGGTGTCATAAATTCTCTGGTGGTAGAGTAGATTTCTTTGAGTGTTATCCCATTAAATCAGTAATATTAGATATCTCAATTTGTAACCCACTTCGTATCCTAATTTGATGAGGTTTCACTTTATAAAATGACATGTATATGTTGCATGTTACTTTAATTGTCACATGTCACTTTTACAAAATTGATATTTAGTAAGTTAGAATGTGTAGTATCATTAAGGACTAGATATTCGGGTTATGTGTTAGTGTCTCATATACACTAATAGGTTTTTGCAAATTTCTAATGGAATCGGTGTCATTTATGTGAAAAAATAAAATAAAATCAATCTCATAATATGGAAAAGAATAATGCTACACTTCTCAAAATTTTATCCAAAAGTTTGTCCAAATGATCTGGTAAGCTGATTTGTAGCTACTACATTAATTTTATAATGATATATTAACTATGTGACAGTTATACATAAACTTGTTACATCATTCGGACAATAAATTTGGATAAATTTTTAGATAGTATAACATTACTCTATGAAAAAATATTATCAAAATCGTAGTGAGGATAAAGGTGATTATTTAGTAAAAAAAAAAAAAAAAGGAGGAGAGGGGTCGCAGGGGCGAGGGGTGTGTGGTGGTGGGGGGGTTCGAGGAGTTGGGGGGGGGGGGGGGGGGGGGGAGGGGGGGTGGTTGTGGTTGGGGAACTCTATAAAAATGATAATGTCGATTGATGCGATTAACGAAGTAATGCATTTCTCTCACCATCTTAAATCAATTAATTATTTTAAAACATAGAGGATAAATGTGTCGTAGGACCTAATATTAAACTTTACAAATACAAACTCATCTATATGTATACTATTCTATTCAATAAAACTAATGCTATTTAATAAAACCAGTCAATCTATGTGATGCCACAATGGTGGCCACACACATAAGACCATGCTTGGTCTAGTTCGACACTCCTTGCTATAAAATGTCGCTGGTTTGCCCCTCGCTTTTGTGTTTCTCATTTCTCATCTATATATATATATTATTTTCTCCCGTATAAGAGTTGCTCCATGGGCCGCGCTACTAGTGTTTTATTTCGCTTGATCCCGATTGTCTTCTAGACAAGTTCTAATAATAAAAATATATATATATATATAACTAGTGCTCTTTGATCAAAATTTATGAAGTTATTAATTTACATCAGATGATTACGTGAACAATCATTGTAAATATAATTTTGATCTATTTATTACTAAACTAACTTTTTTTTTTTTTAAATATACTAAACTTACATTTTACAAATACGAAGAGAAGTAAAGTTGAAGTTATTAATTTTTTATTAATGTGAAATTGAGATCATCCAAACAAAAACAATCGACTTTATATATCAAAAATATAAATATTTTGTTTTAGTTCATAATTTTGTGCAAATAATTGGATTTTTTATTCCAAAAAATTATTCTTAACATTTATATTATGATCATAAATGTTAATTTTTTTTAGTTAACTGATTTTATTATTATCTTCATTATTAATTTATGAGAATTGAAATTCATTACATTTTTTATATGAAAATTTGCTTTAAAATATTACATATAAAATAAAATAAAGTGATTCTATAATCTTTTTTTTTTTTTTTTTTTTCCGTTTTCTGATACATTTTCAAGGTCAGAAAAGTACCGAAATCAGTCTAAATGAAACTTTATTAATACAGCTCAGATGACTGCTCTTAAGCATTGGGAGAGTGTTACTCATATCTTTATAAATTTAGTAGATCAGATAAGATTTTAGTAGTACAGTTCAAATGATTGTGTCAAAGTATTGAGAGAGAGTTACCCATACTTTTGTGAATTTAGAAGCATTAGAAGAGGGTATTCATCCCTTTATGAATTTAGTAACTCAACTCGGATAACTGCTTTTAATTATTAGAAAAGAACTACTCATATTTTTATAAATATTAATATAAAGGGTTAGACCTATTGGTATTTGAACATGTGATTGGAGAAGCAGAAGCAAGTGGAGGTAGTTAACCTCTAAATCACCCCACAAGTGAGTATGACTGTGTAATATTATAAAGTCAAAAGTTAGTTGGAAAAATAAGGTGACTCATAAATTATTAATAGTTTATAATGTAAAAATGAGGAACCGGCAAAGTTTAAGGTAAGAAAGAGTTAGGCAGCAAGTGGAGCCCATTAACCCACTTTGTTTGCTAGTAGACACAGTACAAACGTCACCACATCATGGAACTACAGTCTGTTCTCCGGGCCCGCCACGTCACATTTGTTTTTAGTGACACCCAATAACCTCATGCCACGTGGTAGTAACTTCACCTTTCTCTGGGCCCGCCACGTGGTCTTTGTTTTGTCTCTTTCACCCACATCTGTTGTTTGGATAATTTCAACATGAAATTTCGGAAAAAAAAAAAAAAGAATATTTACTTATTTATTTTAAATATCTAACATTGAATTAAATATCTATTAAAACCAATTAGGATAAAAATACAAAATACGACTCGAAATTTTATTTTCAGAAGTTGAAAGAAAACTATCTAATAAATAGTAAGAAATGAGAGCTGTACATATTATTTTGAGTGATAAGGTAAATGAGACTGACTTAACCAATGAACCACTTCACTTTTCTCAAAATTAAATATTTATTGTAATAATACAATGTATGTTATTATTAGAAGATTTTGTTATCATACTAGGACAATAATTTGCTGGTACTTTTAAAATTTTTGTTTTATTTTTCTTAATTGTAATTCAATAATCATTGTCTATTCAATTAAAAAAAAAAAATTGTATTGTAATAACCTGAATTAGAAAGCAGAACCCTTGAAAAGCTGACCATCAAATTAAAAAGTGATGATAATTTAACTTAAAACTGTTTTAATTATGTAATTGTGATTTACGATATTAACTGGTTTAACACAAAAAACAAAAATATTATTCTTAGTTTAATCCCATCTAGTATCATGAGTCAAACTTAAGATTAGCATGAAACATACGAAAGGAAGTTTTAGTAACTTATTGTAATGTTTATAATAAGCAACATGCCAACATGAACATATATTAATTAAAATTAACTTGGTAATTGTAAGTTGGTGAAGCAACCGCAAGTACAATGTCATGCATCGACCACAATAATTGGCAGTCCAATTATAACAAATATTAATAAATTTATACCGTTCAGATCAATATAAAATCCTAAGCTACTTAATACTTAAAAAAGAAAAAAAAAAGATTGTTTATTTTTCCTCCATAACCAACTACACCTTATAGTGACAACTCTACTTGCGTACCTATATGTATCTATTTGTGATGGATGGATATGGATTTGACTAAATGTATTTGCAGGCGGATGTAGATATCATTTTTACTCGTAATAGGTTCAGGATTGAGTATGGATATGGAAAAAAATTCATATCTGAACCCATTTACTTGCATGACACAAAAAATTTTATTTTATTTTTTATATATACTACTCAAAACGATGTTGTTTTGAATAGTGTATATAATGAAAATTTTATTTTGAAACAATACATAGTAACATGCTATAGAGATGCATATTGTTGTACACTATTAGAATTTAGTTAAAAGAAAGAGTTTTGATATATATTTTATTTCAGAGCTGAAATATTGTCCATCCAGTAATGCAGTGAATATGTACTATCCACATTGTTAAACAGATTTCAAACAACGACTACAATATTGGCTCTATGTTGCGTTTTACCAACAAGATGCCCTTGTTTTTTCTATTAGAGTTATACAATTGATGTATAACATACAGTTAAATAATCCCTGTAAGGTAGTAAAACCACATATTTACAATATTTAAACACAAAAAGTTGGTCTACATTATGAACTCTTTTATGTAAAAGGATTCTTCCTTAGTTGTTCATGTTAGCTTTTTAGTAGATGCCCAACTTATTTTCTGTGACATGACATTATTGTCAATTCAGCTCATTATCAGTTGTCATGTTATGAGTGTTTATTTCAATAATACAATATTATGGAGGATTTCATTTCATGGATGAAGCTTTGCATATCTGTCCACATTTAGCTGATTGTAGTTATAGCCTGTTTGCATCTCGCCTATCACTATCTGCTTAATTTCAATTATTCGATTTAAAGAGTAAATTTTTACTTCTTCTTCCAATTTTTTTCCCTATTTGTAGGTATGGGTGTACCCGCCGGTCCATCCATACCCGTGGGTATATACCCGCATCCAAACTCGCGAGAACCTTGGCAGGCATGGATAGGATAAGGGTATGGGTATAAATACTTATTGCGGGTTCTCAAATTTTACCCGTTGCAATCTCTAACTACACCAGAACCAAGTGACTAAATTGGAAAAATATTAATTATTGCGACACGTATTAAGATATCTAAAAATTTTTATGAGCATTTAAACTATAATTAAAAGACGTTTAAGGTGGTGAAGTTTACTAAAAGTTATGATTTGATAAGTATATGAAATGGGAATTTAAAGGAATCGTAGATGTCTAGATAATAACATTGGATAAGAGAGGCGTTGGATGATCTTATCTTTGATTTCCTCTTATAAACCAACTGCAACGAGTCATTTGTTTTGTAGTAGAACACACACTTGTTTTATATAGAAAACAAAGCAGATGGATCCGGCTGCTTTCTATCGATCTAGTGATGCGTTTCATGCATGTCTAATTTCTTCACATAATTATGTAGTTTGGAGAAAATGCACTTTCTATTTTTGCAAGCTGCAATACGGTTGCGGCCAAAAGCACGTTTGGAACCTTTTATGCTCTAGTTTTTCATGTAATATTCACTGAACTTTACCCCTCTTTATGGAGGTGGCTCCCTCTAACTTTGAAGATAAGACCACTCTACTGCAGTCCAAAATAATTTTGGAGCATCAATTCGGTTGTACTATATTTGACTTTAAAGCGCATATATTTAATGCTCAACTTTACAATATTTAACATTGTTGTATAGAATAATGTTTAAAATTCATATATCTAAAATTCATGTTTAAAATCTACGATATTTACACTATGTTCAATTCCTAACTTTGAGATGAGACAGACAAGAAGAAAGGATGATTTAAAAAGGTTTTTCAAACTCATAAAAGAGGTTTACATAAGTTCAAAATTTGATCATTATTCTATCAAAGACATAAATTTAAGGTTTTTTTTTTTAAGTATGTACAACACTTTTCAAACTAGAGCCAACAATCATAGATAGACATTTTTTTTCACTTCTACCTTTTCGAAAGTAGCATGAGACAAACATCCATCCTATATGGATTGCTTTATAAATCTTTTACTCTATGCATTAAAGAGTGTTGGTCCTAACATTTTATAGACCTCATGTGAAAAATTAAAATGAGTCCCTTATATCTATATATATATATTCATATATATAAAACTTATTTTATCTTATTTTTAGTGTGTACATAATAATTTCATTAAAAAAAATAAAAAAAAAATGATATCATAAGAGAAATATATTCATATAAAATAAATACATTCATATAATGATAAAAAAATAATAATAATAAACTCATCACAACTCATAAGCAAAATTAATCTATAAAAAAATTCCACTTTTTAACTTTAGATGTTGATGAAATTTGAAATTTTTAACCAATAAAAAAAAAATTAGAGTTTAGTTTTGTTTGGCTACTAAAAATGGGAAAGAGGAAAGTGATTTAGGGTTAAAAATGTTAGAGTGGATTTATGTATGGGTCAAATGTATTAGCTTTGGGACCCTTCTACGTTAGAAATATTTTTTGAATTAAATTAGTATAGTAAAAGTAATAAGCATAACTGGCTACCAAGTGGCCAAAAGTTCTTCACCAACTCATAAAGGAGAAAACAAGCTAAAAGAAAAATATGCAAGGGTTTGAACTCAAGTCTTTAACAAACATCATGAGGCCTTTTACTATAACGACTGTTCTAAATTAATAAATATTATGTGAAACATTAAATATATATAGACTTTACAAACTAATTATAGGAAAAAAAATTGAAATTTTGTAAATTTTGAAGGCCCAGGGCAATCACACCTCTAGCATGTGCTCAGTGCTAGCCTTGCATGAAAGAATATATTTACAGTATATATTGATAGAGTCGACTTAACAAATAAAATCTCTTATTAGTTATATAGAAGATATTATATTCAAATTTCACTCATACATATTTACAGTATTTATCGATAGAGTCGACTTAAAAAAAATATATCTTACTAATTAGTTACGTAGAAGAAATTATAATCAAACTTCACTCATATATTTACAATATTTATCAACAGAGTCGACTTAAAAGATAAATCTCTTATTAGTTACGTAGAAGGTATTATAATCAAAATTTACTTTTAAGTTTATATTTTAATTATATTCTCATTTACTTTATTTATCAGTAGGCAATTTGACATCAACCTAACAAGAAATTTGAACTAAGGATTGATGTCAATTAAAGCAAGTAAATATTCTATTAATTAAATAGAAACAAGATGCGTTTATGTTTGAATCCATGTGACAATTTTGTTAATTAAATCCAACTACACACAAGTGGAAACAAATTAGAGTCCGTATACATCATTGTTTTGTCCTTTGCCATAAACATTAAACTTTTGTGAGTAATTACAATTCAACACGGAACCATAAACTGAACCATGTTTGATAGCTAGTTAGCTCCATCAACTTTTATATTTCCTTTTCTTTTGGCACAAAAAATGTAAAATTTTATCAAAATTGAAAAACAATAATGCAGTTCTACATATATTTAGATAAAAATCATCATTTCGTCGTCACCAGTAGATTCAAGAATGATCTCTAAATATCACATTTTCTTTTATTGTGACCTAACCTAGCTAATGCAAACTATACGAATCACACAGATGTAAATAATGCATATTTTGTTTTCTTGTGGCGTGCAATTGGACAATGTTCATCAAAAGGTTTGGCCACAAACTAGAAAACAAAAAGTCAAGAGAGAATAATCAAGAGCATGATCACTTCAAAATTTGGAAAATCTGACAATTGCTATTTGAAGGTAGAAACCAGATTTTATCAGGCATGTACCGTGCATACATGGGAATTCAATGCATGGTTGCATTCTTGCTTTTTATGCGATCTCTTAGCATTTTCTATTGTATGGGAAATTTGAGAGAATGTGTCACCTAACATTACATATGAGTTTGGTACAACGAGAATGAAAATATATGTGCATATATAATACATATGTAAGCATCGATCATGAATTGAGCAACTAAATTTGACGTTTTCAAATGGATGGCTAATAACAACTCTTGTAATTCTGATGATGAATGAATTCTTGAAGAGTGACATAGAAACTAACCATAAAAGGAGGTATAATCAGCCCAAGACTGCCTGAAAATGACGTTGATGAGTAGGTGGAAAGCAATGGAAGATGAAACAAGTGGCTACACAAGTAGCACGAGAGAAATGGTATTCTTCCTCTTATGAAGATTTCAGAGGGTTGAAAACGTGATTCATATGTTTATTGAAAAAGACATTAATGGATAGATAATATTTTGTTTTCGATCTATGACAATAGCACAGAATAACACAATATTGTACTTGCATGCGCTCAAGTGGGGTGGTGCAATGGTATGTAGTTACTCCCACCCTTTATGTAATATTCATAAAAGATGTGAGTAGCCCTCTCCCAATCCGATCCTAAAGAGTAATTATCCGAATTGTGCCACTAAAGTCTTATTTGGATTAATCTTGGTAATCTACTGACATTGAAAAGGGTTTAGGAAAAAAAACCATACACACACAATATTTTACGTAAAGGAGTTAAGAGATAAATTGTTCACTAGAAATCCAACTATTATTGTAATCTAGACAACTGATCTTGGGACCTCGATAACTAGTCCAAATGACTTAGATCTAGTCATCTAGGAGAAGCTAAAATCAGATAAATCTGATGAGAGAAGGATTTTATCACGACAAGAGAACTAAAATTTTATCACACAAATTTTTATTTATTTTTTTATTTATTTTTTGCAATATAATAACAATATGACTGATCGAAATCGAAATATTTTTTATTTTTTTCATCAGCCTTGATAGTACAGCTTTATTAATTATTTATTTATATATATAAACTTTTGACACTAAGTTTGGAAACATGATTTCAGACATACAACATGTACTTTTTAAAATCCAAAAACAACCAAATTGCTTTTTGTATATCTTAAGAACAAGATTTGCAAATTTAATATAATTTTCGAAAATATTGTAACTGAAATATGGAGATAACAATAAGAAGATGAAAATTACAAGTTATATTTAATTCGTTTTGTAGATTTACCAAATTATTGCATTAAGACTTATTATTAATAGATGCAGTACTAGAAGCATTCTATGCAGGAATGTGTATGTACATGGTGAAGAGAAAGAGTACTGGCGGGTATTTATTTCTAATTTGGGCCTGAATTGTAAAACCCAAAAGCTAGTTTGAGAGGCTCATCAAGCCTATAGGCAATATATTTGTATATTGATGGATTTAATTGAATTAATTTATGTGAAAATCATCATCTGTATGGGCACTTCCTTAGTTCTCTTGACTATATCTATTTAACTTAAAACCTATTTGATAATATGCAACCATTTTATAGTTGATTACTTTACATGGTTTTTTTTTTCCTCATAAAAGATATAAACATTTATTTATTTGAATGTTTAGATTATATATTATAGATATTAATTGGTACAACCTTAATGTTACAAGATCTATATGTAGTTTAATCCTAGTTCAATTTAATCCCCAATATTTTAATCAAAATGTTGAATTCCAAATTAGTATTATTCAAATAAATAAAATAGAATTTGGTTCCATGTGTCAAGTAATGTGAGTGAAGTCCTATTTTTAGTCAGTCTCTTTCTGTCTACTCCAATCAAAAGCCCTAGAATGAGAAATCTATTTTTTTTTTCCAACGAAAATGAGAAATCTTGTTGATTTTAAACTACATGTTAAAAAAAAGGTGCCACATGTGATAACAAATTTAGCTTATATTATTATTAGTTTGTTGTTGGATACTACCTATAATCGAGCAAATTGAATCTGAGAATTGTCGAGTTGAATAAGCGTTATTTACTGCCAAACTACATTAAGCATTGGTGTTTATATTTTTTTATTATTAGTATATAATCATTAGCAATTAAATGTGCTTAAAGTGTGCCACATATTCTTGCTGTACAATAATGGGCAATTCTTTTCAAGCAAATGAAAACATATTAATTTCCATATTATTTTTTAACACAAATGGTTGTACACTTTTCTATCTCGATGATGGGAGATCAAACCTCATTTAACGCATTTGATAGGTTTTGTATGAGTAGTTTCTTCATGTATTGTAGAAATAGTTGCTTCTCGATTATAAGAGTCAGGACGGTAAAGAAAAAAGTCGATTAATAACGACTATCCATCACAGGCATTAAAGACCCGCAATGGATAAGATAGGTATCACGGGTTTTTAATGGCTCGCTATTATTATTTGTGTATCCATCTCGGGCACTGTAAGACCCGTAATGGTTAATGGAAAGGAAAATGGGCCCTTTATGTGCCCGCGATCCATATGAAAGAGTATCCATTGCAGGCTTTTAAATAGATTTTTGATGTATGATTAATCATATTTTTCCTATAATATAAAATTATATTTATCAATAAAAAATATATTTTTTTTATACAAAAATAATGTCTATAGCAGACATTGCCCATTTTCCATAGTGGCTCACTATGGAAAAGGAGTTGAGCTAGTTTGAAAGTCGTTTTCATAATAGGTATTGCCTACTATGGAAAATGGTTTCCATAGTGGGCAATGCCTTCTACAGAAAAGTCTCGATGCCTGAAGTGGAAAATTCGCTTTTCCATCATAGCTTTTGAGATAGCGGGTAATGTCAAAAGTCATTAATAGCAGGCAATGCCCGCTATAGATGACTCATTTTCTTGTAGTGGTAGCTAGGATTCTATACCAGGGTGGGGCTCCGACGGTATGAAAATATTTTATATATATACATGTGAATATTTTATGTATATATATATAGACATACCAAGTTAAAAGAGATATAATAAGTTTTACTCCGCAAAATTTATATTATAAAACAAAAATAAAAGTAAAAAAACTAAACAAAATATTTAAATAATAAAATTTATCAAAATATGAATTATAGCTAATGCTATGACATCAACAATATTTATTTAAATATTGATAATCTATATTTTGATATTCATAATTCATAATTACTACCACACTTCATATTAAAGAGTATATTAAGAGAAACATCATAGATATTAAATTTAAATAATATATTATGCAACTTATGATTAAAAAAAAAAGATAAAATACGGAAGATTTAATTAGAAGTTTCCTTTAATGTATAAAATAAAGTTGTTACATATGTAATATTTGAATAAAAATATAAATATAACTAAAAAAATATATGTAATAGGTTTAAAATATATATATATATATAATTTAATATAAATATAATTTTTCTTTTTTTTGGTGGGCTTGGGTAAGCTTCAACTTACCCTAGCCCCCACTACCCTCCGTCACTAATAAAAGTAGAGCTCGTACATTGTGATTAATCTCGATGGATCGGTTAGAAAAAATGACAGAATATTTTTGTTGCAGTAAATGACATAACAAATATATTCACGATAGGCAATATAGATGTTCTTACATGGAAGAATTTTTCATATTCACCTTGCCAATATATGACCTCTCCCTTAATTCCTACCATATAAATCTTCATATAATTTCATAATCTTTTATAGGAAAATACTATATGCTCAAAACTCTAATTGCTATAGCTACCAACTTATCACATCATTTTCTGGAATTTTTACTTTAATTTAAAGTAGTATAAATTGACAGTTTATCAAATTTGTACCTGTAGATTCTAACTCTATAGGTACATATTTTTAATATATTTGACTTAAAAAATGCTCAAGGTAGCAAACAGTTCAAGAAATAGATAGAAAATAAAGATAGAAGTATAGCATTTATTTTGACTGGATAATTGCACTGATAGAATGTATATTAGCTGAATGGTTGTGAGAATGCGTCTCGCTGGAGCTGTATGATCTTGACTGCATGCAATATGGTTTTAGTGGTTTCGAATGGAATGCCTGAAGTTGAGTGTAAGTGGGAAAAAAATTAAAAGTTTAGAAGAAGACCCTCAAATGAAATTAGATGCTGTCGTTTATAAGCATGAGCTCCTACCCTTAGTGGGTAGGATGCTGCTAAGATCAAGGGATCACATTCCTCCGATCTTGGCTCCCACTTAATCTGGTCACGCTTGACCAAGTCAAGCATCATTCAAATAGTTCATGGGCTTATGAGACATTTGGTCTAGATTTTAGCCACTACAATACCTCTTTGAATTTTCGAATTAGAAAATAGATGAGAAATTTTGTTTTTTCAATTTATCATTTAATAGATTGAATTAAATTCATTAAATTATTTTTATTTATTTTTAAATTGGTCAAATAATTTAAAATTACAAAAAAAAAAAAAAACTTAAAATTAAAAGTTGAAAATTCTAACTTATCACTTAACATCTAATCACATAATCATAATTAAAATATTTTTTTTTCCATAACAAACTTCTAGAAGATAAATATATGTTTGAAGATATATGTATATATTTTTGTAGGGCTATTTATTTATGTATTTTTCAAGACCCTCTACTATTTTGAAAACTTTTACTTCTTTGCATCGTGAAATTGAATCAAATGGATATTAATTGGTCAAGTAACGTTACATAATTTTATGTTAGGATGTTATAGTTCAAATTTACTACCTAGTACATATATTCTTTGTTAACGTATCATGCCGGTCCTCACATTTTAAAAGCCTAGTGCGAAATATATATATATATAACTTATTTTATCAGATTTTTTATATACGTATTTGTTCTAATCTTTTTCTTTTTCTTTTTCTTTTTTCCTTTTTTCATTTCTAGATTCATACTTTTTAGGAAACATTGTAAACAATTATAATAATAATTAAAGTAACAAATTAACAATCAAACTAGTAAAGTATTAAAAAACAACAAAACCTGACAAGAAATACGGTCCACACGATACAAGGTAAAATTGTTGGTAACATTGTAACAACGACAAAGTATTCACCTGATTTTCAATTTTTTTTTTTTTTTTCAATCCAAGATCCAACAACACATTCTAAAACAATAATAAAAAATAAAAATAAAAATAAAAGAACCATAAAAAAATAAATAATGATGAAAAAACATAACTTAATAATTATGAATATAAAAATATAACTTTTACCTCAAAATGAACAAATTTTTGGAATTCCACTTTCTTCACCTATAATTGTTGATGAAATATGAAAATTTTAACCAATAAAAAAAAAACAATAATTTAGAGTTTAATTTTGGTGGCTACCGACAATTTGAATGATGAAATAGATTAAGGTTGAAAATGATAAAGTAAGTTTATATATGGGTAAAATATATCAGCTTTGGGGTCCTTTATATATTAGAAATATTTTTTGAATCACATTATATCAATTAAAGCCACCAACGTTGCTGGTAATAAGTCCTTGATTGTGATTTGTTGCCCCTATTTGAAACTTGGTGGATACATGCCACCTTTTGTGGTTTTTTTTTTTTTGAAAATGTGAGAAAAACAATATAAAAATTGCAGGTAGTGGGGTTCGAACTTGAGTCCTTAAGGCCCTTAAAAGTGCGCTTAATGTGGCCTCAACCACAATGGCTATTGTACAATAGCTGATGTATTATGAAACATTCATTATACATTTATTTTACAAATTAATTATAAAGAAAAAAATTGAAATTTTGTAAAATTTGGGGCCCCAAAATTTGGATCCCTGAGGCGGTTGCTCCTTCAGCACGTGCTAAAGACCGATCTTGCCTTAAATTTTAAATATTATAGTTAAATTTAATTTTCTATCAGCTTAAACTTTTGGGTCTGATGATAACTAGCATGGTATTAGAACTTAAAGATGTATGGTTCAAATTTCCTCTCCTCACTTTTATCTAAAAATTCTTCTCATTACAAATGTTATATAGTATGGAACATTTAGTATGTGTTTATTATCTGTTACCTATTTATGTTGCACGTGAATAAACGTGTTAACGTATCATAACTCAAAATTTTAAAGAACGTAGAAGGTGGGGTTCGAACTTGAGTCCTCAGGGGTCCTAAAAGTGTACTTAATATTGCCTCAACCACAAGGGCTGTTGTACAATAACTAATGCATAATGAAACATTTATTATATATTTATTTTACAAATTAATAATAAAGAAATAAATTGAAAATTTGTAAAATTTGGGGTCCCAAAATTCGGATGCCCAAGGCAATCGCTCCTTCAGCACGTGCTCAAGGTCGACCATATCTCAAGTCTTAAATACTATAATTAGGTTTAATTTTCTATCAGTTTAAGCTTTTAAGTATGATGATAACTAACATGATATTAGACATTTGAGATATATGGTTCAAACTCTTTCTCCTGATTTTTATTTAAAAATCTTCTCATTACACATATTATATAGTAGGAGATATTTAGCATGTATCCGTTATCTGTTACCTGTTCACGTTGCACGTGAATAGACGTGTTAACATATCATAATACGAAGTCTTAAATACTATAATTGGGCTCATGTGTCCATCATCTGTTACCTGTCTACGTTACACGTGAAGAGACGTATTAATATATCATAATATCAAATCTTAAATATTGTAGTTGGATATTTTTCTATTAACTTAAACTTTTGGATCTATGGTAACTAACATTCTTGATGGAGATATCAAATTCTAGAACGATTCATTTGTTTGGTAACTACTAAAGCAAAAAATCTTCAATTTACTAAGTTCAAAAACTAGATGCGCAAACATTAATTATTACTGTAAAGCCTTCTTTTAGTTGTATCTCATTTCAGCTTTCTGTCAGACACAACACATCAAATATTGTTATAGCAATTAAAGGATAGCTGATTGTCTTGTCCAGAACCGCTGAACATTAAGTTGTTCTCATTTCAAACCACTGCAATAAATATAAAGGCCAATAAGGATTATCATGTACAAATTATTCTGGAAGATGATTTGTTGAATGTATGACTAATCGAGTAAGTGTATGTACTTCGTTAAGAAGTGACTATTTATTTGGTTGCGGTACTTTTAATTTAAGTCTTTGGAAACGTCCTACTATGAGTTAAATGTAGCTAATATTATTAGATAGGCTTTTGTTTTTTGACCAACGTATTATTAAAAGAGAAAAAAACAATCAAAGGAGTACTAGATAGTTAATATTGATTAGACTTAATAAAATAATTAAAATAAGATAAAAAATTAAAATTAATTATTTTTTTAAAACAAAATCTGAAAGTAATTTAGAAGACTCTAGAAGTCTACAGTTCCACCAGTATCAATTTAGATACTGTATAAGATAGTACTTTTGAGTATGGCACGTAGATTTGACATGATAGGACACCTCGATCGGTGCTTAATTAACAAAGTTTAGGAGGACCATCCTTTTCTTGTCTCTACGACGTGGCACGTAGAATTATTGATTTGGTTGACATAGAGGGAAAGACTTTGAGGCTTCCTCAGTGCAATGGGAGCAGTGTCAGATGATGCACCCGTCCAATAAAATTAAAATATGGATATTTAAGTATATATTTTTTTTGTCGGGTGTTATATATATCTTTAAACGTCGGGTGTACCAGATAACAGTGAACCAATACGCTATAGATTCTCCTACACCAGGTAATAGATCAATAATTAAGAACCAATTATCATACTTAACCTTAATGAGAGGCGAAATGCCTATAATCAACATTGGATCATGACCAGATCTTAATTTATAACTATTCTTATGAACACATCAATAATTGAGAACCAATGATCATACTTAACCTTAAATGATGAATATGCTTATAATCAATTTTGGATCATCACTAGATCTTAAATTACAACTATTAGAGTTGTTGGGAGAGGAATTAACCCTTTTCCAAATTTATTGGGTCCAAAATTGAATTGACTAATCAATTGAATTTTGGGCCCAAAAGACAAGTTCATAAAACTGAATTAAGAGAGAAATTGATATAAGCCAAGCCTAACAAACTAGGAATGGACACAAATACCCTTGCAATGGGGCGGGAAAACTAATAGGGGGGAAATTCAACTTGAAATTGATGCATGATCCCCTTTATATCAACATGATAGAATTCGTAGGCCTAAGCCTGCCACACTAAGGAAGGAAGGATGCCAAGCTGTAGGTGAGAAAAGAAAAGGTCTTGCTCACGCTACGTGACACGAGGAATGGAGAAACCAAAAAGAAGTTGACATATGTACACAGGATCTAAGCCAAGGAAAGCCATAAGCACAAGACCCGGAAAAGCAGAAAGTGGATTGACCAAGGGAAGCTTTAGGTGACAAGGTGTAGAAAAGTATGTCAGGGAGGTTAGAAGAGAGCTAGCCAAGAGGAGAGGAGAGATAATGAGCCTTAAACCTGAGAGGAATGTGTGTAAAAGGCATTCACTATTCAAAACCAAGGTAAGGAAGCAAGAACAATTAGAGAGCAAGTAAGAAGAGAATAGGGTCATAAGAAAAAGAGTGAAAACATTAAATTAAGGTTAGAGCCTCGAGAATCTCACCGTAAGGTAACCTAAGTTCCCTTTTCCTCCAATCAAACGGGTTCTCTGTCCTCTTTTCTCAATAGAAGGGGAAGGAAAACCGATCAAAGTGAGGGGGAAAACGACTTTAGTAGAAGGGTATCGAGTATCTAAGGAAATCTTATAAAATCCACTTCCCTATTTGCATTTTGTTTTATCATCAAGTTAATAAAATAGCAAAATATCTTCCTTTTATACTTTGTGTTTCGATTGTATTTTATTCGTTTATGTTGATGTAGCTATTGAGAACAATTTCACTTCAACAAAGATTATTTTCATTTTCCCATTTGACAATTAATAAATCATCATTCTTTCCTTTAATGATTTTGAAATGTCAAAAATCTCTTCTGAATCATTGTTAACTTTAATTAAAAGAAATTATTAAAAGATGTTTTCTGAATCAATATGAGAAAAATGATAATTCTTCAGGGGGAAAATAAAATAACTCTAACTATTATTATGAACACAATAAGGGTAATGTTGCTGAATATGACAACCGATACTCATTAGACTTTTATTAGACAGTCAAAATTAAATAGAAATATTATTAGTAATTTGATGATTAAGTTGTCGTTTGTTTCTTTGCTTTTTTTTTTTTTTTTTTTTTTAATCTGAACAGTCCTAAATTTTAATAAAAATGGGATAATAATTGAAAATTTAAACAATCAACTTATTTATTTTTTAAAGATAAAATTATCTAAAAATAATAATTTGACTTTTATACATTTTTTATTATTAATTTTTTTTTTTGTTTATATGATAGAAACAACTAAAAGTAAAAAATTTAACAAATCATAAACCACTTTCATGTAAATGCTTATAAGATTTATTCATAATTAAAATATAATAAAAAATTATATAAAAATTGGTTTTATATTGCTTACAAATAAAATGAATGTTCAATAATAATGTTAAAATGTTAATAGTTAAACACAAATTTTAAATTATTTTCTACAGAAAAAGGTTTGGCTAATTAGTTTGTGATTATTACAATTAGTTGTAAAAAAAAAAAATTGCTAAGTATAAGATTAGGATAAAATTAAAAATATATTATTTTGGGACGATAGATTATGAAGAAAATATTTAAATGTAATTAAGTGATTTATAATTAAGTTAAAAAAATCAAGATTTTTAATTTTTTTTTTTGTTTTGTGATATTTAATTTTAAATTTTTTGATCAGTTAAAAAAATTAATTTAGATTTTTTAAGTATTAAATGAAAAACATAAACCACTTTCAACTTCTTGAGCGATCTCCATCGTGGAGACCAAGTTCTCCAATGAAGGCAACATGATCGTTCCCATTGATTTTGTTCAATTCTTTTTACTTTTTACTTTTATTTTTATTACTTTTTTTACAAAGAAAAATTAACTTTGTTGTTGTTTTTGGTCTTTAATTTTAAATTTTTTAACCACTTAGGGAAAAACAAACTTAAAAAATTTAAGTTATATTCTTTAAGTATTAAGTGGGAATAAATACAATTACGAGATTAAAGCTTGTTGACCGTAAACTACTCATATCAAAAAAATAAAAAATAGATGTTTAATTATGTTTAAATATATATATTCATTTTCAAATATAATACAGGCTTAATGGATGCTTTTAATGATCAAGATTTGGAGGATCTCCTCAATATCAAAAACCATTTTATGAAATTAAAGCACTTAATTAATCTTGATAATGAACTTAGTAGCCAAGGCTAAATTATTGACAAGCTTAATTATAAAACCTGTTAAAGGAAGAATATTATGTACCTTGCAATGCTACATGATTGTGTTTTCTTTCTAAATGTCAAACCCATTTTATGTTTTGAAAATGACGTATAAAAAGGATGTGAACAAGTGGGAATGGCAATCTATGACCAAAGAAAATAATTAAGTAGAAAAAGTTTCCTTCCCTTTTTTATTTTTCAGAAAAAAATGCATTGCATCTGATCCTATGATCGTCGATTTATTTGATGAAAAAATTTTCGAGCGAGGCAAGCACATCTCATCATAAGTGTGTTGATACAATATAATGTACATATCATGTGAAAATAATATCAAATAGAAAACTAATAGAATTAAACTATTTTACTCACATAACATGTTCTAAGTGGACTTATACAAATTTTATCCCAGTTCACAAGTGAGAACCATCTATTATCCTTAGGCTACACTTTTGTATTTTTCAAGATGATCTCCGTATCCATTGAAGGACCAAAGGGATCCCTCACCAGAGAATTACTAGTGAAGTACCAACCTTTTAATTAATTGAAGTTTCGGTTATTTAATAAGCTGAATTATAATCCTATCCTAAAGTTACTCTAGTCAAACTAGTGCATTTTTTAGGGCTTTGTAGTAGTGTACTGGTTGACAGGGAGATGGGCAAAAGTCTCCCTTGATGTCCCATCCTCCTAAAAGCTACAATTTAGCTCGTATATAAAGAAAATTATTTTATTGTATACGAAAGTAATCAACACTTTAAACAATTGAGTTAAAAATCTTCTCGATTGAGTTTCGGAAAAAAAAAAAAAAAAATCTTCTCGATTGTATAAAAAAATCCAATGTAAACCCTCTAATTTTGATTTAAGTGAAAACTCACTTTATATCGAAAGCATCTTATAATTTTAAATCTAATTAATTTTTTTTAATTACGTATAAAAAGTTCAAATCCTTTTACAAGGGTGTTTATATATACATATATATATATATATATATACATATAGTATATGGAAAAATAATCAAAAGTAGAAGGATTTCATACGAATCTCACATAGTTATGTTCCACCAAACCTATATTATGGGTGCATTTACTTATACGTAATCAAAATTACTTGAAATCAGAATGATATGGAATCGAATTGACTTATAATTAAATTGATGTATCGAAATTAAAATAAATTATTTACTTTAATTACAGGAATCAGAATTAGAATCAAAATCAATAGCATTCTATTGAGATATTTACTTTGATATGAAATTGCAGTAAATAAATTACAAGTTATAAAAATATCATTTTATTAAAATTATGTACTCCATAAGCATTTTTTTCTTTAAAAAAAAAAAAAAAAAACTATGTAACTATTGAAATTTTGACAATTGGAAAGGAAACATTACGTATATTTTTGTAAAATTACATTTAAGACGTAATATCATCTTTTTGTATTTTCTGTTATGTAATTCGCCATAACATGCTCAAAAAGATAAAATTTTTTAACAATATTATTATAAACATATTGTGAATTTATATTATATATCAAGTCATGTTTTTTTTTTTTTTTTGATATAAAGTGATTTGTTCAATTTTTTTTTTCATAATAAATTTTTTTAGGTAAAAGCGAAAAGAATTGAGCAAAATAGGTTTTTTTGTTTTTGTTTTTTTTACAATTTTTTGATTTCCAATTAATTATTATAATTTTTTAAAATAAGGGGTGTGAAATATTTTTTTATGTAAAAGGAAATGAGAATAAGAATTCTAAGTGGGGTGGAAGAATGAATATCTTATTCCACAACTTTAAATTTGTGTGGAATTTACAATTTTATCCTCATTACGAATTTATTTAGAGTAAGTAAACACTAATAATTATTCTTATTTTCCATTCTTATTTTCTAATTCCCTGAGTAAACACACTGTTAATGTTTCAAACACAGCCGTTGACATTTTAGAATTAAGCACACGATTTGATATTAAGAGATGTAACAATTTAGGAGTTCAGCGACAATCAGTGAATTTTGACCGTACAAAAGTAAACTATATTAATAATGGAAGAAAAAATATAAAGAAAGGCAATATGCCCCATCATTTGTTCTCGATGTCTATTCTATTAATTTATTCAATAGTTGAAAAAAAAAAAAAAAAAAAGTCAAAAAGTTTGGACATTAAAGTAAGGACAGTCTTACATACTGACAATTCAAAACCCTATTAAACAATTTAAATTTATTTTTTAATACACTGATATTTACATTTTAAAAAAAAAAATCTAACAATTTTATTTATTGTTTCAAACCTTAAGGTCCACATTTAACATTTTTTTATATAAAATAAAGAGAGTATACACTATGGTAATACAGGTCCTGATAAACAAATTTCTCATACAAACTTTAGTATTTAACTTGACTAATTCATATTAATTACAATTAATTTGATATCAATTTTTGTTTTTTTAATCTGATATTGAATGAGTCACGAGTTTATTGCAATATATCTAGGTCAAGCTAATATACATGACTCGGATATTATACTCTCGTAATATTAGAGAAAAATCCTTCTCACACGTGCTAATGAATGAGTATACTATGAGTTGAACTTCTTTATATGTATATATATAAATGCATATCAGTTTGTGCTAAGAGAAGTGTGCAAATAGTAATATTAACAAATTAACAATATAACTTAGAGGTTGTTTGTTCTTTTGTTGATGATTTAACAATCCTGAATTTTATTAAAACTAAATAAAGACTAAAACTTAAAATTTAAATAACATGTTTGGTTCCTTGATTGTTAGCATCCATTAGTTTATTTTTTTAAATATAAAATTATCTAAAAATAGTAATCTGACATGTATTTATACCTTTATTTTTATTAGTTACTATATATTTTTATTTGATATGATACAAACAATTAATAACACATATTTTAATAAAATTCTAAACCACTTTTATGTAAATATTTATAAAATTTTATCCATGATAGATATGATAAATAAAGATATATACAGTTTTATTTGTTCTATAAAAAGAAAATTGAATTCAACAATGTGTTGAAAGTGATCACATCAACTCCAGTCTCCATATAATATGAACCTGTACATCTTTTTCTTAAAACAGTTTATCACAACTAATTAATAGGTTAAAAAGCAATAATTTGTAGCATATAAAATTATATAAAATATAGAAATATGAGGATGGTCTTGAAAAAAAATTAAATTAAATATAATATCGTCACTTAGAAATTAGAATATATGGAAAGTCAAAATTTTTTGTTTTTCACTGTAGTAGTTGTTTTCGTTTTTTAATTTTTAAGTTCTTTAGTTACTTCAAAATAATAATAATAATAATAATATAGGATCAAATTAATTTAAACCTATTAACTATTAAGTTGGAAAATTATTGAACCCCTAACAATTATTTGAATACCAAGCAAAAAGTGGATGCAAAATGTGAACCATTAGAAACAAGTGAATCTAATATAAACATTGTAAATAAATCTAGTAAGGATTGCGAAATAAGATCGTAATAATTACGTTTTCAATAATTCACATACTCTATAATAATTTCTGACAAACATAATTGCCTCGATCGAGCTCTCTTTCAAGCTGCAAGTGTGGGGTTGATCTATATAAAAGTCCACCATATTAGGTCTATACCTAGAGTTTACTTTCCGGTTCTTTTCTTCAAGGTCAATTTTGTGTATAATCTAAGGGCTATAAAGCATGAACTAATTATCTTTTGATGATTAATTTAATAGTTTTTTCCCTTTTTTTTTTTTTTTTTGAGGAAAGTGACTACGTTGTTGAATAGAAGCTGACAAATGTAATGTAAATTCATTTAATAGGCATAAGTCGATGTTGGACCCATACGCAAGGTGTGGAGCTGTCAAGTGGTCAAGAAAAATTTAAGGTGGGTGTCCTCATTGTCCTTCTTATCCAATACGAGTTTGGATCCCACATGAGGCATTTGTTGCTTTTCTCACCACACATTAAAATAAATAAATAAATGTATCTAACTTGGCCTCTTAATGTCTCTAATGGGGACCCTTGTCTTTTTCTTTCCCTTTTGGTAAAACACAACCAATTCAATCGTATGCTTGTCATTCACAACATACTTATTTCATGCGTGATTGGATGAGAAATAAATCATTTTAAAAAGTGTATATTCAAAATTGATACATAAATGATATGACATATGAGTTGTTAAGATCTTATAAATCATGAGTGATTAATAAGTAATAAATCTTAACAATTCATATGTATATTATTTGGACATGAATTTGAATAAAATATTTAGAAAGTTTATTATTATTCTTTTAAAAATTAGTTATATTGTAGTCCTTAAGTTAGTTTATCATCAGATCCAAAAATTTAAGTTAGAAATAATCTAATTATAACGTAGACAAATGATAGATATTAAACCATACTAAAATAGCCTCGTCATATGATATGTGTAACAAAAATTTTAAATAAAGAGGGAAAGAGCGGTTTGAATAAACTCCAAACCTCTGATATCTACTTAGTTATCACCAGAGTTAAAAGCTGAAACTGATAGTAAATAGTTCAACTATAATATTTAAAGACTTGAGGTTAACACACTAATACTATAAATGAGCGAGTACACTACTCCCGCCCCACACATTGGTTTTTCTTTGAATGAAGATACCCCTCTAATAACCCTAGAGCCCACCTCAAAACTGGCCTTGCACGGTTCCCACGAATTTACGCAACTGTTATCCTTCCCTTACCTATTCTATTGTAAGAAAATTCTTCAACGGAAGAAGCTTAGTTGCTTAGGTCACCATCACCATTTCCACCATAAAGTGTCAACCTTTCTTGGCAGTAGAGGTTTAAACTAGGGCAATTGACCAGCCCCACTTTCTTCATCATCTATGCCTTTCTTTCTTTCTCTCTTTTCCTTTTCATATTACATGACAATACAAACAACATAAAATGGGACCTTAAACCCTAGGTAGTACGAGTAGATTCGAATATTTATATTTTTTTTACACTACTACAATTATTTCACCGGTTAAGTTAGCTGATATATATACACATACAACGATGAAGCTTTGCCATAGGATTCTATGAAAATATTTAATGTTATGCAAAAATATATAATGTCAATCTTTATCATGCAAATTAAGATATGGTTCTTGTAGAAGATGTTAAGGTTGTAGGTCATTAGTCGCTCACTAATTAATTATTAACTGTAGCTTGCTTACTTAGACACCTTTTGATTGGGACCAATGATAGATGGCTACTCGGGCACAAGAAATTTATTATAAAAAAGAAAATATATATTCGTGAGGATGAGAAAATCGTAAAGACTGTTACGATATTCTCATGTAGAGGCAACATTTTAAATTAAACATATTGGTCAAGGATTATAATACCGCAGGGACAGATTAAAATTTTAGAAACGTGATCATTCTTTTTTTTTTTTTTTTGGAAAAAAAAAAAACATTCTTCGTTGTTTGAAATTGTATGATTGGAGATTTCAAATGTCATATCATTTCGAAGATTTTCTCAAAGCTTGTATAATTATTTTCAATTTTGTGGTTTAATTATATAGTATAGTTTTGAAGGGAAGGAAATATATATATATATATATATATATATATTAAAAAAAAAAAAAGATGTTTATATGTAATGAATTGAGTGAAAAAATAGTAATGACCTGCCATCTGTAGTACTACAGATGTAGTAATAAACTTTGCAATTTTTCACATGCTTATATATAGCTATTAATATTGATGACCCATTTTGTTGTTTCCTCTGATTTTGCATATAATAAATAAATTCTCTTCATGAGTTGTTCTAATTTCAATTCACCATAAAGAAAACCCACAAAAGATGGCATTGCTAGATTGTGAGTTGTGACAGTAATATAAGCAACTGTACCACTCTCTCTTTTTATTTGTATTTTCATAATTAAATAAGAAAAGTTATATTGTTATTAATTGAGTAATATATTACAATTAAAAATAATAATAAACAAGTGTCACCATACGGTCGTGATCGTGCGTTCAAAATTTTCTTTATTTAAAAGAAAATTGACTAAATTAGGTCCTGAGACAAATAGTGTATCATGAGATTGAAAATGATGTCAAATTTTTTTATTTTTGTTGAGTCTCCATTTTTATGGTATAACAATAGTGCCAGGGGCGGAACCCCATGGATGCTGGGTTGGCCCCCAGGAATTTTTAAAAAAAGAAAGATATATTTCTACATATATGATGTAAATTTTGAAGATTAACTTATATTTGTATTCTTTATATATATATTATCATATTTCAAATTATAAAGTAAATTAAGTATATATATGTATGTATATATATTACTTTATTATTATGTATATTATATATAATTTCCTAGAATACTAATTTGACCCGGCCCCTAATTTTAAGGGTCTAGTTTCATCCCTGATTAGAGTGTCAAAGCACTTGACTTTTCTCTCTTTAATATCATTAGATGGATATTAATTGTGATGACTCATGACTCTTCTTGGCTGCATATATATATAGAGTGTGGACATGGGTGGTTTCTGTCACCTAAATCATTTCGCCGAAAGGAAACCATTCAAAATTAGTTACTTCCAATAGGTTGCTCTAAACCAATCACGTAGTATGTCCTATTAATTAATCTAAAAACATGCTTAGGTTTCTAATAATATGATGTTCCTCTCTAGTGAAAGTGATCTTTTGGTCTATGGGGTTTGAGAAGCATAGGTCAAGAGAAAGTCTTCAACAATTTTCAATTCAATGTTTATATTATTAATATCGTGTTATACGTATATTATGCTATATTGTTTGTGAATGGTTTGGACCAATTAATTATCAGCTTTAAAAATGAGGTAAAGGTCTTTAGGATCCATTTACACCCATTCACTACAAGAAAACAGCTCAACCATACCGGGCAAATGCCCGGTATGGTTGACTATCCATACCGGGCGCTCCGTTCGGTATGGATACTGCTGGTATGCTTAGTGTCAGTATCCATACCAGGTACTAACCCGGTATAGATAAAAGTATTCATACCGGGCATGTGCTCGGTATGGAAACTATTTGAATATATAAAAAAATATATATTTTTTATATATATATATTTTTTACAAAAAAATATATATATAATTTAATATTAAAAGAAAATTTACAACATACATCAAATACCATTAATCAAATTTTATCATACATCTAAAATCCTTCAAAATCCATATAACAAACTCAAAATTCCACAATTAGTTTCAAACAAAAATAAACAGCCAAATGAAAAATAAAACACAAAAAATAATAGTACAGAAAGAAATGAAGTACTAAAATCAGCTACAAAAATAAATTAAACCCAACAAAAATTCAAACAAAAATGCAAGAACCAAATCAAAAATAAAACCATCACTCACATCTAAATCAAATCAAATAGATCAAGTGTTTTTTACAAAGTCCAGATCTCATTGACAAAGAATACAACAAAATAAGAGTAGATCGGCGAAAAGACGTCGTACCGCCGTCAGCCCCAAACGGCAGTCGGTGGCAGATCGGAGGGAAAAAGAACAAGAAGACAAGGAGAACAAGAAGAAGAAGAAGAAGAAGAATGAGAGACCAAAAGAGGCGGTCGGATGGCCGGAGGGAAGAAGAAGAAGAAGATAATGATGAAGAAGAAAAGGAGAAGAAGAAGAAAAAGATGAGGAGAGAAGAGATACTAGGCAAGGTAATCGACGACAAATGGAGCGGCGAGTGGCGTGTTAGTCGACTAGCAAACAGCGTGTTGGTCGGTCGACGAACGGGGGTGAAGGCTAAGGTTTGGGTGAGAGAGATAGTGAGAGAAAAAGAAAGTAGAGAGGGAGAGAGAGAGAGAACGCAGAATGGTGGGTGTGGTCGACCACACACCAAATTAAAATTTTTCTATACTGCATAATGCCCGCTATAGAAAACGTTAAATTTTTTTTTTTTTGGCCATGAAATGACCCGGTATGGATATTCAAAATATTTTAATAAAATAAATTAATTTTCATTATCCATACTGGGCAATTAATGGCCCGGTATGGATACTTAAAAAAATTTTAATTAAAAAATAAAGTTTAATTATCCATACCGGGTCATTAATAGCCCGGTATGGATAATTAAGTTTATTATTTTTTTTGAAATAAAAAATTGTTATCCATACCAAGCTATTAATGGCCCGGTATGGACACTTCAATTTAATTATTAAAAAAAATTATTCATACCGGGCTTGGTTTGGTTAGACTCTTTGTTGTAGTGATTGAGTCGATTTCGGTATCCCACATAGCCTGAGAATCAGATGGTGAGACATAGAGATTCGATTTTGGTCAAAGCAGGTAGTACCTTAACATATGTAACAAGTCTAAGATATGCAATATTGATTAAGCTTGTATGACATGCCATTTTAACATAAATTACATTATTCATCTCCTTCTACGAACTTTGTTTGATAAAATCACTATTTTTGCCAAGAAGAATATTAATTATTTGGCCAACATGATGGAAAGAAACTTAAAGAAGATACGAAATTATCTTTTTTAATACTATATAGAGTATGAACTAATTAAATTTATCCATTGCATTAGAATTAAATAGGAGAGAGAATTTATTTTAGCAAAGAGAATGCAATAAATGAATTTGATTAATTCGTCCTAAACTTTTTAAAGTTAGGAGGTGTGGATGGTAAAATCACTATATATATATTGTTTTTATAATCAAGTATACCTGATTTTAGAAAATAAGAACTAACCAATCAAATTTATTCATTGTATTCTCTTTCCTAAAATAAATTCTTTTTATAATCAGGTATACCTAATTTTAAAAAGTAAGAACTAATCAATCAAATCCATTCATTGCATAATTTCTCCTAAACAAATTCTTTTTTCCTATTTAATTCAAATACAATGGATGAATTTGATTGATTAGTCCTTACTTTTTAAAATCAGGTATATCTGATTTTAAAGATCCTCTCTCTCTCTCTCTCTCTCTCTATATATATATATATATCTATATATATAACTTTGTTTTAAATAAATACAAATCTACCATCTCAAAGATCAATTTTAATGGGATACATCTATATCATCACCATCACATATTAGTGATGCCGTGAAATCCTTGAAAGAGATTTGAGCAACGAAAATAAATGAAATTTGGCCCCATCTTATTTACTACCTTGCCTTGTGAGAAAAGGGAAAATTCTTTCAAAATGTCACTTATGATTTCCTCTGATAGAAGTTTCAATAAGATGAACACATTATATTATCTGTTCGTTCAATCAATAAACATTTATTCTAAAATATTATCAATCTACACAATAGAAACATACACTGGACAGAATTTATCAATCAGATACATAGACAACGTGATATAGACGGCGAAGCTGATAAAGCAAATTGACCCCCTTCTTAACAGCTAGAAATCAAGTAAAAAGCTGCAGAGAGTAGTGAAGTATAAACATGCTACTAAGTCTGAGCTTGAAGTCAAGGGTACTTATGTCATCTGACTTTTCACATATACTCTGATCAAAATTAATTAATGTCTTTTTCTTATTTATGTCTTGGACCCCCTCCCATAGCTTTTTCTTCTCTTCTCTCCTACTACTACTGCTACTACTACTACCATTCCATGTATCTCCTTATTTATAAACACAAGTCTCTTCTCTTCTCCTCTTGTCTTTCTCTATACACAAAACAAGTCTCTTCACTTAATTCCTTTTTGTGTGTCACACAGAGAGCTATCAAAACAAACACGCGCACACACACACACACACTATCTCTCTCTCTCTCGCTCTCTACTTGCTTAGAGTAGCAGTAGTACTACTACTGATCTCTCCACAGGCAAAAAATGGGCCGGTCACCGTGTTGTGACAAGGTTGGTCTAAAGAAAGGGCCATGGACACCTGAAGAAGATCAGAAACTGTTAGCTTATATTGAAGAAAATGGTCATGGAAGCTGGCGTGCCTTGCCTGCAAAAGCTGGTGACTGGCTAACGCTACTCTCTTTCTCTCTCCGCTCGAGACCCCTTTTTTTTATTTTTTGGTTCAATGTTGGATTAATCTTCGATTTGCTTCATAACTCGATTCATTTTAATTTTTGTTTTTGTAGGTCTTCAGAGATGTGGAAAAAGTTGCAGGCTTAGATGGACTAATTATCTGAGACCTGATATCAAGAGAGGAAAATTTAGCTTGCAAGAAGAACAAACCATTATTCAACTTCATGCACTCTTGGGAAACAGGTATATTGATCCATTTTCTTCAACAAATTTATCTTTTTTTTATCCTTTTTTTTATTTTCTTTTCCGAATCCGAAACCATCAATGAGATGATATTATGAGTTCCATTAAGGTCCTTGGAGAAGCATATAGAGATCAAATTTTGCAACACTCTCACTCTCATAATCTCTAACTAATAATGAACATGTTAATTTCTACCTTATTGTTGTTTTTTTTTTTTTCAATTATATTCGGTACTTTTCGTGGCATGCCCCATTTTATTAGAAGATACAACATTCCATGACAAAGAAAATGATTTTTTTCAAAATTTTCTTGTTCCATACATTGAAATGGGCCTCTATCTATAACCTGTTTGTCTTCATTACGGCCTCGAAAATTCTTGGTGGGCAGTTGATGGATATTTCTAGGATTTCTTTTTCCTTCTTTATTAAAAGAAAAGTGAAAACTCTGTCTCTATATGTGTCTGTATGTCTCTATACATCATGTTGTCTGACTTGTGTGTTGTCCACAGATGGTCGGCTATAGCCACTCACCTTCCCAAAAGAACAGACAATGAGATCAAAAACTACTGGAACACCCATCTCAAAAAGAGACTAGCTAAAATGGGGATCGACCCCGTGACCCACAAGCCCAAAAACGATGCTTTGCTCTCCAATGATGGTCAATCCAAGAATGCAGCCAATTTGAGCCACATGGCTCAATGGGAAAGCGCCCGGCTCGAAGCTGAGGCCCGCTTGGTTAGAGAATCCAAACTACGTTCACACAATAATTCTCTTCACCACCAGCTTATAAGCACTTCTGCTTCTGCTTCTGCTTCTCTTCAGCTTTTGAACAAAAGTAGTACTCCTGGTGGTGGTGGTGGTGGTGGTTGGAGTAATAGCGCTACTACTACTACTACTCATGACCTTGAGTCTCCAACTTCTACACTCACTTTCTCGGAGAACAACAACAACAACAACAACAATGGACCACCACCTGTGATGAGTACCACTACTGGATCACTTGGAGTGAGCTCAATGCCTATGATCGAATTCGTTTCGGTTTCATCTGAGGCTGGAATGATCAAAGAAGAAGGTGATCATCATCATCATCAGGACTGGAAAGGCCTTGGAAGTTCAAGTAATTTGGTTGAATACAAAGATGGTATTGAGAATTCATTGTCTTTCACTTCAACGCTCCATGACATGACCATTTCAATGGACGCAGCAGCAGCAGCTCCATGGACTCCTGAGTCTCTAAGGACTACTACTGATGGCCATGTTAGTCATGTTGGAAACTCCATGGAAGAGGGTTTCACTAGTCTTCTTCTTAATGACTCCGTTGACCGGAGCTTGTCAGATAGCTGCAGGGATTCTGATAACAGCGGCGGCGGCGGCGGCTGCGCTGGTGGTGGCAGTGACAGTGCCGGCAGTGACTATTATCAAGATAACAAGAATTATTGGAACAGCATTCTTAATTTGGTGAACTCCTCCCCACCTACCTCACCCATGTTTTGAATTCAATGCCTCTCTCTCCAAAACCAAATACTTCTCCAAGTAACCGCAAAGTAATTATACTGTTCGGCTCGAATTTTTATCCTCAAGGACGTGACAGATAATTTGTAATTGTAATTTAAATCATATTGATATGATAATAATGCACTTTTTTATGTATAAATTAAATCGTCTGCTACATTATTTAGTGATATCAATTTGGGCCGATCAGTATTATTAGTTACTTTTTATAGCCGGAAAGTGGTATCCAAAAGCCAACAGATTTGGAAACCCTCATCAATTCTTTTCCAATAGTAGTGAAAATCGATACCATTACTTGGAATGTTTTCTGTCAAACAAAGTTTTTGTTGCTTCCACAATTTAGACAGTATGTTATAATCATTATTATTTGAAGTGTTTGTGCATGGATATATATACAAGAGAGCAACAAATACATTTTTGGCCAAGCTCTCTCTGTGATCTGGTCTCACTCATCTCTCAAATGTTAATAGGCCTGCCATTTTCCATCAATCACGCAAGTGTCTGCTGATCATCAACTCAGCGAAAGTCTACAAGTCTACTTTTTTGTTGTGTTCTACTAGTGTTTTCAAATTAAGGGTTGATTATTAGGGTTTGGTCCGATGGAAGAAATTTTGTTTTTTTTTTTTTTTATGAACAGAAGTGAATGTGTATTAAGTGGAATGGATTGCCATAAATTAGCTTTCTTTTGTAATAAAGACTTTTCATATATAGACATATAAATGTCCAATAAGAGGCAAGTGCAATAAGAGATGTATCAATGACAGACTTTATTGCTGTTGGTTTCATGTCACAATCTGCTCACAATCAAAGAAAATTTGATTCCATCGCTTGGTTGTTTTTCCTGACTGTAAAGAAAATCTGGGCGAAAGTTGCCTAGAGACCAAGAAAATGGAAACCAGAAAGTTTAATTTAACATACACTTATTGCCCTCGCCCTTCTTTACATGTATTTGAATTTTCAAATGTACTTTTTTTTTTTTTTTAAGTCCAAATTTACACCAATTGAGCTGAAAGATTATATTCTTCTCTCTCGCGCGCTCTTTCTCTCTCTTTTTACTTTTCTAGTTTTATTTTTTTCTTTGTGGAGGGTGATTTCATGTCCAATAGTTTTTCTCTTTCAGAAATTTGACAACATGGAAGTGACTACAGTCACAACAATATATATATATATATATATATGAATCATCTATGATACACTTGAATATAAATATATTTAAACTGATTACATTTTAAAATTATTGATTGATTTTATTATACATTATTATAACTAAACATGTCCAATTACAATTAAATATGATCGATTGTTATAAGTGTGATTTAATTTATTTAGTTAAATTAGATATAATAAATATATAATCAAATATAATAAAATACAATAAATAATTTTATAGTACAATCACTCATGTATACTTGTCTAGTGTATCGATATCAAAGTATACTGTAGAATGTGACATTATAATTTTGAAGCAAAGGAAATTCTTCTACTCATCAATTTCTTCTAACTACAGTAATTCTTGGCATAATTAAGCACTTTCACAAAATTAATTTTTTTAATACAAGGATGACAATGTCTCATTTTGTTTGTCTCAATATGAATATATGATTTGTTAATGTAATCACATGTGGCACTGCCTACAAATCTAACCGTTAAATTCGTTTTGTCCTCATTTCATATTCATGGTCCTAAGGAAATTATCACCCTTTAAAATACATATATACTTAAAATGCTATTTGAAAACTTATTAAAATAATTCTAAACATCACTAATTTTAAGATAAAGAAAACCTACTTAATTCAAGGATACCAAAATTTGTAGATGTTTCTTTTTTTGAAAAAATAAAATACTCTTAAACATTTTCGAACAAGATAACATCTATTTATAATTAATCTGCATTAAGCCACTATAAATATTAAATTAAAATACACAAGAGTGAATGTAAACCTCCACTTTCGCATTTGTCATCATAGAGATTTAAATCCTATACCTACTGATAAATCACAAAAATCTTAAGAGATATCATCATGTAATTACTATTTTTATCGTATTTGTGGTAATTAATCCTGTTTAGTGTTATTAATTTAAAAGTAAAATAATTATAAAATAATATCTAAGTACTGAAAAAAAAAGGGGAAAAAAAAAACAAACAATATTAACATTATTAATGCTAGATCGGCGGCACTCTATATAGGGTCTTCATATATACTCTTTTAGATACTTTTAGATACCTTTTTGTTTTTTGAGAATTACTCTTTTAGATACTTCATATATAATGTAGTGTTTGATTTGAAAAAATAATAATAATGATGGTGATATATATATACAATTATAAATTTTGGTAGACTAAGATATGAATTGGACTACTGACAATTAAACAGGGCGTGTGCCTTCTCGATCCAAGACACTTGTTTTTGTCAACAAGTGGCTCTCAATTTAGTACAAAATCTGTATTTGTATGATCTAACAAAGCTTTTCTTTTCTGACTTCCACCAATATCCTTTAATGAAACAAAATCTAGAGTTCTGTTGTAGTCATCTCTACACGAGTGTATAACATACAGTATTCATTAAATAGATATTTATTATACAAATAAATGTTGAATTTAAATCAACTGCGTGTTTGTACCTAAAATTTTCGCTTATTAAAAGACTATATGTGTGATATTGTACCTCTATTAAATTGGTGGGGGATTGTTATCGACTTTCTGGTACATATTTCAGTTGTTCGAAATACAAAACATTCATGTGATTACAAGATTTCCTAAAATAGGATAGATTTTAGTTGTTTTTTAGTTGTTATCAACAGATCTCACAAATATATATATATATATATATATATGTATATATACATACATACATATATACATACATATATGTATTTATGTGTGTGTGTGGATCTTTATATTATAAATTTCTAATTGAAAGTATGGTAAATAAGGGCGGGTAAATATTTTGTTTTTTTTTTGGTTTTCAAATGAATACAAAAAACTGATTTTACTGTTTTTGGATTTGAAAACGCGTCTAGTAACAATTATTAAAATTGTTTTCTAAAGTAAGTTGTAATATTATAGTAAAATAGATAATATATATGCTGAATAAATATATCATTACGTAAAAATAAAGGTAAAAATTCATTATAAAATTTTAAAATATGTTATCAAAATAATTCATTAAAAAATGTTAAAATATATTATAAAAGTGATCCATTTACACATCTTAATATGTATTATAAAAATTTTAAATATTTAAATATTACTATAAATAAATGTATTTTACTAATAGTAGGTGCCATCTATTTACAGTTTCAGTTAAGGCTTAGTTTAAAAGCAACACCTAAGCTAATAGTGGAAAAACAAGGATTTGATGTTTTCCTTGTTTCAGTTCTAGATTTGACTACATTTCTAGTTGATTAAGATTATCTATCAATGATAACTTTTGAATATTTTATAATAATCATCCTTATAATCAATTTAAGAGTTATTATTGATTAACAATCTTATCCAATCAGTAATCTTGATAAACTCTTCCGCTATGTTTTTCTTTTTTTCCTGTTTTTTACTCTAAACACTTCTACCGTACATTTATCTCTTGATTTCCCATTCTAAAAACGAAAAATTAATGTTGTTTACAAAACATCGTGGAATGTGGCCTAAGTTTAATATTTCATCATTAGCAATAATTAATTCGAAATACTAATGCACCTATCAAAACATCATAAATTTCATCCAGTATTTATGTGGAATATATTTATTATCTCCATTGGCTCTTAAAATTGGATTAAACAATGGGAGATAATTTTAATCATCCAAAGAAAAATCTCAAATTATAAACTTCATGGTTTTGACGATTTCTTAGCTTTAATTGTTAACATTAATTACATCTCATTTACTTTAGAACAACCATGCAGATATATCATGTCTAACAAGATTAAACCTCAATCACAATATTTTAAAGAGTAATTAAGGGTAAATATTCAGAGAAGATAATCATTTGATGGAATTTTCTTTTTATATATTACAAATACATTTGTTACTGTTGAGTTCTCTTAATTAGGACACTGAAGCATATCCCAAAACTAAAACTCCCAATAGTGAGAGGAATAACTCATACGAAGTTCAAAAACTGTCCATAAATCAAATGGGCAAACTGCAGTTGGAATCTTGGCCGAGTGGCTCAAGAGGAGCAACAACAAGGGGGTAGGTGCCACAACATTGCACTGCCAACTACCCTTGGACGGATTTAAAAATTATACAAATTTTTACGGTTCCATATCTTGTGTTAATATGTTAACTTCAATTTTTTTTTGGAAACAGTGACTTCAATTATTTTATTTCTAAAGAATATATAAGATTTATGAATGAGAACGACAGACTTCATAGATGCTCTACCTGTGCAGCGCAAAAAATTCGACAAGAATTTTCTAGGAAAATATTGTTTCTTGAAAAAAAAATAAAATCAATCATTCCAAATAAAAATATTACATAATAATTACAGAATTTATTATGAGGTAATTTTATTTTTTTGATACATATATAACTCTTGATATTAGATCAGATATCTATCAAGTTATACTGATAGAGACTATTTAATGAACAGTCCGAAAAATCTACTCTTACAACTAGGAGAAAACTACCCATAAATATGTGAGAAATATGTCACACATATTGTGACTCAGGTGAGAATTGAACTTGCCATTTGATAGGTAGCTGAAGTGTGTTTTTCCAGTAGGCCATTCACTATCCTCTATTGTGAGGTAATTATTTCCATGTATTTTATAGTTTCGATTTCGATTTTTTTAAAAAGAATTTAAATAAATAAATCTCTTGTATAAGAATAGAAAATCTTACTAGCTTTTTTTTTTTTTTTTTTCCTCCCAAGTATAGTTTTCAAATTTCGTTTTCTTGTTTCGTTTTCAAATTTGTAAATAACTAAAAGCATTTTCAAAATGTTGTCAAAGATGATGCTCTCCTTCCAACATTAATTATTTACCTACCTGCATTGAACATTAATTCAACTCTGCAACAAATAATTTGTACATGTATGTTTTTTCGTACGCAATTTTGAAGTGAAACAAGTATAACCTAAACGATGCACTATGCTTTAAAACAGTGTACTTTTCTAGATTGGTATACATTTTACCATTGAGATTCAACAAACTAATAGCAAATATGAAGTACAAATTTACTTGTATATATGGCAATTCTTGAATTAATTGCCACTTTGCCTTGATTAAAATTATAAATTTTCTCGTTCTAGGGCATAGCTAAAAGATTAATTTCACGTGGGCTAATGTAAATTTTAATTTTGGATAGGCTTAAGTTTATATTCTATTTCTTATCTTTCATTAAAATTTGATTATTGGACTATTAAATTTATATAAAAATTACTAGTAATAATTATTATTTATAAAAAATATATGCAAAACGAAACCTACCCAAGCCCATAGAGAGCGCTGCCTCGGTGTCCTTCCATCCGTGTTTAACAAAAGACAATTCTTTCCTCTTTTTTTTTTTTTTGGTTAAAAGAAAACAAAAAAATTCCTTTCAGAAAAGAACAAAAACAACAAGTTTGATCATGCCTAATAAAAATTTAAGCTAAATGGAATCGCACCCTAACATTTAGGGACGGAGACTAATTCCTAGATTTATTACTTCACTATAATAGATCTAAACCAATTAGATCGTCTTTCTTGTATGCATGTGTTTATATTTATAATTACAAAGTAATAAAAAATCTATAAACATTTGTAGTCAATAATGCATCGATGCTATCTAAAAATCTACTATCATAATATCAGAATAAATGAAAAGAAAAGAAAAAATCCACATATTCATGAAAGTATTTGTATGAGGCCAGAACTTTTATCATAGAATATGAAGGAAAAACATACTAACCACTTAAAATAGAGGTGAATATGTTTTTAAATACAGGTGTTAATTGTTATACATTGATAATGTTGCAAAACTATTTCTTAAATACATACAAATGTTACACATCTTATCGTGTACCCCAACTTATACATGTGTGGCCAATAATATAATGTTGTAATTTATATCAGTTAACAACGTATCACTGACACATTATTATGTTGAGAATTTGAGATGCAAGTTTGAATTATCTGGTATTACTCCAGTCAAATTTGTGTTCACTTGTGTAAGTGGAGAGACCACATCTACTCATTTTCAGTGCCAGAAAATATCTAGCAGAACTAGCAAATTTGTACACGCTCGTGAACATGCATTTGCCTACAAAATTGTTATCATGATTTGACTGCTAGATACCAAAAAAAAACCTCATGAAACATAAACTGGGCAAAGTCAAATCTCATTAAGTTTAATACATAAAATTAAAAAAAAAAAAAAAAAAAGAAGAATTTATATATAAACTGTTATTTTCTTATTAAATGAAAGCATGATGAAGCCAGCTGTGTTGAAAGTGCAACAGCAATAGTGAAATTTTGGCCACACTTCACTTGAAATGATCGACCTTCTTGTTGTAGTGAAATTTTGGCCACACTTGACTCGAAATGATCGATCTTTTTGTTGTATATATATATATATATATAGCTTACCTTTCTGTGCATTGTACAATAGGACATTTATTATAATTTTGGTGGAGACAATGGCAGGTCACATGGGTCATAAATTACCTCGACTGAGTCCAACTGTTCATATTTAATGAGCTTTGATCCACTTTTATTTCGCTATAACATTTATATCACATGCACATGCATGCATGCCCAATACGTCAAACAAAGAGTAAATTGTGCAAAAGTCTCTCTCGGCTAGATCTAAGCTAATTATCGTCAGTTTTAACTTTTTATTTGAAATTGGACAATTTTTTATTAAACTTTGACTCCCTTCTATTTATAAGTGTGAATTGTCTAAAATATTATAGGATCAAACTATGAATTGAAGTACTTCAGAGATATGGGAGCCAAATCATGAAAACTTAAAATTCAAGTCTAATGGTGAATGTAGGTCGAGTTATTTGTTATTCAATTTTGTTAATTTAATAATTAATTATCAAGCCAGAGACTTATATGTAATTTTGGGTAAATATTATATATGCCTGTAACTAAGTATAAATTTGAGAGCACGCCCACGTGTACTTCACTTTCAAACTACTTGAGTCAAGCTATAATATTTGAGATTTTAAATTTATGATTTAACAACATTTATTTATCTAATTTACTAAAATCTAATGATAAAAATAAGAAAATAATTTAGATTGGGCGTAAAAGATGGATACATCACAAATTTATGTAAAAAATTTTCATTTTCTACCGTCATCATACAAGATGTACTGATATACATATGCTGAACAATTCATTTGAATGTATCTATAGTCTCATCTAGATTGTAACTTCATTTGAATGTAGGCATGCACATAATTGTCTTGATTGCGTAAATGGTTGTATTAATCACGTAATATCATACTTTCTTTGATCCACATTAAGTAACTAGTTTCATATCATAATTTTTTGTTACGCTATACTATAATAGTTCAAATTTTACAGGTTGGAAAACTTTTGAAGTTAATAAAATGGCTACATATAAATAAAATGGGAGAATTGCCCTCAATCTACGTAGAAATTTAATATTTTAGAGCATATACAATTTTTTGGTATTTTTACAACATTTTCCCCTGAACTAACAGATTGACTTGGTTTGACTATCAAGTTGACATTTTCACCGTTTAAAATGTGTTAAAAGAAGAAATTGCACCTATATACTGTCAGTGGATTCGACAAACCAAAATTACAAAAAAAAAAAAAAAAAACAATTATTTTAATCCCCTAAATTCATCTTCCATTGAAAAAAAATTTCAACTCAATCAATCGCCAAAAATTCTTCATCATCTTCAAGAATTAAAAACAAATCATCTTCAACCTTTAAAAAATCATATGAAACTCATCTGGAAAAATCATCATCAACCTCAAAAGGATCAAAAAAATCCATCTGAAACCCATCTAAAAATCATCATCAACCTCACAAAAATCAACTGGGTTCCACCACAAAAAATCATCATAACACTAGATATTCTACAAGAATTGAAAAAAAGGAAGAAAAAAATCAAACACAAAATCATAACTGGGAAAAAAAATAAAACTCAAAATCATAACTTAAAAAAATAAAATAAAATAAAAGTCAAAATCATCTTAAACCTCAACCCATCTAGACCCATTTTCAACCCATCTGAAAAACCAATTACATTCTCCTTAGCAAAGTCACTCATCACAACCTCGACCTCCTCCATATTGAGTTCGACTTCCAAGTTCCAACCCAATCGAACCCAAATGAATCGAGAGCGAACCCAATCAAAGATGAAGCAAACCTAGATGAATCTAGATTCAAACCCAGATCTGGGTTCGACTTCGAACCCAGATCTGGGTTTGAAGAAGAAGAAGTAGAAAAGGAAGAAAAAAAAGAAAAGAGTGGAGAGAGACAGTGATTGGTTAGGTTTTTTGTTTTTTGTATTTTTTTTGTTTTAATTTTTTTTAAATTTTTTATGAATATTAGTTTTTTAATTTTTATTTAATTTTTAATTTTTTTAAATTAATTTCCACTACTCATCTTTAAATGGACGGTGGAGATCTAATTAAAAAAATATTTTTATTAAAATTTTCATTTTTATTTAATTTTTACAATTTTTTTTTTTCAAAATAATCTCTATTTGTCCATTTAAAGATGGATGGTGAAGATATGATTAAATTTATTTTTAATTTATTTAAAGTTTTTAAAATTTATTTTAAAAGAAAAATAAAAAATAAATTTATGTAGGGGTAATTTCATCTTTTAATAATTTTTACACGGTCAATCATATCCAATAACGGTTAAAGCAGTTAACCCGTTAGTCCAAGAGAGAACATGGTAAAACAATCAAAAAGTTGCATGTGCCTATGATCTTAAATTTTCAAGTATATTGGAGGTAATTTTTCTTAAATAAAATATACTATTAATTACTACTAATTCTAAAAGTTTAGTTTGATAAAAAAGGATCTGATTATAGCATTTAAAAAAGAGGTTGATGGGATTGATAATATGTTAACACATACTTACAATAACATTTCTAATTAATATAATATAAATAATTAATTATGAGTAATAAGTATAGTAAACAAATAAATAAACATTAATGTTTCAGAGCTAGACAAAACCACTAGCTCTAATTTTAGGCTGATAGATAAGTAGAAATAAACAAAATCATCTCATTCTAAAACCACAAGATTCTTTATGAGATTTTTATGATATATTTCAATATCGATCTCCTAGGTGGGCTATTTAACTGGCCATCTATTATTATTATTATTATTATTATTATTATTTTGATCTATAATATTATTATTATTATTTCTAGCCGGTGAAACTACAGCTGAAATGAAAGTCAGCCACTTTTATGGATGAAGGTCCAATTCAGCTATCAAAACATTGCAATAAATAAATAAAATTTAATATGTACGGATATTTTTGTTTTCTTGTTTGCTTTTTGGTAATTGTGATATGAAAAAAAAAAAAAAAAAAACACTGAACTCATCTTTATTAATAAAAATTAATGAGGTCATGCACATATATTTATTGTGTTACATTTGAAATATTTCAGTTTTGAAACTCTGTTATATAAATGATGATGGGGTCACTTCATATTAATTACTACATTTAGACCCCACTCACTATATATATTAATTATAAATTAAAGAAAGTCGTCTGAAAATTCAGGCCTCAACTATATATAGCTTGTTATGAATTTATTAATTTTTAATAATTAATTCGTTCGGAAAAGGCTTGGTTCAATTGATTATAACTATATTTAATAGTAATTAATACTTTTTAAAGAAGTTGTTCAAAAGGGCCATTACCGGCAGTACATTTTTTTTTGTTTCCTCAACTCTAGCTCTCAAACAAATCAAATAATTAATTTTATACCTTAATATTTATGTTAATTTTTGTAATAAAATGAATGTCTAAGATATAGGGATTTTATTAAGTATATATACATCGTTTGTTTATTATAAAATGTGATGCCCATAAATATGTCCAATAATATATAAATATTAAGAAAAAAACCCTAATGAATGATTGAATGTGACTTGGTCTAAAGGGCCCTTATCAAGTTTGATAATGATCTAAGTTTGACTCGTTAGTTACACCGGAGTGGTATTTAAAAAAAGAACCTACTGATTGAATAAACTAATTGCAAAACGTTACCAAACTCAATAAACTCTATTAGTGTTATGTGTTTCATAATTATACCATTGAGATTGTGGGTTAAGTCCTATATATTCTTCTCTCAAATTATCTTTAATTAACTTCAATTATTATTCAAAAACATAAAAATAAAACTCTAACATTAGGAATGCGTTTGGATACATTTTTAAAATGATGTTTTTGAAAAATATTTTTAAAAATGAAAAACATGTTTTGAAAATGACGTTTTAAAAAACGATAATGCATTTGATAATATTTTTTAAAATATATTTCAAAGACGAAAAATGATAAAAGTTGCTTGGTATTATTTTTAAAAATAGACAAAAACTGAAAATATATTTAGATAAAAACTATTTTTAAAATGACGATGTAACTGATAGAGACGTGTGTTTTTACTTTTTTAAGTTTTACTATACAAATGAAAATGATTTTTGAAAACGATAGAAAACGAAAAAAAATAATAATTTTTTATTTTTACCTTAACATTTCTAATAACATATTTTTCATTTACGAAAACATGTTTTTGAAGATGATTGCCAAACACATTTTCAAACATTTTTTGTTTTTAACAATGAAAAATGATTTTAAAAAATGATGCCAAAAACCACCTAAACTTTGCTTGGTGTAAATCTTTTAGTATCAGTAGCGGTGCATTTTTCTATGCACTAAAATAAAAGGATTTAATTCTTAACAAAAATATGTCACAAGTTCTTATCTTGAAGAAAAACATTGAACTGTTTTAGTTCATACTTAAAGAAACTATTTTCGAGTTTTTTCCTATTTTTTTAGTTAATACAATTGGAAGTACTTTTTATCTAATCCAATAGGTATTTTTTATAAGAATATTTCTCTCTGAATTTTGAAATCCTAGCTTCAGTTCTACCGTGTGAAGCATTTATATGATCATTTAATGGCTTTGGCAAACAGTTAAGATTGATAAATAGTCCATAACTTCAAGTTTGGTAAATTAATTATATATAATGATAATCCAAGGACAGAGAAGGACTTTCTTCGTGCAAAATTTTCAGTTGATACATTATTAATCTAATAATGATTAATATTTGCGTACATATGAAGGAAAAGATTGAATTAAATTTTGGCTGAAATTTTGATGATTCATGGTGCCACTACTTTTAATTTAAAATTATATTAGATTACACATCCGTATCTAAGGGCTTATCGAAAAGCAGCACTTGGTTAGTGATAATTTGTTCAAACTTCAAAATACTTTTGTTGACCATCCCACTAATTGTTAATTAATTATATCATTCAGGACATTGGTTCAAAAGGCCCCATCCTATGTGAGTCTCTTCCTCATCTCTATATGGACAGAACTCTCTCATATAAAAATAGCACCTCAGACTATGCCATCGATGTTTTTATCTCGATAAAGTCGTGGTAATTTCTTGAATAAGTGTAAAACAAAAAAAAATAAAAATAAAAAAAGGTCTTTGAAGATCGTAAAAGAAATTCAACGTCTAGTTGCCAACTTCTACTCTCTTAGATAATATATTTAATCAATCATAATTCATAGCTTGATCATTTTATTCTTTAATTCGGTTATAGAAGTGTTTTAGAAATTAATTATTAGTCATTTAATCACCATGGAGATTTAACCATTCAAAAAAACTGATAGGTAATATCATATAATTTGACTTTTAGACAAAAGAGAAAGGAAAAATGTGATCTTTTAAATTAATAACGAAAAATAAAATGAATATTTTTTAGCACCATTAATTTTAATAAGCACAACAAGTTACGAACAAAAGACCACAAAAAACCAATTTATTTTTAAATATTATAAATTGAGTTATAAAGGTCTTTCTTGATAAAAATTAAAAGAAATACTACCAATAACAGTTGAAGGGTACTATTTTTATACAAATTGAAACAAAACTATTTTAATAGTAAATGATCGTTTGATTTTACAACTCTTAAAAGTAAATTGATATATTTTTTTTCAAACAACAAAAATAATTTTTGGTACTTTACCAAAAGAAATTGAGAAGTTCTTTATTTTTATACAAGCTCTTTAAACGTTCTATGCATAATTATTATAAAAAATATATAAAGATGCCTTCGATTGTGGGTTGATTATTATAAAGAACACTTATTCAACTTGATAGTGTCTAGAATTTGAATGTTGCATGGCTTGCAGTATTTCAAAAGTATATATGTTCTAGAAAACAAATAACGCAATATACTTTTATTGACAAGTGTCCTCATTACTGGCAATGTGCAATTGAATTATATATTTGAAACAAGAGCCATGCTACTTTGTATAATCAAAGGTTGGTTGCGGATCATTGGATTTTAATCCAAGAATCCACTAATTATAAGTTTAAAACGTTTGTAAAATTAAGAGACAATTAATTAGTCTTATAACCAACCTGTAATTATACAGATCCTGTATAGTAGTTAAATCCTTGTATGAAAGAATTTCTTTAAAAAAACTAGTGCAACAACAAACCTGAAATCCTTCATATCATGTCAATGAAGGTATGGTTTCAAGTGGTAGTTTACTTTTCAAATTCTCATATTTGTAGTTCCAAAAAAAAAAAAAGGAATAACAAGCATAACAATTTGATTAAATAACTAACACTTCTTCAAAAAAAACTAAAAATATACTAATGCAAAACATAAATTTCTCTTCACAGTTTATTTTAAAATATCATTTTAATACAATTTTATTATTTTAAGAAAAGGTACTTTTTTTTTTTTTTTGGTTTCTTTTTAATCGTATATTTCAAATAGCATATTAGTAATGTTACATTGATGATTTTTTTCACAATTATTTTTAATTACTTCTGTTCTAAATAGAGAAATATGATTAATAGGTTGTTCTAAGAAATTTTAGGATTCAAATGATGGAAATACTTAGCTAAATGACAAGATTCAACAAGAAGATGTATAAAAAACACCGCTGAAGGATATTAAGATGGTGACAGAATATTCATCCGAGTATAACAAGATGTTAAATATAATAAGATATTAATGGTGTGTTTATTTGAGAGATTAGGGAATGAGAATAAGGAATGTGTATGATTATTAATGTTTACTTACTCTAAATTAATTCATAATGAGAATGAAAAATGTAGATCTTACAGAAATTTGGGGTTTTGGAATAAAATTGACATTCCCCCCACCCTACTTAGGATTTTCATTTTCATTCCCTTTTAAATATTAAAAAGTTTTTTATACCCTTACTTAAAAACAAAACAAAATGGAAATAAAAAAAAAAAAGAAAAAAAAAACATATTTTGTATTTATCAATGGTGTACCAGACAACATTAAATTATTAGTTAAAAAAAAACCATTATTATTATTATTATCATTAAAAATAGTGTAATAATCATAATATTATTATATAAAAATACATATTTCTTGATGATAAAAATATCTAATTTTCTTTAAAAAAATGTCAAAAGGATACATATTTTTAATGAAGGACATTTTTGTAACTTTAAAACAATCTATTCTGATTCCAAGTTAAAATAAATATCTGAAAAAAAATATTATTGATTCCAATTACGATTATTATAATTAAAATAAATAACTTATTTTGTTTTCAATATATCATTCCAATTACAGACCAATCTTATTCCAAATTATTCTGATTATAGGTCATTTCGATTATATATAAGTAAACGCACCATTAATATAATAAGACTAGTTAAACCAGTTGGCAAATTTTTTAAGATTTTCTCTCGTTTTTTGGGTAATGACCCAAAAGTCTAAAACCACCAAAGTAATGACATATTCATTTTTGGGTCAACATTGTAACCAAACTTGGTTCTGATGCTCTCAAGTGAAAACTTCACTAAGTGACATATACACTCACCTAATAACAACCCACATATCAATGTGACAATATAGTGATATGTTGTAACTTATTTGCTCAATTCACTTAAAGAACTTAATTTCCAAGCATAAGAGATCATTTTTGGGTCATTGGAAGCCAAGGAAAAATGTAAATATCTAAAAAAAGATATAGCAACCAGGATTAATAGGCCCATTCATCTCAGTTGGCAGTGGAAACTGGGTTAAATGGGCCTATTAATCTCGATTGGAAGAGGAAATCAAGATTAATAGACTCATCTAACCCAGTTGATAGTTTCTTGTAATTTTTTAAGATTTTTTTTTTCTTTTGGTTCTTTCTTTTTCTCTCTTTATTTTTTGAAAGGGAAGGGCGGATTGTATGTTTGGTGAGGTGTTGTTTGTAATGACTTAAAAACCCAAAAACCACAAAATTAATGACATATTCATTTTATAACCAAACTTGGTCCAATGCTCTTAAATGAGAACTTCATTAAGTGATATATTCTAGGGATATTATGAAAAAACCCTTTCGAATAAAAACTAATGGAAATTTACCCCCCGTTTTTAAATTATTAGGTAAACTACCCTCTGCCGTTAACTTTCCGTCCAAAATGTTAACATTTTCCATCCGAAATAGTAAAATGACCAAAATACCCTTACCATATCCTATAAAATTCCTTTTATACACTTCAAACTTATGAAAGGACTAAAATGTCCTTTAAATTATTAATTAATTAAAATATTAAATAAAAAATAAAAGATTTAAAAAAAAAAAAATTCTTCACACAAAATCCCTCTCACTCCACTCTCTCTTTTTCTTCTTCTTCTTCTTCTGCCCTTCTTCTTATGCTTCTGCTCTTCTTCTTCTTTTTTTGCTCATCATCATCTTCTTCTTCTTCTGCTCTTGTTCTTCTCAGGGTTTGATTATTCAAAATCCCTCTCACTCCACTCTTTCTTCTTCTTCTTCTGCTTCTGCTCTTCTTCTTCTTTTGCTCATCATCATCTTCTTCTTCTTCTGCTCTTATTCTTCTCAGGGTTTTGTTATTCTTTTGCTCGTTTTCTTCTTCTTCTTCTTCTTCTGCTCTTCTTGTACTTCTACTTCTCTGGGTTCGATTCGAACCCAGAAACTAGGTTCGTTGAAACCCAGTTTTTCTTCTTCTTCTTCTACTTCTACTTCTCTGGGTTCGAATGAGCCCAGATCATCTTCTTCTTTTTCTACTTCTACTTCTCTGGGTTCGATTCGAACCCAGTTTCTGGGTTCGAACGAACCCAGAAACTAGGTTCCAACTCTGGGTTCGAAGGAGCTCAGATCTGGGTTCCAATACGAACCCAGTTCTGGGTTCCAACGAACCTAGAACTGGGTTCGAATTGGAACCCAGATTTGGGTTCCTTCGAACCCAGAAATTGGGTTCGTTGGAACCTAGTTTCTGGGTTCCAATTCGAACCCAGAAACTGGGTTCGAATTGATTGGTTCATTGTGGTTTTTTTTTTTTTTTTTGAGTTGTTTTTGGTTGTTGAATTTTGATGTTTTTAGATTGTTTTGGTATTTTGGGATTGTTGTTTGTGATGTTGGTTCTATCAGTTTTGGGTGATGTTGTTAATGTGTTTTTATGTTTAAGATTTTGGATTGATAGGTTGAATTAGTTAACTAGGATGATGATAAGAAATTTTTTTTTTTTAATTTTAATTTTTTAAAAAGTTTTTTATAATTTTTTTCATTTTAAAATTTTAATTATTTTATTAAACTACCATTTTACCCTTGAATGTTAACACCGGTTGGTTTTTCTAAACAGCAGGGGTAGTTTACCTAATAATTTAAAAACGGGGGGTAAATTTCCATTAGTTTTCATTCCAATGGGGTTTTTCATAATATCCCTATATTCTAACCTAATGACATCCCGCTTATCAATGTGATATTATAGTGGTTTGTAGTAAATTATTTGCTGAATTTACTTAAAGAACTTAATTTACAAGCATTAGGGATTATTTTTGGGCCATTGGAAGCCAAGAAATAAAATGCAAATCCATAAAAGAAAAAATAATAATAATTAATTAATTAATTAAATTAAGCTGGTTCATATTTTGAAATTTATTGTGATTTTGTTGTGCTTGAAATTTCAAAGTGTATTATGATTTGCTGATCATGTCTGTTTCAGGAAACATCAACAGCAAAACCTACAATAAAGTCCACATAAACAAAGTATCAAACAAACAATAACTTTCAACTTCAAACAAAGTTCCACAATATCAAAATCTGTCAACTTGGAGCCTATTCAACTTCAATCAAACTTCCACATAGATAATACAATATTGAAGTCTTCAATAACATAATCGCTAAACAGAATAACAAACATAATGGAGCTCCCATGGTTACATCACTAGTTTCCCGAGGAAGAATTTAAAATCATCATCATTGACAACTTTGGTTGCTGGTATAGCCTTATATGAATTATGTTCCAATTCATTTTGATGGAAAATTCAAAAAAATCTGCATCAATAATATGACATATTTCATACAATACTTTCTAAGATATATCCTTTAACAATGAAATTCCTTTGACCTTGTTGGATTCAAAACTAAACTTTCTACCACTCTTAGTCCATTCACTATCATATGATACAACAAACCAAACTTGATACATGCAGCCCACCTTTCAAATGCTTAATAAATTAGACGATTATATATCCAAAGGGAAAATGAAAATTAAAAATAAAAAAATAAAAACTGATTTAATGCATTGGAATAGAGTAAAAATAAAAAGACTAAATGGCAAACATGATAAGCATTAAGATCGTTTAACGGCATTTCTAAACCCGATTACTATTTCTTAACCTGTATGGATTTGGAAACTGAGCTCTTAACTTCATTAAGACTTCAAACTAAGCTCAAATGAGTTTCATTAAGGGTAATATGATGCTTTCAAATGGACAAGGAGTTTGTTCTGCAAGAATTTCAGAACGGGGCTATTTAGCAAGCTGAAGCTCTAAAAGGAGTTGGATTTCAACAAAATCTATGATAATTTTACAACTATAGGATGACATTTGGGCCAGCAGCCCATTTGCTTTGACAGTTGATAGGCTTGCAATTTGAAGACAGCCCAAAACAGAACATGTTGGTTATTTGGGCTTCTCATCCATCAATCTTCAAAACTGGACATGTAACTTGTTCACCACCCTACATTTTAAACCAGTTACTGATTCCACCACTTGTTGCTCCAAGAGTTGAAGTACACATAATTAAAAAATAAAAAATAAAATATCCATCACTCGCTCCTTAATGTGTTAGAATGTTACATGACTACAAGTTCGATTTTGTTGTCGCTTGGCAGCTGGCGCCATTGGTATTGGCAGAGGAAGCAAATAAATAATATGTTCTCCCACTTGATATATGGGTTATCCCTCCACCCTTATGTGAGTCTTTCTCCCGCCTTCGTGTTGGCAGATCTCTTTTATTTGAGAGCAATCTCTTTGACCGCACTCCAGTGTTTCTATCCCAATAGGTATAGGTTGTCCCTTGGGATAATCACAATCACAACAAAAAAAAAAAAAAAAAAAAACGGGAGGAGGTTTGGTTTTGTTTGACAGTGATTTGATAAGTTGGAAGATTTACAAAAATCAAACATATCCAACCATAAGGTAAACAGTCTGGTCATTCGATCAAATTGAATTGTGTGTGAACAAGTCATCATAGGTTAAAAAATGCATATCTCAATTTCGAGCTATTCGTAAAATCTAATTATCCAATTTTTTATAATCTCTTAAATTGCATGAATTCTTTGGGAGAGCTTCCATTATCATGCTCATTCTCATTTGGCTACGCTTTGGACCATATTGAAGTGGTTCATCATTTTCAGGACATGCTCTCAAATAAATAAATCTCCTTTCATCCTAGGAGTCATAACTACACAAACATAACTACACGAACAGCTTCGTGACGTTGGAGTCGTATTGTAACACCAAACCCATCCTGCAGCACTAAGTGTTTCGGACAAAATCCATTGATCACTATATAACATAAATAACATTTCACAATCGGACAAACAACTTAACCAAGTAACAATTAACAGATAAGGCAAAAACCTGAAACGTTCTGGTCTTCTGCTACTATAAATATTTGGAACCAATCAATAATATCAATAACTAGTTGAAAATTTTGAACAATGTGAGGGGTGTACAGGCAGCAGAAACATGTGAAAAAGTTAATGCTGCAAAGCGTATCCCTAATTTTAATTTATGCACATTAATGATTAGGCAACCGATATACATTCAATTCAACAACCACGGATGCCTCAGTACTGTGCAAAACCAAAAATAGCCCTTCAAAACCTGATCAATTTTATGCAAAACCCACTCAGATTTTCCAAAATAACAACATTTGAGAGACACCCAGATGGAGAATCGAACAAAAATCAAAGGAGAAAACAAGGGTTATTTTGGATTCACTGAGTTTGTAGATGAGAAGCGAAGAAACCCTAATTTTAGCCGCCGGCCACTAGCGTGGGGAGTCTGTGAGGGAGTAGAAAAATATTTTATAGGGGTTTTCAGTGAATTCTGTGTTGTCTTGTATTTGGAGTGTGTTTGGTGTGAGTGATGGATTGGATGGTTTTAAAAGGATGATTTGGAATGGACGGTGAAGATGAAGTTTGGAACTCTTGGCTCGTGTTTAGGTTTGAGAGCCCATGAGTTTGTTGATTAGAGGCCCACTTCTGAGTCTAGGCCCAATATTGGAATTGTGTTTTTGAGAACAAATCTTAGAACATTGGTGTTTCTGGAGAGTTGGATTAATGATAATGGCCATGTTGAATGCAAACACCAGATCTGTTCTCAGATTAGGAACTGATCAAAAGGTTCGGATTCAGTTTTGCTTTGAGATTTTTGAATTAATTATAAGATTTTGACGCATGGTTAGAAAAACATGTTAAAATGTGCCCAGATGCAGTAATTCAAGTGCAGTTCAAAAATCTATTCTTATGAGAGATTTTTTTTTTTTTTTTTTGAAAGACTTATGGTAGATATTTAGGTTGTGGATTCAATCTAAACTTTTAGTAACTTTTATAGAATTTAAAAGTTTAAGTATATTCAATATAGACTTTTTAATACTCTATATAAGTCTTGTGGTATTCAATATAGGTTTTCAATGACTTTTAAAAAGTCTATAAAAATCATGAGTTATTCAATCAAAATATTTTAAAAGTTTATAAAAATTATGAGGTATTCAAAATGTTAATGACTTTTATGAAATTTTAAATTTAAATGACTTTGGTAGACTTTTATAAGTTTTTATGTTAACTTTAGAACAACCAGACTGCACAAATTCTCTCCTACTCACCTCAAAAACTTTTATAGACTTTTGTTATTGATTATAAAAGGTAAAACTCACAATCTCTTTTTACATTTGAATCTCCGAAAATTTAGTGATAATTATAAATAAAAATATTTCACTTTTTTTAAAACAAATACATACACACAATTCCTATTTTATTGTCAATTATATTTGTCAATATTTTTTTTTTTTATGTTCAAATTGTTAGCTTTTTAGCTTTTGAATTTTATTAAGCCATTTCTTTTCCAAAGGACATCAATTTATTATTTGGTAGAAAATTTCAAGTTTTATTCATAATTGAGTAGTTACATCTCGGTAAAATAAATTTAAGAGAATGAAACATCTTATAGTTTATATTTATATTTATGCAATACCGAAAAAAAAAAAAAAATCTAGATGAATATTGATCCAAATTATATCATTATTCTTATGATAAATAATACAATTATTATTAACGATTGTATAGTATGCTAACAATTTAGCATTTCTTATATACAAATAATGAAAACAGAACTTATAAATGTACAGATGAAAAATCTCATTGCTTTTAAATCAATGAATTAAATCAATGAAATCTTTGTTTTTTGTACTAAAAAATAAGAGGAAAAACCTCTATTTCAAATAAAAAAGAAAAAAAATAATATTTGGAGATATTTAGCTAGTGGTTTATTAAAAAAAATAAAATTTTTAAATTTGATTGTTATTGATTATAAAAGGTAAAACTCACAATCTCTTTTTACATTTGAATCTCCGAAAATTTAGTGATAATTATAAATAAAAATATTTCACTTTTTTTAAAACAAATACATACACACAATTCCTATTTTATTGTCAATTATATTTGTCAATATTTTTTTTTTTTTATGTTCAAATTGTTAGCTTTTTAGCTTTTGAATTTTATTAGGTCATTTCTTTTCCAAAGGACATCAATTTATTATTTGGTAGAAAATTTCAAGTTTTATTCATAATTGAGTAGTTACATCTCGGTAAAATAAATTTAAGAGAATGAAACATCTTATAGTTTATATTTATATTTATGCAATACCGAAAAAAAAAAAAAAAAAAAAAAAAAGTCTAGATGAATATTGATCCAAATTATATCATTATTCTTATTATAAATAATACAATTATTATTAACGATTGTATAGTATGCTAACAATTTAGCATTTCTTATATACAAATGATGAAAACAGAACTTATAAATGTACAGATGAAAAATCTCATTGCTTTTAAATCAATGAATTAAATCAATGAAATCTTTGTTTTTTGTACTAAAAAATAAGAGGAAAAACCTCTATTTCAAATAAAAAAGAAAAAAAATAATATTTGGAGATATTTAGCTAGTGGTTTATTAAAAAAAATAAAATTTTTAAATTTGATTGTTTAATTATATCTATACATGTGATATATTTTGTTTCAACTTTTATTTATAATACATACTTATCGAGGAATTTCTTAAACTTTTACTTTTGATTAGTTAATTTAATTAGAATAGTAATCAATTTTGATATTTGTAAAATATCATAAAACTAACCAATTTGAATTTTGTAAAACATAAGTTTTGATAATTGTTTTTCACCAGTTTGTTTATGTTATGTTAAAAGAAAATATTTTCATTGAGATAATAAATATAACTTACAACATATATAATTTGCACGAGGTTGTCAAAAAAACATATTTTTATTTTATAAGTAAGTGAAAATCTATAAAAATCCATCAATATTTACGAATCTTCATCATCGTTATTATTACTAGTTAATGAAGAAGACGATTTTAACTCATTTCTTAAAATTTAAGAACAACAAAGAGAGCATACTAATGAATAAATGGCTACTATAGTTGTTGATATGAGGAGCAATGTTAAGATTATTGATAAGATATTAGAAATTTTATTTTTCATAAATGACATAAAATAAATAATAAAACATTTAAAATACTTAATGTTTTAATTATCAATTTATGTGATTGTAGTTTAGTTTATAAAAGTATATGAAAATCTATAAAAGTCTATGGAAGTTTATGAAACTCTCTCATAATTTTTTTTTTTTTTAAATCTGTCAAAGTCAATAAAAACCTATGAAAGTTTTTCAAGAATCTGTAAAGTCATTAAAAATCCATGAAATTCTACAAAATTTATTCACCGAAAAAAGTCTATAGAAGTCTTTGAAAGTCATAATTGAATACATCTCTCTTAATAATTAAAAACAGTAACAAATCTATTTCTATAATACCAAGAGGTATTTACTCTCACGGTAAAAATAGAAAGCTATTTACATATATTGATAAATGCAACTGGATGAGTTGGAAAATGCATTGATTGTAAGTGAAAGTACAATTCTGATTTGAGTTTCGCATGCAATTTTTTTATCTAATGACAACCTAAGCTTAATTTCGGTGTTAGGTGCATTGATCCCCCTATTGAACTAAAAACATTAATTTTTTCTTAAAGCGACATTAGAACTACTTATGCAATTTAGATTTAGTCTTAAAGTGGCATTTTGTATTTCTATGTATACCATCTATAATGGGAGTACTTCAAACTTTAAACATTGTCAAGCTAAATATACGTTTTTTATCATTAAATCACATTATTTCAAACGGAACAAAGTTTGAAACCATGTTCGGGTGGAGCAAAACTAGGGGCTGTAGGCGGCTTTAACTATATATATATATTTTTTCAAACTTTAACAAAATTTAGACAACTTTTGAGAAGGAAAGAAAAACAAAGAGAATGAGTTTGTGACAATAAATATCTTGGGAGACAAATTATTGTCGTGGATTACTGTTGAACATGCTTTTGTTTTGATATGCGAGTTAAACAAGTGACTGTTTGTGCATGAACAAATTTACATGGTCAAATATTGACAACTTGAGTTGAAATTCAAGGAATCATAAATATATGTACCAGGTTAGATTAGAAGTACTTAGACCTTGTTGGTTTGTTGTGATTTGTTTGTCATGACATGGCGGCGTGAGAGACTAAGAAGAATATGAAATGGACATATACCAACTCCGCAAGACCATATATAAATAAATAAATAGAGACAAGCGGGCTCTGCTATGGACACTCATTGCCTCAAGTAGAGGCAGCCAAGTGTTCTTGTTGGTTTTTGAAATCACTTGAGATAGATAGAAGCCATAAACTTTCCTTTCATGGTTCTGTCATTCTCCTCACTCAATGTATATTTGTAAAGTGTACTACGAATAATTTAATGTATTGAAAGTACTTGGGTGGAGAAGACCATGGCAATAATGAAAACACAAGAAAAGAACACAATTCGTTTTTATTGAAAGATGGTAACATAATTATGAAAAATATAATTTGATGATAGAAAATATTCATTTAGTTTAATAATTATCAACATTCGAATCATCCCCACAGAAACTAGTATTAAAAAAATAATAATGATGTTGGATTCTTAAAATCAAGGAATTGTGTATTTCTGAAATCAAGGAATTTAATGTATTTAATTCCTAAAATCAAGGATTTTAATGCATTGAAATATGGTTCCCAAAGTATTAAAAAAAAAAAAAAAGACTATTCACTTTTTGACAATTGAGAAATAAGAAAATTCAATAATTTTTCGTTCTGGTATGAGAAATTTGAGGGCACATATAAATCACTTAATGCATGAATTAAAAGAAAACTAGTTAATGGTAATTAATGAGCGAGAGCCTAAAGGTGCCCATATAAATGCCTCTCTTTTCATTGTTTCATGCATCCTAGAAATGAGAAAAAAATAGTAGTGTAACTCTTTGAGTGAAAAATAAGATTTTCTTAAGTATTAGAGAATTATTATTCTCTCGGGTGTAATCAATGTTAGAGAATTGTTAATCTCTTGGGTGTAATCAGGATTTAGATTGTGGGACTTTAAATGTCTGTAAATCCGTAACAGTTTCGTGGACATAGTCTACTTAGAGTGAACCACATACATTTTGTGTGTTGTTTGTTTAATTTCATTATTATTTCTGTATTATTTTATCGCTTCATTAATCTAGTGTTTTGAAATGTTTATTTCTTAACAAATAACAATTAGGTCCTCAGAGGAGAAAATCTACCACGAATTATCAACATATAGTACTCTAATTTTGCCATGTGACAAGAGACTTTATCATGCAAATGGCAACATGATGAAATTCCTAATCACGAGAGTAAAGATGCACAATGCATTGTGTTGAATTTGAATTTTTTCCTCCAAGATTACATGGCTCTTGTGGAGCCAATGAGTGTCCTAAGAGCATAGCTCATAAAGATAAATGCACTTGTGCTAGATAAATGCACTTGTGCTAGGTTTAGAATATTCTTCTATGTGTGTCTAAAGAAACATTTTTTCCAGAAGAAATTAATTAAAATAGGGAAAATTTTGGCCTAACCTTTATTTGGAGTCTAGTTGTATGAGCCAAGTACATCAAATTGATTTTAAAATATGTAAAAAGAAAGAAACTTTTATTAATTAAAATCTTATTATCTTCATTGAATCCTATCGTTATGGTGGTGAATGTACACCTTTTTTTTTTTTTTTTAAGGACTAGCACATATTCAAGTAATAGTTGAAATGAACTGAGATATGACTTTGAAGTATGATCTAAAGATCATCTATCTCAAAAGCGGAAAGGAGCAACCCACATCAAGTTAGAAGAGTTTAGGGGAAGGGTGGGGGGTGGGGTGGAAACCCACATTAAGGGGTAGAAAATTGCCACAGATCTCTTTTGCATAGCTTGTAGCTTGAATCCTTTTATTAATTTGAAGACAATCAAATTAAAAATTTGTTTCTCCATTGCTTCCATGTATTTCTATTTAATACCTCAATATATTTCCATTTAATATTTTCATATTTTCTATTTAATATTTCTATTTTTTTTAAAATTAAATTTGAAAATGAGAATTAAATAATCATTAACTAGCTAATATAGTTTGTCTAATACACCATCTGAAAATAAATAGTCATAATAACAATAGCTATTTGTTTTTTTTTTTTTTGTCATTTCAACTTGACATTGATAAATGATAATTGTATGGAAGAAGTTTATTTTAACTCAATATCTATTTATCCTATTAAGTATGTAATTTTTTTTCATAATTCATAATAGCATTGGAAATACTCTTATAACTGTGAATGTACACAATATTAAGAGAGAATATGATGAGTTACCTTTAAAAAAATAAAAAATCTTAGGTACAATTATTGTGTGTATCCTTGGAGCAAATATTATATGACAAAAAGATTATTTCTCTTTTGGCTATGCATTTATGACCTTTAAATGTCTAAAAGGGCTACAAATGGTCCCAAGCGAAGAGTGGCTCCCTGAGCATGTTGAATTGTTGATTTTATTGAACAATCGGTGTCATTCATTTTCGTGGGAAAGAATATAAAACTACATTACAAGCCAATACTTCTAGAAGAATGATATTAAAAATCAATAAAGAACCTTTTGTTTATTCTAGTGTTTAAATTTGATTCAACCAAGCTACATTGGTGTCATGGAGTGCCATGCACAAGTTTACCGCTTGCCCCCCACCCCCCTACCTTTTTTTTTTTTTTTTAAGACAAACTTCGAATGGGTGAGAGATTTAAGATCCGTTGAGATCAATCATTATTTATATGATTTGGATACTTACACATATAAGTGTGAAATATTTATTTCTACAATAAAAAGAGAAAATGATCCACACAAAATTTATAAAATGTATTTGATGGAACTTGAACAACCACCAAGATAAATGAGAAGGTATACAACAACTTGTGTTAAGATGAGATATGTAGTGGTGCACAATGTTTATCATAACACAACTTAACATAAAAATGAGAAATTATTTAAATTGGCCCTATTAATGGATATAATATAATGTTTAATATGTATTATCTAATCTCACAACTTCTAACATATACAAGGATTACACTATTATATGGATCCAAAGTGGGGATGCTCTCCTTGCCTTGTTTTTTAACTTGACTTTTTATAAGAAGAATTTGGATTTAAATTATGCATGAGAGAGAAAAAATATATATAATAATCTTAATCATTCATTATTTTTTTATGCTAATATATCATAAGATTATAAAAAATCTAAGAAAAAATAAGACTAGGGGAGGCTTATAACTCATGGATCCAAAGCTTTTTTTTTTTTTTATAATCATTTTTGAAGGGCTAAATTATATGATTTAATTAAATATAGAACTTAAATTTATGACTTTAACATTTACTTTCAATCCAATGGTAAAAAATAAATAAACAAATTCAAAGTATATTTCAACATTGGATCAAAAGAAATGGATATATAAATCTTGAAATCGCAAATTTAAGTCAAAATTTTAATTTACCAAAAAAGGATCTTTGTCTTAATTGAGAGCTGAGAGAGTGCAATTTAACTTGAATTCATAAGTTCATTGAATTGGATCACTAAACCAACCTTATTTTGATAAAAATAGAAAATAAAGTAGTTATCCAACGGGCATATTACTAATTACAATTGAAAATAAAAGGGAATTAAGTATTAAGGAAAAAGGAACTTAAATTTTTTTTATATATAGGAGAGGGAAATAAGCTATTTTTTCAAGAGAAATTTAGTGTAGAGTTCACGTAATTTGATTTCAAAGAATTTTAGTAAACAATAGAATCATAAATTAGGAACTAATATACTAGGCTTAATAGTGAGACTCATGATAAATTAAGCAAATTTATCAATTAATTAACTAATATATATATTAACTGTCTAATGTGATATAATGGTAGAAAATCTTTATTCAGTTTGACAATGACCGAAACTTGAGTGATTATACCACAAAGTATCCAAACAAAAAGTCTATCAACATTCTTAAACTTGCTTTAATGAGACGTTGATGTAAATTACTTTTTAATTTTAAAAAATAATAATAATGTTATAACATCCAAAATTTTATCCAAATTTATTACTTAAATGATGTGGTAAGCTTATTTATAATCATTGCATCATCAATATATCATCTTATAATTAAAAAAGTGATTATTATAATTCATTTTATCACATCATTTTGATAAAATATTTAGATAAAATATTGAGACGGGTAGCATTATTCTTTTACCAAAGATGTTCGAAGTAGTTAATTATACTTAAAAATAATTAAAAATAAAAAAACTAGCTTTAAATAAATAAATAATTCCACTTTATTCTTCTTTTAAAATATATGTTGTCATCTATGAATAGGTGCATATACACAAATTATCTCTTCCAGACGATTCTGAATTTATATATGTAGAACAAAGGTGGTAAAACATTGAATAAGCTGAAATAAACAGATCTAATGATTGTACCAAAGGAAATTAGCATTAATATATTTTTCCTCTACATTTGTTATATAAGTTCAAGTCTTAATTTCTAATGATTTGTAGCAAGGGAAATTAACATTATTAAATTGGTTAATATAGTTTTTACTTTACATTTTTTGTTTTAAATATTACTTGGTGTATATGGTAGTATTTTTCTCTTATTTTTTATTTTTCATTTTTGAATGTCACATCCAATGTAACCACTCAACTTGGATCAATACCAAACTGAATGATAGCTTCTTACTTTCAAGTCACAATAGGCAATTGTAATTTTTTTTTTTTAATTACGAAAGTAAATTTCTCTACTTATTATAGAAATTGAATCTTTTATTGTAATTAAATTGTTTAATTTCAACATATTTAAATGAATTTCTGATCATTTGTGTTTGAATTTTTTTTTTTTTTTAATATATAAAAGGTGGATAAATGATGCTTGTAAAAGATAAAAAAGCTAATGCAATATCTACGCAGCTCATGACAGATTTTGCTGGAAATGATGATGATTCATGAATAAATAATGCAATTTCGATGCAGCACATAACATGTTGTCTGGTAGCTAGATATTGTTTTGATAGGCTACAGCTAATTAATTAACTAGTGGAGTGTTTCTTTTTCGTTTTCTTTTTTCCTCATTAGACAAACTAGAGTCCAATTAAAAATCATTATCTAACATCTTATAACAACTTTGATTGGTTTAACTTTTGTTCAATTTGTGAGTTTTGATTTTGTTCTCTCTTTGATCTTTCTGTGGACCTAGATACATGCTATTTCTAGTCTTAGATTGTGACCACATGATTCTTTTAATTGTTATCTATATTCCCTCAACTTGCATAAAAGTATGGCTCTCCATCAATCAATCTAGCCCTTTGTTCTAAAGTTATATGATTATATGTGTCAGAATGAATATTGTGAATTTTTGGTAATATAAAAATCAATCCACCTAATGGTCCAAAATCTTGAAACTCATAATAATAAGTTCAAACTGAGAAGATAATAATTCAAATATATATAAATAATACCAAGTAAGTTAAAAAATTATCAAGACTTACTGAGATCAAATATTTATTCTTATAAACTGAAGATAATTACTCTCATAATAAGAGGAGTTAACTACTCACACAAATTCTAATATGTGTTTAGTGGAAATTGAACCTTTAACCTTTTGAAGAATGAGGAGAAACACACTCACTTATACTAAAAACGTAGGGTAAACTAATCTATACTATGTGAACTATTTTTTTTTTTCCCTAAGTGGAACTTAAATGCCAAGGGTTTTTATGTAGAACTACAGTTAACATTTAAAATTATTGGTATTCATATATGAAAATGGGTCATGCTACCATCTAAGACTTAAAGAAATATTACCAAATAATTAACATTCATTAGATTTAAAGAGGTAAATAATTAAAATAATGGTAATTCCATACAAATGTTTTAAAATTTTTTATTACAATAAATGTGAATCATATCCACATGCATCCTGGTGATCAGTATCCAAATTAACCAAGTCTAATTATACAACAATAAAGACCTTATGATGAGATGGGATTGGTAGAATGGTATGTTTTGTACACTTATACTATGAAGTTGTAGGTTGAAGTTGTATCCCCTATTTCTAATTCCCAAATTCATTGAAATAGTTTTTAAAAAAAAAATGAGGATCTTACCAATTAAATTAATTCATTTTAATATACTTATTTTTTTAAAAACTTTATTATCCATTTAATAAGCAAACCATACATCAACTGTATTTTTCATTTAAAAAAAAAATTAATAACAAATATAGTCATCATATTACTATTTATAAAAGTTTTCCTTACAAAAGGTTCATTTATATTGCATAAATAAAAGAAAACATAACTTTTAATAATTAATTCCGAGAATATACTCATTTTAAAGATGCCCCACAGGAAAAACAAATACCCATAAATTTGATTTCTTGCTCAAGTTAAGAATAATGTACTTGAACTTGTACAAGATGTATTATTACAATATATATTATTAATTAGTTCTAATTTAAAAAGGATGTCTCAATTTTAGTTCTTTTTACTAATTTTTACTTAGTTAGAACATCCAAATTTAATTTGATTTTGATTTGGTCACATAACAACAAAATTCATCAAAATTGTTGTCCAATATAGTTTAGTGATAGAAAACGTTCATACAGCCTAATAACTCTCAAATTCAAATCAATACATAGTAGATGATAAATGAAAAACTGATCATCGAAATCACAAAGCAATTACCTAGGTCTTGAAATGAGTCCTCAAATTCTCTATTAGAACAATTTACTGACATATATATGTATATACACACACATATATAATAATGCGTTGATTTCAAGCAAGGAAACTCCAACTCACATGTAAATGGACAAAGATTATTGAAAAAACACTTCAATGAAATGAATGTACTTTGCAATTATATGGTATAGTGTACTTGAGTTAAGGTTGGTGCCTACTGTAACATAAAGTTGAGACAATTCCACTATTTGAGCATCTATCTTTTTGCCAAAACTTTTAATTACTGTTATATAATGCAATTATTGGATTTGAACGCTTGCGTCCTTTGAAGAAGAGTTATAAAAAGAAAGAAGGATATTTGGCTTTGAAACTTGATATGTCTAAAACATATGATGGGGTTGAATGGAGGTTTCTGGAGATGATGATGAGTCGTTTAGGCTCTATTGAATCTTGGGTTAAGAAAATTATTGGTTATGTCACACTTGTGTTGTACTCATTTCTTATTATTGATGAATCAAAAAGACTTATAAAACCTTTTCGAGAGCTTAGACAGGGAGATCCGTTACCCTCTTATCTTTTCGAGAGACTTATAAAGCACAGTTGATGCTCGGTTAAGAGTGGTTATTGGTTGGAAAACAAACTTCAAGCTAAGGCAAGCTCTTTGGATTCTTCTGGGATGACTAATTGGTGGAGGTTTTTCTGGGGTTGTGTGCTGTTCCAAGGTCTGCGAATTCGGTGGTTTGTGGATGGATTAGCCAAACTAGTACTTAATTGTATGGATTATTTGCATTGCATAGATGAGGTCCCTTCTTGTATTTCTTCTTTAGTTGAAGCTGATATTTTGAATCTTTGCAATCAAGTTTCAGTTTAATATAATATCTTCTCCTTCCAAATAAAAAATTGAAAAGGGCAAATAAAGAATATTCCTTTCTTTCTTTTTCTCTCTTTTCAATTTTTTCCAACACATATTAATTAAGAAATCCACCTTTAAATCCCTTTCCGAAAAAAAGAAATCCACCTTTACTTGAATGATGTGTATCTCTTTATCACATTAGTGACGGAAGATTTAAGTATCATGTTTGCATATTCATTTCAAATTCTATTTAAAGCATTTATGGTAGGTGGATTGGAATTTTTATTTGAGTTGTAAATGACGTGTTTGATATTCCCGAATCATGGTAACCCTTTGATTTAACCATCTTCAATAAAAAATATTAATTAAGAAATTAGTAAAGTAATATTTAACATAACCATAACCACAGTTATTTAAATAAATATAGTTGTAGTTCCAATACAATTTTTTTAATTGTCAATGGCAGCTGGCGCCGTTGGTTAGTGCGCCAGCTGTCTCGATGCCCTCAAAAGCATGGGTCGACATCCCGTGACGTCAAACAATAAATTATTCTTCCACCTTCTGTGTGGGTCGCTATCTCACTCTCGTGTAGGTCTCTCCTACATTTTCCTATGGATGGATCCCTCCTATTTGGAAGTAGCTTCTAGGGCCTCACCATTAGTGTTTTTATCCTAGTTGATCCTAATTGTCTCCTAAACTAGTTTCAATCCTCAAAAATATATATATATATAATTTTTGCAATTACCGATTTTCACTAGAATTTTAGGTGTAATGACTAGTGGGTTGCACATGTATCTCTCATCATAATTGTGCCACGTAACAAATTTATCATGTGAAATTTTCTTTTATATATATATATGTATATATTCTCTAAGTTGACATCAAATTAATCCTAGGTTTATCGTGACCCGTTAAGACAACTATTAATTGCACGGTTTGAATAATTATTTTTATTATCAAGAGACAATTACTCACGTAATAATGAGAAAAAACTGTTAATATAAAACTTATAAAATATATTTTGTGGGATTCAAACTCTTGCTATTGTAGTGGATGGGAGAGTTGCACAATTGACTAAGCTAAAAGGTGACATGCATTATTTTTCCAATCACCTCACATTTAAATTTCATTCGACATTTTTTTCTAAGAAAAAAATGGTAAAATAAAATCTAATGCATCCAAAACAAAATAATTGCACAACAAAATTATCTTACATTACTTACATAATTAGTTAATACTCATTAATCTTAAATTTCATTAAGTCATCATAATATGATCGACCTATAATATGTTTTAATCTAAAATTAGCAAATAATCTTTACCTAATTTCTTTGAAAGAAACAATTTTATAACACTAACAATAAAATAACAACTTCTTAATTCAAAAATAAAATTAAACAACAAACTCACAACATCCTTTTTCGAGAAGAAAAATAAAATAAAATAACAACTTGACTATTTACTTTGACCAAGCTCAACCAATTAAGCCAGTCTTATCTAATCACAACAATTAAAACCCTAATTACACCCGCGTAGAAACAGCAAAGATCCACTCCCTCGCATGAACATCGAACGAAACTTCGCTCAACCTATAATCGTTGGCCACGTCATCCTAAAACCCATCGCAACAACCGCGAGTCACTACGCAACAAACCCTAGCTAAACCCAACCACCCTAACCCTAGTTAACAAAAACAATAAGAAAAAGAAAAAAGAAAAAAAGAAAAGGAAATCTCCCACTAACGGGTGAAATGCAAGATACATCCTAAAATATGCATAATTCGTTTATAACCACAAACAAAAAAAATAGTTGTTTGAATTGTTTTTTGGGCCACTGGAGGTGTACAATTACACAAATATCCTTATCTGACCAGATCCGCTTTCCACCGTATTCCTCAATGTCTGCCTCTAAATAGAGAGAGAGAGTGAAGAAAACTTAGAAAGAGAAAGAGAGCTAGAAGAGAGAGAAGAAAGGAGAGAGATGCATAATGAGATTGAGGGGATAGGTTGATAATTTTATGTTATGATTGGAAAGAAATTTTAAAATGTAGTTGGAAATGATTTCGTTTTAAATCTAGTTTAATATTTAAATTTTAATAGAATGAGTTTGGTTCAGTAATATATCCCTTTACATTTATATTATCAAAATTATGAATTTGTTTCACGTCATCATTTTTTTAAATATTGAATTTTTGTAATTATTAATAACAATGGAAATTAAAGTAGCCTAAAAAGTAAAAATTTGTTTTTGGCATCAAAAGATGTATTTGCTTCCCAAATGAAAATCTAATTATTTTAAACTCATTTTTAATCATTAAAACACTTCACTGCAATATTTCTCTTGCCTCATGAAATGTTGCACCTCTCAAAAACATTTCATGTAAAATATTTTCAAGAGTTGAAAATTGACTAAAGAGGCTTAAATTTTTTTCTAAAATTAAAAATGATTATGTGTTTATCTTTGAATCACATAAAACATCTCATACATACGTACAATGTTTCAACATTAGCAAAACTAATCCAATCATCGCCATCGCCTTTGCATCCACATCATTTCAAAAGTTCTAGCACTCACCCTTAAGTTCTAACAAACTAGATTGTTTAAACAATATGGTGAACTATAATTTCGTGCTATAGTTCAACAACCAAATTGAGTGATCGATTTATTTTAATTTGGTTTTCAAATTGAATTGCAAAATATATCATAACATGAACTGACACTCTTTAGACACTTTCTCTCGTTAGAATTGGCTACGGTAGAAGTTTTATCTCTTTTATAGTGTGATTAAACAAGGATAGCTCAAGCCAAATATTATTGAAGAAACCTTCTTTATATAAGGGTATTATGGTAATTACAAGGTTAAAAAATGATTAACAACTCGTTTGGACTTAAAATAGTAACTCGAAGACGACACAACAGGAAAAAACGCGTATTTATATACAGCTAACAATGGCTCAAGTTTCCATTTCCATTTCCATTTCCATTTCTACCTGGACGTCTTTTGTTAGCAGAGAAAACACAGAGAGAGATAGAGAGAGCGATGGCCGTTTCTTCGTCGCCGTGTCCGAGAATCTCCGCCTCCGCCTCCTTCGAGTGCCGCTCCGATCCCGACTTCTCCTTCTCCGCCTCCGCGCGCTTCGAGAAGCCAAGGATCTCCTACCGCCGCGGTATTGGAGCGGCGGCGGCGTTCTCCTCCTCGTCGACGTTCGGCGGCGGCTCCTCTCTGATCTTCAAGTTCCCTCCTAACTTCGACCGCCAGCTCAGCACGAAGGCGAGGAGGAACTGCAGCAACATCGGCGTCGCGCAGGTCGTCGCCGCGTCGTGGTCGAACACCTCCGCTTCCGGCTCTCCCCCGGCGGCTGCGGCAGCAACATCGCCGTCAGCCGCCACCTCCGCCCCGCCGGTCGAGATTTCGGCTGGCGACGCGGTTGTTGACGGATTGAACAATGTACAGCTGGAGGCTCTCGCCGATTTGAACAAGGAGTCCTTTTTGAGCTCCGATGGGAGCCTCACAATTCATGCTGGTATATATACGCTTCTCAATTGAACTTGTTCATAGTCAATTAGTGTGGATATTATTGAAATTTATCAGGAAACGAAAGTTTTGATTGAATTGTGTGTGATTATTAGGTGAAAGATTAGGACGAGGTATAGTAACAGATGCAATCACCACTCCAGTGGTGAATACATCTGCATACTTCTTTAAGAAAACTGCTGAACTCATTGATTTTAAGGTAACCATCGTATTTAATTTTGTGGGGGGTTGAGTAGTTTCGTTGATTGAGTTAATGATTGTTGTGTGGTATGTATGCATTTGGGCAGGAGAAGCGCCGGGCGAGTTTCGAATATGGGAGGTATGGTAACCCTACAACAGTGGTCGCGGAGGAGAAGATAAGGTGTGGACAATTTTCATCTTGAAGAAGAATAATTGTTGTCTGTGATTGAATGATTAATTGTGTGTTGAGTATTTATAATGTTGTGGTAATTGTGATTCAGTGCGCTTGAGGGGGCTGAGTCGACTGTGATTATGGCATCTGGGATGTGTGCTAGTACTGTTATGTTTCTGGCTTTGGTTCCGGCTGGTGGGCATATTGTAACAACAACTGATTGCTATAGGAAGACTAGGATATTCATTGAGACTCTTCTTCCCAAGATGGGGATCACAGTATGAGTTGAATGAAGTTATTGTTGCTTGAGCCTTGAGGAGGACGAAATTTTATTCTAGATCATTTTGGAAGATTAATATTGTGTTCATTTATTATGCAGGCATCAGTCATTGATCCAGCTGATATGGAAGGCTTGGAATCTGCGCTGAAAAATAACAATGTCGGTATTTGTAGAAAATAGTAGTCTGGCTTTATTGTCTCCAAACTCTCCAATTTTTTATATTTGCTGTGAAAACGATTCGCCAACCTAAGTGGAGTGGGATTCATATTTAAATACAGGTTTCGCTTTTCTTCACTGAGTCTCCAACGAATCCATTCCTAAGATGTGTTGATATCAAGCTGGTTTCGGACCTTTGCCATAAGTATGGAGCGCTGGTCTGCATAGATGGTACTTTTGCGACACCTCTCAACCAGAAGGCTCTTGCTCTTGGTGCTGATCTTATCCTGCACTCTGCAACAAAATACATTGGGGGCCACAATGATGTGAGTTAGTTTCTGTTTGTCGATTCAGTCTGTTGGAAAGATTTTAGTTTCTGTTTGCCGATTCAGTCTGTTGGAAAGATTGCTCAAAACTGATGTGTTGTGTTATAAACATGAGCAAGCACTAAACAAGCAAATTGTCTGCTCCAGGTCCTTGCAGGCTGCATCAGTGGTTCGGAAAAGTTGGTTACTCAAATTCGTAATTTGCATCATGTATTGGGTGGTGCTCTCAACCCGGTGAGTGGTCTTGGTACATACATTCACATCTAAGATCAATTATGGTAATCCGCATAGAACGAAGGTCTAAGGGAGGCTTTTAAGTTGAATAGCTCTGCAAGTTGAAATTTGGTCCGAAAACAATAGTTGAATGCTGTTTTATATTATTGCCAAATTTTTGTAGATATGCAAATTTATTTGTTCTACACTGAAAGTACATTGAAGAGTACTAATATGTACTGTACTTCCATTCTTTTCCATTGACAGAATGCTGCATACCTAGTCATCCGAGGCATGAAGACACTGCATCTTCGTGTACAGCAACAGAATTCAACTGCAATGAGGATGGCCGAAATTTTAGAGGCACATCCTAAGGTATACATATCTCTTGTGTTTTTTTTTTTTTTTAATCTAGTGTTACCTAAATTTTGCAAGTAAAACTAGCGCAGGAGTATATGCAACTTCTGATACGAACTGCATATGTTTTCTTTTTCCTTCGATTAACAAAGGGTGTCTAACAACAATATTATGGTTATCTCCGACTGTTCTGTATCCTGCAGAGACCTGAAAGCCTGGCTTCTGAATTTTTCTATTTAACTATAGGACTATAATTGGGAATACTTAAAATCTCAGAAAACAAATTTGATAAATTTTATGCTTGTATCTCCTTGGTAAATTTGTATTGCAAGGACTGATATAATCTCATTTATCAGGTGAAGCGCGTCTACTATCCAGGGTTGTCAAGTCACCCTGAGCATCACATTGCCAAGCAGCAAATGACTGGTTTTGGCGGTGTAGTCAGTTTTGAGGTGAGTTTTTTAAGTTACGATTCACTACATACACACAGCCTTAAAGGAAAAGGACAGTATATCTGGTTCCTTTCTTGTGTTGATGGGTAGTGGTTCTAGCTTAATCATTTATGTGACTGCATTTTGCATTAGTTTATGGATTTCTGAAGTACATTCATTGATTGTATTCGTGCAGGTTGATGGAGACTTAATGACCACCATAAAGTTCATTGACGCTTTGAAAATCCCATACATTGCCCCATCCTTCGGTGGCTGTGAGAGCATTGTGGATCAGCCTGCCATAATGTCATATTGGTATGCCATTAATTTCCTTTGTCATATTGTTGAATACTTGTAGCAATCTGTGGTTTCAATCCGTGAACATGGTCCATTTATCGTATTGGTATGGAAACAGGGATCTTGGCCAACCCGAGAGGCTTAAGTATGGGATCAAGGACAACTTGGTTCGGTTCAGCTTCGGAGTTGAAGACTTCGAAGATGTGAAAGTGGATATACTCCAGGCCCTGGAGATGATATAGAGTGCGCGCTACCTGCATTTTTTTCCACCTAGGTTTTCTCTCTCAGCAGAAGCTTTCTTTCGATGTTGTCATTTATATTTGATCACAGAACTTTGTATTGTTTGATTATCAAGTGTTGTTTCCTTCCTATTCTGTTTCGCATAATTGGATCATTACCAAAATGAAGTAATGATCCCATGAATTATATTATCGTAGTGATTTCGTTTATGTTTTTTCATTTTGTTCTAGAGCTTAAATGATTTAATTGGCAGCAAACGGAAAGACTAAGGTTCTGTTTGATACAGCTTATTCAATTAGAATCAGTTTCGACTAGTAGTGCCCATATATTGAGATCTAAAATAGCCTTGATGGATTTCCTTCTTATGCACAGCTGTGGTTATCATCATGTGTGTCTGTGTCCATTAGAATCGATGGTTTAGATCTCTCTTATTGTTGCATGAATAAACTTTTTAGCATTTTTTCGTATCACATAATATTTAATCTCATCAAGTCTCGATAAACTTCTGAACATTAGTGTTAGTACATTTTTAATTTGTTAGGATAAACTTCTGAACATTAGTGTTAGTAAATTTTTAATTTGTTTGGGGAAAATTTGACTATCTCAAAAATCAATTGGAAATCAACCAAGGTAATTCTAAATCAATTGGTCCCTTTAGCCCAATAGAGGTGGATTGCCCAAGCCTTTAAATTAATTTGAAGGAGCAGGCTTGTGAGGAATAAATCCAAATATAAAGCCCAAACCCAATCTTCCCTTGGGGAGTACAAGAGGAAAAGATCGAATTGCTTCAGCAAAATAGAGTGAAATGAGCTTGAAAGAGGAGAGAAACCTTCAAAAGAAACCAATTCCTTCAAAGTAGCAAAGCCTTTCAACGTCATCCAAATGACAAATTCCAACATATGGCGTAACACTGACACAATGTAGGTGCAGTAGGTTTCAGCAAAAGAAAGGGTCTATAGCATACCATTTGTCTCCAAAGTTAGGCCAGCCAATAAAAGGGAAGCACATAACCACTGTAAAACAACTCATAGCAGGGTTGGAAAGCAATGGGACAAAGAAGGAGTAGGCAATAAGACGCAAACATGTAAGCGGAAGGGAAGGTGATAGGAATTCAACCATGTTACGGGGAAAGGAAAATGACCAGCAAGCCCTTAGAGCACATGTAACAACACATATAAAGAGGTCACTATTCATCTAAAGGGTAAGTTTTTTAGGAAATGGGCATAGATTAGACTAATGTGCGAGGGAAACTCCCTTGGAAGAGATTCTTACAAACATTAGACTTAGTTCTAGGTCTATTTAGTGTTGAATACCTTTTTTCCCTTAAAAACTCTTCAAAAACCCCTCGACTTTTAGTCGAGGGGGCTTTCCCCAACGAAAAGTATTTGACTTAAGCATTAGAGGGTTTTCACTAGTGAAGCATTGGTGACTTCTGACCTCTGTTCCTCATCTTGCAGGTGAAACCAGGGAAGAAACGAACAAAAAGAGGAAAGAGATACGTCAACCTCATGAGCTAAGACCCTTTACTTATCAACGCTCTATAGTATTTATATCTGGGGCTAAATCCTTTGAGTAGCTAAGGGACTAACTTAGAAATTAGTTTCTCACTTTGTATTAAGTTGAAATCTTAATGTTGTTGTTGTTGATATAATTCCTTAAGGACAATTTTTGCATCAACATAATTATATGTAAAAAAAAATGGTAAATTTAATTTTAAGAACATCAAGTCAAGAGTGACTAGCTTATTGCCCACTATAATATTAATAACATGATGTTTGGAAGGGAGAAAAGTGCATCCTTATATCATTTCATAATATTACAGTTGATATAAATAATTAATCATTTAAGTATTGAATGTTTCATGTCACATGACGCAATATAAATGATTTTTATGTATATATTTGGAGATTTACTCATTGAATTTTTAGTTAAGTGATGTATACATTTCCTTTTATGGTTGAGATAATGTTTCAAATTTTATTATGCCTATTTATTGACACGTATAATATTTTTAACACTTATCATTCAAATTATATATATATATATATATATATTGTGTTTTTATAATCAAAACATCGTAACTTTAAAAGTAAGTATTAATCAATCAAGTTCATTCATTGTGTTTAAATTAAAATAAAAAAGAAAATTTATTTTTTTAAAAAAATACAATTGATAAATTTGATTAGTTAATTTTTCTATTTTAAAGTTAGAACATTAAAAATAATATATATATAATAAAAAAAATCAACAAAATGGATGAAAAGAAAGAGGTGAAAAAGAAAACCGGCCGTGCAAGGACAAATGTAATAGGCTGACAATGCAACAGAAACAGACAGATATTATCGTCTTCAATCCAACAAGAAGCAAAAGCTGAAGAATATGCCAATCCAATGCAATCCAAATCCAACGGCAAAAACAGTTTTAACTCCACAGACACACCACCATGACACCCCCACCAACATATTAATGAAATTCTTCTTGTCATAATAATCACTTCCGCAACCAATATATTATATTCTAATATTCCTCCTTATCCCTTTTCCACTCCTTTTCTCTTCTTCTTCTTCTTCATAACCATCATAGTGATCATCATCATCTGACCAAGAGGGCAGCCATGAAATTTGGTAAAGAGTTCAGGACCCACCTGGAGGAGACTCTCCCTGAGTGGAGGGACAAGTTCCTCTGTTACAAGCCCCTCAAAAAGCTCCTCAAACAGCCTCCCACTCCTCCTCACACTCACACCCCTTTGCACGACTGGTTTGTTAGCATTCTCAATCATGAACTTGACAAGTTCAATGATTTCTACGTGGACAAGGAGGAGGACTTCGTTATTCGCTTTCAGGTAAACATGTAAAGCTTTTGTTTGTGACTTTTTTTGCTTGGTTTTTGATTTTGATTGAATGGCTTGTTTCAAGGTTCAGTTTTTATGTGGACCCTTTGAAAAGTTGACATCACTTGTTTGGATGAATCAAAAAAGGTGTAAACTTTATATAGCTTTTTTACTTTTGTTAGTTGTGGGATGAAATTGAAACAAGAATGAATGAACCTTGTAGGAAGAATCAATGTTAATGCGTTAGGGAATTAGTGGGATTCATGTTCTTGATTGATGCTTTGGAGTAAGTTAGAGGGTGAAAAATCTGTCCTAGAAGAGAAAAGATAAAATATTGGAGGTTGTTGATTAGGGGACATCTAAAATTGGATCCCCTTTTTGTTTTTATGGTACTATATATTGGTTTGAAATTGAGGAGGAGATTGGAAAAGGGTATGTGAGTTTAAGAGCTGGTTGAATTTAGGTAGAGGTTGTATAAGATGTTTTTTTGATGAACCTTGGTTCTTTCTGGTAGGAATCCAAGGGTATATGAGAGACAAAATGTTGTTTTAGATGAGTGTGGCTGTGGTGTTAACGTTGAGACTAATACATGGTGACTGTGGAGAATATAGTTCTAGAAAAATGAGTGCTTGTTAATAGAGGAATGAGAAATGGAGCGACGTAAGTTGATGAGGCAAGTGAAAAGATCTGTGTTAACTATATATAAATGAATCTTCTGTATATGTCTTCTATAGTTCGAAGTGACAGAAGAGCATTGCTATTAGACTTGAGAGTTGTTAGTGACGCTTTTCTAATATTTGTGTAACTGGGAATGTTAATAGCTTTATGGTTAAAAATAACAGCCAATATACTATTGAATATTGGGCTCCTTGAGTCCTGGTAACTACAGTGAAGGTGTTTAAACATTTTTTTCTTTGCTACTTTTGATCAATCCTTGAATCTAAATGGGCTAGCGGGCTCCATAGATTTTCTTTTTTTTTTCAAGACTTCATCTAATGCCGATTTGTCTCTAGACAGGCTCCTGATTGTTGTCACCCCTCCAAGTAACCTTGCCTTTTGATTTTTTCTTTTCTAAGTGGATAATAATAGTATCATGTGCTCCTTCTGAAACAATTTGTGACATAAATTTTGTCATCTGAGAGGTATGATGACAAGCAACATTAAAGTTAACAGTAGTCTTATTAGCAGTGTAGTCTATTTTTGCTTAATATTGTTATGTACAGTATCAGATGATAGATGAAATTACTCAGAATTCTTTGGTGGGAAGTGGTGTGGGAAGCACTGGAATGCAGTGAATTACTTAAAGTAGATAATAAAAAAAATTAAATTGTAGTGTTTTATTGGATGAACGGTTCAAACTAATTTTTCTTTGTCTATATTTGTAGCTTGTATCTCTGTTCTAGATTTTTGTTTGATGTTCTCCCTACAATTTCCTCCATCCAAATGAGTGGTTTGTGAGGAATTCTAAGATTATGTTTCTGTGGTCATTTATCTATTTTTTCTTTCTTTTTTTTTTTGGTATAATAGGAGCTAAAGGAAAGAATTGAGCGAGTTAAGGAAAAAAGTGGTGGAGTTATTACATCAGAACGTGAATTTAGTGAAGAGATGATGGAGATACGTAAGGACTTTGTTACCATCCATGGGGAGATGGTGCTTCTGAAAAACTATAGTTCCTTAAATTTTGCAGGTACACAATTACTTCGTTTATAATTTTTATTTGAGTTGGTATGTAAGAGCGTTATTGCTTTTCACGGTGGAGCATTGCTGATCAAAACACTGGTGGTTGTGTTGTTGACAGTAATTATATCATTTATTTTCAATTTACCATATCTGATATAGGTTGGCAGTGCAGACAATTATCAGTTTCTGAACTTATTTCCATATTTTTCGGTTCAACAGGGTTAGTTAAAATTTTGAAGAAGTATGATAAAAGAACAGGCGGATTGTTGCGCCTACCTTTTACACAACTTGCCCTTCATCAGCCTTTCTTTACTACAGAATCTCTCACAATGCTAGTCCATGAGTGTGAGGCTAATCTTGAGCTTCTCTTCCCGTTGGAAGCAGAAGTCATCGAATCTACTGCTGCACGAGATGAATCAAATCCATCATTGAATGACGCTACAGATATCCAACCTGACACCTCATCAACAGTTGCAGAAGAAACCTCTGATGTATATCGAAGCACCCTTGCTGCAATGAAAGCCATACATGGCCTTCGAAAAGCAAGCTCCACCTACAATCCATTGTCCTTCTCGTCTCTGTTTAGAAGCCAGGATGATGAGAGTGTAGGTGCTGTAACTGCTGAAAACTCTGCTGAAAACTCTGCTTCAAACTCTTCAACTGCATTGCAGGATGGGAAGGATGATAAAGAGGATATGCACTCTACATGACAGAACCGGTTTGCCTTTGTTGTACTTTTACCTTCTTTTTTCACCCTTTCATATGAATTCCTCTTAACAGGACAAAACTGTAGAATAGTAGAGCTTTACTATCAACTCATGTAGCATTAACAATTATCGGATTGAGTCCTTATTGATTCCAGTTGTTGCAAAATATGTTGTTGAATTTTTAGGATACTTGGCCTTTTCCAGTCATTTCCCCATTTAGGTACTTTTGAAAACTTAGAGATGTTGCAAGTTACAAAATCCAACTCTGCTATGTTTATTTTGTATTGACATATTTGTGTACATTAATCTTTTCTTTTCCTTTCAAACTACTTTACATTCACTTCCAGAGACTCAAAAAATTAAAAAACGAATTAAGGCAACAAAAAAGAGAAACAAGAAAGTAGAACATATACATATGCATAGTTTATCTAACAAAATTCAATCTGCCATCATCTCTCTTCTCCATTTTATGCACCCTTGTTTTCATCATCATCGTAGTTGAAAGGTAACGGTACTGATTTAAATGCCCTATACTTCCCTACGTTGTTTAAGTGTTCGTTCTCCAACCTGATACAATAAAAAATCCTGTGTCAGTACTCTTGGCCAGATCTTGAAGTTGAGTTTTTGATCATGTTTTTGTTTCATTTGGGTTGTTTTTACATGTGTTAATATTTCGTTCTGCTACAACACCTGTGAGGTATTGCATATATTCGATGAATTAAGTAGAGCATACCTGAAGAAATTCCAAATGCCTCGTCGGATAATCTCCAAGCAGGCAACTACTGCAATCAAGGCTGTCCTATGCAGGAACGGCGCCTGTCTGTAGCCTAACACTGTCTGCATCCAAGCAAGTCTCAGTATAATGTTCAGCACCTGCATGTCACTCAAAGTGATTGTTCTTGTTACACATTTTCAAATTGTCTAAGGCAATTGACAGAAGGAAATCACATATTCTGTTACCATGGCTATGAAGTAAACACTTTTGTTTGGTATAACGAGTTTGTCCCTCAACCAACGGTTTCTTGAGCTTCGTCTCAGAAGACCCCAGTCGATAACAATATCCCAGTATGTATTAACAACTGTCGTAACAACTGAACTGGCTATGGCCACTATCAGCATAGTGTTCCCTGGCCTTAACTCATAGATTGTCCTTGTTGAGACCGCAAAAATGGTTGAGAAGTATCTCAGTCCATTCATGGCATGCGGTAGATGTTTCTCTTCAAACAAGCGTCTAAGGCACTACAATAACAAAATTCTGCTGTAAGAATCACTGTTGTATATACTACTACAATAACATTTATCAATGAGAGAAATTCCAGGTGAACAACCGTCAGGAATTTTTAATAGCAGAAAGTAAGTTATTTTGCACAGAACAACACAGAAAGATAAAATCCATCTAACAGCTGGGAGTGGAGAGAACATCACAGTTACCTGGAGGAAGCGAATCCAGTATGGGATGATCGCAACAACTAAGTAAAAATGATCAAAAACATTACTTCCTCTGCACTTGTTTGATCTTGTTTGGAAGTCTCCCCAGCCATAATAACATACATAGAATTCCAAACTTCTTAAAGCTTGCACCTAAAGTGAACTTAAGATTAGTAAATAAATTTACAACTAGGAAGCGTAACAAGTGACAATATGATACCATCAGCATAATGTCTGACCTGACTAGTTAGCTGATCCGCCAAGAAGAAATCTGAAAGAGCAATCTAGACACCCAAAAGAGCAAACAAATAAGGATGAAAATTCATAGTTACATGTTGAATTCACTAATATCTTTTCATATAGAAGATTTTAGTCTTGGTACCTTATAAAGAGGTGCACATATACAGTGAAGTGCACATCGGATAAGGAAGATTCGACTTGAACGATATATGATATTGAAGGGACAGAATGTTATGACAATCACAACCTACAATAGACATCATCAGTTTATATTTGAACAAGAGTTTGTAGAGTTAAAGCTGATTAATATGAAACTTACTATGAGAAGAACCAAAGGGACTATTTCTGTTATGGCTTCGAACTTTTTGGTTCTCGGATCCATCTCCATATCCAAATTCGAGAGAATACCACCAAATGTAAGTACAGCTAGCGCTGAACCAACAAGGAGGACCTCTCTGTACCCCAACTCAGTTCCTTGCTTGAAGCCAAAGATGAACGAATAGTTAATCCGATAACGCTTCCAAAAGAATATGTTTCCAGCGTACATGAGCATATGAAGGAAAATATATAGAAAAAAGCTGCAAAAGGAAGTGCAGAAACTTTATCAAGCGATTCCATTTTGGTTGAAGAATGTCAAATTTTGTATGCATATGTGGATGATGCAAATGGCTATGCATGTGAAACCAATAACTCACCTGTATAGTGGAAATATGTTTTCCATGTACTGATTGCGCCCTTCACGATTGACTGTACTGAGAACATCTCTTGCATGGATGGACACAATAACAGCAATTAGAAGCGCAATAGAACAACCAAATAAGGTACCTGCATGCCTAAACATTGTCAATTTTTTTGCTTCTCATCTAAAGGTTGAGAGAATTGCATCAAATTGAAATGAAAACAACACCAAGACATGTCAAATTTTACCTAGACAAAATGTAATTGCATGCCTTTCTTTCTTAGCTTTTGGTCTCAATGTGTCCATTCCTTTTCTACGATTTCCATTTGCGAAGTGATTAATAAATGTAGCCTCCACCCTTTCCATTAGCTTAGTGACCTGCAGCAAACATGGAGACTTAAATTGGATGGCAGCAAAAAGGCATGTATGGATCTAAAACGAGTCTAATCGACTACAACTAACCTCGTCAGAACTGCTAAGATAAGATTTATCCACCATGTGTAAGTAGGCTTTTGAAGCATTCCGCGAAGTGATCTGCATCATGTCATGTATATTAGTCCAACTAAACCCAAATAGAAGTTATAGTCTAAGTTGATTTTGGACAATCAAAGAATGTACCTTGTCATACTTCTTCATGATCTTAGAGAATGCCAATTGATTCAAAAAGCTGTAACATCAAAATAAGGATACAGTTAGTCATATCATAAAACCAAAACCAGAGAAAAAAGAAAAACTTCAAATTGTTACCTGTAGCTTTTCAGAAGTCGAAGCTTGTGATAGAACTCTACAAAAGCCTGTATCATCAAGTCCTCTGCTTTCTTTAGCTCGCGTTTGGTGAATGACATATCTGAAATCAAACCTGTGAGAACACCCTTTATTGTCGAAACAGGGGTTTCAGGCTCAATTTTGATCTTCACATGATCCAGGACATCCAATGAAGCTGGTCTAAACCCCTTTATTGTTCCCTTTCTTCCATTTTCATCGCCTCTTGTGTTCTCTTCCTCCATGTGTCCTTCACTGCTCATCTCAACCTCTTGAATTGTCCCCATCCTCGAATTCCCTTCATGTTGCATTCACACACAATAACCCTTGTGAGTGATTGTTTAGAGACTTCAACAACCAATCAACATAAACCAAAAACATACCATACAATCATATACCAATTCATACCATGTAATAATAGTAACAAAAAAATGGAACCATATAGGTACTAATTAACAGCAATCAAGTTGAATTATGCTCTAAGTATCTATCTATACGATCTATGAACATGACATTTTGAACAAATGAACTTCCCCTTACCAGGTACTGGTTTCCTACCATTGATGGGATGAACCGAATTCAGAGAAGAGGAAACACCATTACTAGAAGCAGGACTGGCCATGTTAGCACCACCACCCAAAAGCACTGGTGCCTCAACCTTAATCCTCAGAGCAATCAAAGCATCCATTTGTTTACTCAACTCATCAGCCTCAACCAACACTTCCTTCACTTTGTTCTTATAAAACCCTATAACTTTATTGAACTCATCATCAAGACTTCTAAAGAAGACAATCTCATGCTCTCCCCCTTCATCAGAAGACATCAAGAACGTGGTCTGGTATTGCCCATCATCTCCTCCTCCTCCTTCCATATGACCCACCAGAATAGCTTCATCTTCACTACTCTTCCCTGGAGACCTCTTATACCTGCTGGTCAGACCACTAAAAGCTCTATAAAGTGACACCCTCCTCTTCAAAACTCCCTTGGTTGTTGCCGCAGGAGATGGTGCACTCTTTTGCCTTGCATGCAACACATCTTTCAGGATTGTCTTCAAGTGGTTGTAATCCATGTATGCTTCTCTCCATTCCTGCACCATCTGGGCTGCAAACTCTTTCCCGAACTTCATGATGTTCTTTCAATTATTACAACAACACAAACTGCTCTCTCTTTGTTTCAAGTTTATAATTATTATCATCAACACACATATATACCCTTATATATAGTTCACTTTGGCGACTCTTTCTTGTTTTGTACATGCAATAACTAGTCCCGCACGCCACAAGGCCATAACGGTGTGTTTTCTTTTTTAATATAAATAAAATATATCGTGAAGACCATTTCCTCTACAACAGTCAAATGCATGCATTTGTATATTTCCAGTCAGCTAACAAGAAAGTGGTTGGTCAACAGAAACTAGCCGTGTACAGCCTTAAATAAAGGTTGTCCATGAAGTAAAATTTCTGGAATTACACTGGCATGAAGTTAGACATTTTTGGCTTTTCATGATCTTTGAAATCAATTCCATGATGACTGATTACTTTGAAAATTTTGCTCAAATTTTGTTTTTTTTTTTCAACTTTTCTTTTTTTATCTTGAAGAATTTTGAATATGAGATGGTGTTTCAATTGTCACAAAGTCCTCACCAAGAATCGAGAAACACGTTGCTCAAGTGATTATGTACTTGGAAGGAAAATCAGGATCAATTATCATCAAACGCGTATTACAATTTATATAAGTGTTTAAGTAGTTGTTATCTTTCTACAGGAGTAGAAATCTGGATGGTAAAATTAGTGTTTCATCTTGGTAAGTCTTGATAGATTCTATATCAATCTTTTTTAAATAAAAAAGAAAACGAATTTTTGGAGCCACTCACCTTAGGAAATTGGTCCTACACTATTATATAATGGTATAAAAAAATATTTTTTAAGACATCCTAACCCAAGAATTGTTGGCCTAAAATATTATTAATTACAAAATTCTATGTTCAGGAAAAGATTAAATTTAAATGGAATCATATGCAGTGCCTACTTTTACTATAATATTACAAATTTAAATAGACGTAACACTTTTTCAGGAAAAAAAAAAAAGAAAAAGATGTAATGCATTCTGCTACCAAAAATTTTTAAATCATATTGTAAGATATTTGTATCGCATTGCATGTTATTCAAATCACAAACTCGATATAATTTGCGAAGGAATAAGAAGGTTAGATCTGCAATTGATAATAACAATAACATACGATTTTTTTTTTATTATTATTAGAATAAGTTTAGATAACTATCAAAATTAAACAGGATTGAATACTTATATCACGGTTTAGAAAACAGTTCTTATACAGGAGAGATTGATCCATATGAGAGTGAAAAGTTTGTTCACACGAAGGTGGGAGAAGACAACCATATTATTGGCCACTCACTGGGTGTCAAAACCCAAGATTTGAAAGATCTTCCGTGGTGTTGCCAACCACTATGGAAAAACATTTATTGACAATAACATAAGGAATTTGAAGATAATAAACGTGAGATTGGACATTTATTTAGAGGGTGATCCCACCTTGTTAAAATGTAAGAAGTATTAAATCTTGCGAGCCCTTAAATTTGACTATGATATTCAATAATTACCATGATAACACAGGTAAGAATTGTTAAATTTCGTGGACCTTTAAATTTGAGTATGGCATTCAATAATTGCCATGATAATTATAAGGATCATGTGTATCAGCACCACCCTCCTCATGTTTTGTCAAAACAAAAAAACAAACCCTCCTCCAAATGGATGGATAAAATAAAGTCAATTATTAATTGTGTGATGTATCTCTTTATCGGCCGAAAAGTAAATATCAAATGAAATATTCTGTCACGATTTGAGGATCCAAATTCCATCAATGGAAGCAGGACCAGAAGGCGACATTTCAATATAAAATTTCCATGAAAATGAGTGGTTGTTAACTTGTCTATTTAATTTTCCATTTGTCAAACTTATGATCAAATAGCCGGATATCAAACCTGTTAAAATATTTGAAATTCTCTTAAAATACAACTAAACATTCTAGGTTTTTATTTTTTATTTATTTTATTTATTAATCTACAAAAGTATTGTTTTTGGAAATAAAGATTGAGAGACTTCCAATCCAAATGTTTTGGAAACAAATTGAGAGGCTTTTTAATGTGAATATTTGATCAACACCTTGAAGAAGCTTCGAATCTTTGAATTGGAAGCTTCTCTTTATTCAGCTTTCGCCTAAGCTTTTGATAATTTTGAAATATGTGGCGATGTAAAAAGTCAAATGGTTGGATTAGTTTTAGGGCAAATTGCACAAATCCTCTTGAGGTTTAATGATATTTGGGTAACTCATACTTTTACTACTTAAGGTTTCAAAAACTTGACATAAACCTCATCTACTTTCAATCAACCACTAGTCAACCACCATTAAATCAAGATTATGAAGGATAAAATGATCAATTCACAATTAATAAATATTTTAATTAAAAATAATATTTTTAATTACTAAAATAATAATATAATACATATTTAAAAAAATCTCCTTCATCTTCTACCTTTCATCATCTTTCTCATCTCCAATTTCATCTTCTACATTCATTAAAATCATCATCTTCATCATTTTCATCAAACTAACATCACCCAAATTAAAACATCAACATCATACCAAACATCTCCCAAATTTTTTAAATAAAAAATTAAAATTTATGCAATTTTTTTTTAATGTAGATGGCATCGTCATCTCTAATTAGTCTCTACCGTCGGAGATTGGTCTCCAATTGTGGAGACCCTCTAGTCTCAATCCCCAAATACCCTCCGATCTCCATTGCCGGAAACAATTGAGGCGATAAAGACCTATTCAAGTCTCCACTACTTTCAACATGGAGTTCAGGTTTTGGTCTCTATGGGAGGCCCCATTATTTTATTTTTTGTTCAATGTTATTTTTGTTTTTAATTAAATTAAGAATATTTTTGACATATTAAAATAAAAAGTATATAAATATATATTATTTTATTTATTTATTTTTTGTTTTTTAATTAAATTAGAAAATATATTACATTATTTTAAATTTATGAAAAATGTTGACTTTAAATTTGACTTAAAGGGTATTTTAGTCTTTTTGTATCTGTGACCGTTAACTGTGAAAATTTAACCATGGTTAACTAACAGTACGGGAGATTTGTGCTAAGTTTTTGAAATCTCAGGGGAGGTCAATGCGAATTATTCAAACATCGTCATTTTTATGCGATTTCACCAAACCTTAGATAAGGTTTGTACAATTTGCCCTTAGTTTTATAATAATTTACTTTTTCCTAATTTAGTTCTTTAAAAATGTTTAGTAATTACCTTGAAAAGTGAGGAGTTATTTGTTTTTTTCACTTATGATTTAATGAGGGCTTTTATAATTAGAACGTCCTAACTTTAAAAAGTGAGGACCAACCAATCAAATTCATCAATTGTATTCTCTCTCATGAATTTGATTGGTTGAATCTTATTTTTTAAAATTAGAATGCTCTGATTATAAAATCACTAATAATTTTATAGTTTTAAATTGTATCTACTAAGTTGTTTTTGTTTGTTTATTTTTTTTCTAAGAAAAAAAAGTCAAACCACTTAAAACTATCGAAAAACAAAAAATTTTTAACTTTTTATTTAATTGTAAATTACTAAAAGACATTTGAAAGATTCTATTTTATGTCTATTATCCCCAACATAACATATTTCTAAATTTATCTTAATTTTATATTACTCAAATTTCTTCTTTTTTTTTTTTTTTTTCTCCCTTGATACTTATAAGAAATATATTTTAAAAGAAAAACTTAAATATATCTTTTCCCAAATTATTTTGGAATTAAACTACTGTATTTTAATTTACAATTTAAACATTAATTTTCCTAGTTGTTTCTTAAATATATTAATCCTATTTTAATTATGAATAAAATATTATTAACATGCACATGAAAATAGTTTAGAGTTCATCAAATTATTTCTTTTTAGTTGTTTCTATCAAATTCATTAAAATTACATAACAAAAAATAGTAAAAAATGGTATAAGTATTAAATTACTAATTTTCAGATAATTTTAATTTTAAAAAATAAACAAGTTTACAATATATTTAAAGATAAGAGAAAAAAAAATAAAAATATTATTCAGATTTAAGTTTCAATCTTTAGCAAGTTTCAACACTGTTCAATTACAGACAAAAACAAATGATCCTTGATTATCAATAATACAACTGAATAAACTTATTATTATTATTATCATTTATTTCACGAATGGTGCATTACTAATTAGGAATTTTAATGAGGGAAAAACAAACTTATTTCTTTGAGGAATTAAATTTCATTTCTTGATTTTTTTTCCAATGAAACTTAAGCCCACATTTACAAATTCTATTAATGAAAATAAAAATAAATCAAGTTTCAAGGGAAAGAATCAAGAAAGACAACTTGATTCCTTAAGTGAGAGGACGGTGTGCGCGTGCTCTTCCAATAATTTTGCAGGCATCTCTCGGAATAGAGATTTTTTATAATCCAATCAAAATCTTCTCTTCATTTATATCAAACTATCGAAATTAGTTTTACAGCCACCTTTTTCATAGTGTGTGCGTGTGTGAAATCTAATTATGCTGTCAAACCCAAGAATACACTAAGCTGTCAAGAGCAAATTAATATTCCAACAATACACTAAGCTGTCAAACCCAACAAGAATTTCTGCAATAATGATGAACGGTTATCACAAATATAAAGATTGATGATTCCATTTAACCAAGATAGATTGACCGAATTAATTCTTGCAGCCCTACTCAAATGAACTAATTGATCTTCAATCAATAACATATTAATATATTTTTTGATTAAAATTATTTTTACAAAATTATCATGATGAATTTAATTGTCTGTACTACAAGTGCTATATATCAACACAATTTTAACATCATTTTATTGCCTAGTCAAAAGATCATATTCATATGATACAATGACTCTCAATTTCGTGAGCTTGTACGTATCTGGAAACATCAAGTTAACATCTAAATGGACCACTAAAAAAGCAACTTGAATAGAGTTTAATGGATCAAAACAAAGCTCGAATTCAATGAAATGAACCAAAAAAAAAGTTGATTGAATTGTCAATTAATTGTTGTTGGCTAGAGTTGAATTGTTAACTATTCCCAGTTCCTTCCTCGTAGATATAATGAAGTTGATAGCAAACCTAAACCAAGATCTGTTTGACCTGTTCACCACCTATTATAGCAGTTGATTTGGATGTATCTATTTAGGCTTCTCATTCCTATGTTATAATTGAGAAAAAAATATATTGCAAATTGGGTTCATCCAAATTGCAATAACCTATTATAGTACATTCTATATTTTCGACCTTGAATATGCCGTACTTTGTATGAATATTTTTTAGTCATTTCGTACAGTTTTTAAAACCCTTTGGTGCACCATATGGGACATCATGTTGCATGAGTTTTCTAGCCACTTATCCATGGGAAGATTTTTATGAATGAACTTTGAACGGAGAGGACATAACCTTCTGAAATGGCGTTTTATATGTCTTTTTTAATAGAAAAGATAATTATTTACAAAGTTAGGTATCAAATAGAACTAAAAGACGTAACATTTTGAAAATGCAATGACTAGAATTTTTTTTTTTTTTTTTTTTTAACTTATCAATGACTAGATTTAAATGTATTTAAGTCTGATAAAGGGCTATGATGGCCAAAAATCTAGATCCAAAATTTAAGCCCAAAGCTTGTGAAGGTAGCGTAGCCCAACATGTCGACCTACATCAATCCATGTCCAAGCGCATCTATTAGCTGAATAGCCCAAGGTAGATTGGACGGGCCGAAGCCTAAGGCTACCCTTGTACAATTCTTCCTCCTCAAAAAACTCATATTACTGATGATACTTAGAAAGTCACATTCTTTTGAAGACTGAAAGACCTAAAAGGCAATTACTCTACATCTCACAAAATATATAAAACTCTCTAGTACAAGCGAGGTACTCAAACAACCCATCTAAACTCATGAACACAAGGGATCTTTTTAGAAGAAGCGATCTTCGATCAATCTCTTTAAAATCTACGCATTAAAAGTTGATTAGAGATAAAAGGAAATAAGATGAATCTGTCATAATAATTCAGTTTCTTGTTTGCAACAGATTCCAAAACCTAGACACAAACATGTCTAGATTCATTGGACCAAATCCGAAATTGGTTAACTACGAATTTGCATTAGAGAAGAAAATATATGCACAGTTGACTTAGAAAAAAATCAAAAATATTTTTAAAAAAATTCTTAAAAGTTTATTCCAAAATAATATATTTCCCTAAAATGGAAATTGCATTTTTAAAGTGATTTGGGAAAAAAATATTTTCCAAAATAAATACCCACAATTTTCTTATCAAAAAATATTCAAATCAGGCTCAATAAGTTTTCAAGAATACAAATAGGGAAAGATATTAAATTCAGATAAAAAAAGGAAAACTATCAAAAACGAAAATTTTTCCGTTTTCTAGAATCATGTTACAACAGAGAAACACCTGTTGCAATAGGAAACCAAAACGTTGTTGCAACATGAAACTAGAAACACGCAAAAACATAAACACTTGAGTTTGCTAATAGATTGTCATATGATGCCAACTCTTTAGCACTTGTACTTGTCGTGAAGCATGATCAATACGAAGGAAGAAAGGAATTTGAAAAACTTGGATTGAAGAAAGAGTTGATCATTTAGGTCAACGATAACGAACTTGACAAGAAATACCAAAAGAGGGATTTAAAAGGCATTTTATCATTTGAAATCGAAGAGTTGATATTATTTTCTAAGCTCATTTTTTACTTCTCGACTTGATTATGAAAGATTTACATAAAAATTTTTCAAAATATAAAGTAAATAAAAGATAATCCTAACTCAAAATTGAGTCACTTTCAAGCCATGTGAATTTCCACCTCTTCTCAACAACCTTAATAATTGCAAGGACCACAGCCGAACAAAACAACAAAGGAGATAGGGGATCTCCCTGACTCACACCTCTTGAGTAAGAGAAAATGATGTTGGGTAACTCTCATGCAAGGCAAACTTGCTCTCAAAGTTATCTGGTAGTGATAGGGTAGATATAGTTCTAAAGACTTTTTGAAGATAAACTAAAAATTTAAACACAAATATCTTAGATTTTCATTGAATTTTGGAATCTGTCAATCTTTCAAAGAAAACAATACCCTATTAGAGTTGAATCCATCTGTAAAAATGAAAAACAAATACAACTTGTAAAATATATCATTACTTTCATTGTATATGGTAAATCACAAATGAACTCTGCTGAATTGATGTGTAAGTTGCACCTGACGCTTTGTTGCAGTGATATGCAATTAGTACTTGCTGCCCTACCATGCAAGTGGTTCATCTTGTGCTCCTGCATTGGACATAGCAAGGAAAACTACAAGTCGTATCACTAAAACCACTAAAATATTGCAAAATATCAGCTAGTGATACAACTTAGCTAAAAATAATTGAAGTGATACAAGATTTAAAACCTTCAGCATTGGCATAAAAGTTGAAAAACTTAGAACAATGATCACCTCCCATAAACCATTAAATTCTATCTATGTTCCTCCAACTAGAATATTGAACCTGGAGACATTTAAGCAAGTGAGCCTTCACTTTAGCTTCATTGTTAATATGCTCTTGGGAAGTACCATGAGGCACTTATGTTTAATCGAATAGTTGCTATTAACGTTCCCGAAAACATATTTACTCCAAGTACAAAATGCATGCTGTGAGAGTCTTTTAAGTTTTGTAACCATAATTTGCATCTTAGAACTATCTAGCTTGTGTAGTACTCCACCAACATCTAACCATCATTTTGAAGTTATCATGAATTATCCACATTTAAAATCGAATTTTCATTACCCTCCAGTATTTGATTGTATGTGACTTGTTCTGTATCATTGCAAGCAGAGAGACCTGTTGTAAATTCTGGTTATTGTCAAGTTAATTATCCTATCTGATCTCCAATCCTTATCTTGCTTCTGAATACTAGAAAACTTGTTGTTCTCGTTATGCAAAAGCGAATTATATGGAATATAGCAGGGTCTGCTATACATTCCTTCTCAAAATGTCTAAAGACTTGTTTTGGCTTGGCTTTTGCAACAATGAACAATCTCGTCCTTATCATGATTCCAAAAGCTGTAGCAAATTAAATACTTGTGCTGAAGTTTTAGGATACTAGGTTGGCTTTTCCAGTCATATTCCCATTTAGGTGCTGTGTAAAAGCACGTACAGAGATGTTGCAAGTTACAGAATCCAGCTCTGCTGTGTTGTATTAGCATTGTTTTTTATACAATTAATCCTTTCTCCCTCTAAACTACTTTACAATTCACTTCCAAATGAAGAAGACAATGAAACGAAGATACAAGAAGATTGAACGTGCATGTATGTGTGTGTGTATATATATATATGTATGTATATATATTCATGTTTATACACCATTGTCTTCATCAGCATCAGCGTCAGCATCATCATCGTAGTCAAAAGGTAATGGTACTGGTTTAAATGCCCGAAACCTTCCTACATTGTTCAAGTGTTCATTCTCCAACCTGAACAATCAAAAATCCTTTGTCAGTACACATAGCCAGATTTTGAAGCATTCAAGTGCACTATTTACCGTTGCAGTTGAATTTTTTATCATGGTTTTTCTTTCATTTCTGGTTGCTTTTATTCTGCTACAAAAACAGCGAGGCAAGCATTACATATTTTTTTAACAAAGAAGTTGGGCATTACCTGAAGAAATTCCAAATGCCTCGTCGGATAATCTCCAGGCAGGCAACCACAGCAATCAAGGCTGTTCTATGCAGGCCAGGCGCTTCTCTGATGCCTAACACTGACTGCATCCAAGCAAGTCTCAGTATAACGTTCAGCACCTGCGTCATGTCACACAAAGTGATTGTTCTTGCTGTTACACATTTTCAAATTGTCAAGGCAATAATTGATAGAAGGAAGTCACATATTCTGTTACCATGGCTATGAAGTAAACGTTTTTGTTTGGTATAACGAGTTTGTCCCTCAACCAACAGTTTCTCGAGCTTCGTCTCAGAAGACCCCAATCGATAACAATATCCCAGTACGTATTAGCAACTGTCGCAACAACTGAACTGGCTATGGCCACTATCAGCACAGTGTTCCCTGGCCTTAACTCATAGATTGTCCTTGTTGAAACCGCAACAATGGTTGAGAAGTATTTCAGTCCATTCATGGCATGCTGCGCATGTTTCTCTTCAAACAGGCGTCTAAGGCACTACAATAACAAAATCTGCTGTCAGAAGACTCAGAACCACTGTTGTATGTACTACAAAGCGATTTACTACTGAGAGAAATTCCGAATGAACATGCACACAGACCTTGTACAATCAGAACGTGAGTTAATTTACGTAGAACAAAACAGAAAGATAAAATCTCAGTAATCGTTTGGAGTTGAGAGAACATAAATTACCTGGAGGAAGCGGAACCAATATGGAATGACTGCAACAACCAAGTACAAAATATCATAAACATCACTTCCACTGCATGTGTTTGATCTCTTCTTGAAGTCTCCCCAGCCATAATAGCAAACATAGAATTCTAAACTTCTTAAAGCTTGCACCTGAAATGAACTTCAGATTAGTACATAAATTTATAATTAGAAGAGTAACAAGTGTCAACATGATACATCAGCACAATGTCTAACCTGACTAGTCAGCTGATCTGCCAAGAAGAAATCTTGGAGAGTAACCTATACACCCAACAGAACAAACAAAATAAAGATGAAAATTTATAGTTACAACATGAAATTCACTCATATGTTTCTATTTTGAGTTTTTTCGGTGTTTGGTACCTTATAGAGAGGTGCACAAATACAGCGAAATACGCATTGGATGAGGAAGAATCGACTTGAACGATATATGATATTGAATGGACAGAATGTTATGAGAATCACAACCTGCAATAGATGTCCGCTGTTCATATTTGAACAAGAGTTTTTGAGTTAAAACCGAATTACTATAGAAACTTACTATGAGAAGAACCAAAGGGACTAATTCGGTTATGGCTTCAAACTTCAAGGTTCTTGGATCCATCTCCATATCCAAATTCGAAATAATACCACCTAACGTAAGTATAGCAAGCGCGGAACTAACAAGCAGGACTTCTCTGTATCCCAGCTCAGTTCCTTGCTTGAAGCTGAAGATGAATGGATAGTTAATTCTATAACGCTTCCAAAAGTGTATGTTCCCAGCATACATGAGCATATGAAGGACAATATATATGAAAAGGCTGCAAAAAAGAATAGCAGAAACATTGCTAAGTGATGTCAATTTGGTTGAAAAATGTCAGGATTTTCTTTGCATACGTGCAAACAAATGGCCATGTTTGTGCAGCCTGTAACTTCACTCAAAAAGTGTAGATTCACCTGTACAGTGGAAATATGTTGTCCATGTACTGGTGGCGCCCGGGACTATGAACAACATCTCTTGCATGGATAGCCACAGCGAGAGCAACTAGAAGCGCGATGGAACAGCCGAAGAAGGTACCTAAGAAAAATGTAATTGTATGTCTTTCCCTCTTAGTTTTTGGTCTCAATGCGTCCATTCCTTTTCTACGATTTCCATTTGCGAAGTGTTTAACAAATGTAGTCTCCACCCTTTCCATGAGCCTATTGACCTGCAAACTTGGAGAGTTAAATTGGCAGCAAGAAGTGCACTACCTTGTACTGATCTAATACAGAGTCTCATCAATTACAACTAACCTCATCGGAACTACCAAGATAAGATGTATTCACCATCTGTAAATAAGCTTTTGATGCATTCCTCGAAGTGATCTGGATGTTATGTAAATTAGTACTCCAACTGAATCTATAAAAGTTGTGGTCTAAGTTGATATTGGACAAGCAAAGAAATGCACCTTGTCATACTTCTTCAAGATCTTGTAGAATGCCAATTGATTAAAGAACCTGTAACATCAAATTAAGGATGTATACAGTCAGTTACATCATAAACCAAAGCGGAAAAAACACTTCAAATTGTGTTGTTAGTCCAATTGAAGAAACAAGAAAGCCTTGTTACCTGTAGCTTTTCAGAAATCGAAGCTTCTGATAGAACTCTATAAAAGCCTGTTTCATTAATACCTCTGCTTTCGTTAGTTCGCCTTTGGTGAATGACATGTCTGAAATCGAACCTGTGAGAACAACCTTTATTGTCGAAACAGGAGTTTCGGGCTCCATTTTGATCTTCACATGATCCAGGACCTCCAATGGAGCTGGTCTAAAACCCTTTATTGTTCTCTCTCTTCCATTTTCATTGCCTCCTCTTGTGTTCTCTTCCTCCATGTGTCCTTCACTGCTCATCTCAACCTCTTGAATTGCACCCATCTGTGATTTCCCTTCATGTTGCAAACACACACACACACACACACACATGTAACCTGTGAGGGTTTGTTTAGAGACTTCAACGTAAACAAAACATGATTATACTGAAAAATGGAACTATATAGGTACTAAACAACAATCAAGTTGACATTTGCTCTCTCTACATACACTACACAATCTATGACCATGACAAATTTCAACAAATGAATTTTTCCTAACCTGTTATAATACCATTGAAGCTGCCAGCAAGATTGACCATGTTAGTACCAACCAAAAGCACAGGTTCATCAACCCTGATCCTCAAAGCAATCAAAGCTTCCATTTGCTTACTCAACTCATCAGCCTCAACCATCACTTCCTCCACTTTCTTCTTATAAAACCTCACAACTTTATTGAACTCATCATCAAGTTTTCTAAAGAAGACAAGCTCATGCTCTCCGGACCCTTCATCAGTAGACATCAAAAACATGGTCTGGTACTGCCCATCTCCTTCTCCAGTACCTTCCACATAATCCACCAGAATGGTTTCGTCTTCACTCCTCTCACTCCTGCTTTGAGACCTTTTGTACCTGCTGGTTAGCCCACTAAAAGCTCTATACAGTGACACCCTCCTCTTCAAAGCTCTCTTGGTGGTTGCTGCCACAGGAGGTGGAGCATTCTTCTGCCTTGAACGCAACACCTCTTTCAGGATTGTCTTTAGGTTGTTGTAGTGCATGTATGCTTCTCTCCATTCCTGCACCATCTGTGCTGCCAACTCTTTCCCGAACTTCATGATATTGTTTTATGAAAAACATGCAACAACACCAACTGCTCTCTCTCTCTCTCTCTCTCTCTCTCTCTCTCTTTGTCTATACATTATTATTATCAACACATGCATCCCCTTATATAGTTGACGATTCTTTCTTGTGTTTCCACGCGTGAGCACGAAGTTCCACACGCCACAAAAATCCTTGATTCATGCATTTCTCCTGACGTCAGTTAATATATAATAAAAATATAAAATTCGGTGACTAGTTCCAGGTTTGCTTTCCCGAGGGGCGTCTGGTTACTAGGTTCATCTCCAACGAATTTAAACTTCCACTCCCTAATTAGCATAAAAATATTAGCAAGATTGCTAGCAACCACGTTTCGAAGCTCAAGTCAGGAGATTTTATGAGTGATGGAGTATCTCTGTATATGAGAGAGCTAACTAGAAATTGTAAAAGTCTGGATGGAAGTTTAAGGACAGCAAGGTGGCCATTGTTTTTTTTTTTTTTTTTTTCTTTTTTGACTAAAGGGTACTGAATGTATAATGACTAAAGGGTGCTGAATGTATAATAATCATCATTTTTTTTTCCAAGGTTTTGTAAAAACTGAATGATATATTTATTTGTTATTGAAAACTGAATATATATTATAAATTATATGATTTTTTTTAAATCACAAATGTATTGGAACAAATAGTTTAACGTTTGTTATTTGTTATATAGTTACATTTTTTATATTATAGGAGACTAAAAGATGTAATATGGTAAAACAAAATAAATTGATGTTGTTATTGATAATATTTTAAATTTTTAAAAATCGATGATAGTTAAAATTAAAAATTTTTTATAAACTTGTAATTCATAAAAATACAATTATTCGTGTCTATAACAACTCATTTTAAGATACCTCATCTGTGTTTAAATAATAATAATAATAAGGGCAATTATCAAATAAGTCCCTCACTTTTTCATGAATCCTTAACAACAGTTTGGCTGGTCCCTACAAACTAAGCTTGTACGGCCGAGGATGGAGCAGTCAATGAAGTAAAATTTCGGGAACCACACCGACATGAAATAACACTCTTTTTTGGCTTTTCATGCATCCTTTGAAGTCAATTCAATTCCATGAATGCACGAGGTGATTAAAACTTTGAAAGTTTTGCTCATAATTTGTTTTTCGACTTTTTTTTTGTTCTATTTCTATCTTATAATGTACCTGAGACGGGGCCTTTTCATGTCGGTTGTTTAAGGGAGGAAAGTGGTAAATTAATTGGAAGCTTCGTGCTTATCGATCGAGAATCCCTGAAAGGGAAGGAAAAAAATAATTCTTGATTAATGGTTGGAATATTTATTAAAAGATATGATTATTTTACTGGTTGAATAAGGTTATTCATTAATAACAATCATCGAATATTTTTCAATAACTACTCTTACATCCAATTCAGTGGTTGTTATTGATACGTAATCTTACATAAATAGTAAGTTAGCAAAACTTTTTATTAAAAATTAATAATTATTCAAATTATGCAGAAGCTATAGCTAAATCAAAAATTACTTAAGTCATTGCTTGGAAGTAAATTTAATTTCCCCTCACACCCAACAAATTAAATTGATTTCTTTCTTAATCGAATTTAATTTCCTTTCATTTTAATTCCTGGTATATAAACACATATAATAAACTTGAAATAAAGTGTTTCTCAATCAGAACGTCTTTGAAAAAAAAAAAAAAATTGGACCATTTTCTTTTATGGTAGGGAAGGAAGATTAAATTCATAGAAAACTACTACATCTTGTGCTTAATTACTTATGTAAAGAACTAAAGATGGAAAACTTACAGAATATTTTGAAAAGTTACACAATTAATCTTGTATTATTGCAAAATGAATGATTTAATTCTTAAAATTTTTTGTTCAAAACATTTTAAACAAAGAAATATTAACCTGAAATGTTACAAGTTTCTGTGTTCATGAAAAGATAAGATTGTGATGGATCTATACGTATTTATGATAGTCACAATTGTAATCTTGTGGTAACCATAATTTTCAATAAAAGTAAAGTTTCAAGTTTCAATCTCCCATATATATATATATATATATATATGGTAAAGAATCTGACGATATAGATATAGAATTAGACATTTAGATAGAATTAAAATGCAAGAATAATTATGGAGAGACAAAACGAGAGTCAATTATTGATATTCTGATGTATTTCTTAATCAGCCGAAAAATGAATTAATTGTCTATCATTATTCATTACATAAATTCCATAACATGCAAAGTAGGACCACAATGCAAGATTTTGATATAAAATTTGCACGAAATGAATGGTTGCTAGCTTGTCTAATTTTCCTACGTAATTTGTCAAACTTCTGCTAAAATAGACAACCATCAATCCTGTTAAAATATTTGTAGTTATGTTAAAATACAAGAATTGCCTAGAAGGTTTTAATTTGATTGATCTACGTACAAGAGTATTGTTTTTGGATATGAACATTGAGACCTACAAAAATTTGGAGTCAATCCCAGTGTGCGGAAAAATTTTGATACTTCTCTAAACAAGAATATTTGGGTCAAACACCTAGAATCTTCGTTCCATTCAATCTTTGACTAAATCTTTTAAGATCTCTTAGCATATAGGTATAAAACAATTTTTTTTTTTTTTATTTTAATTTTTCTAGCACATATTTTTAAGGATAGAAAACTATCACAATTAACTCAGATGAGCTCTAATAGCATAGCTCGAATGACGATTGTCACAATTCTCAGACATTGAAAAAGGTGTACTCACACCTTTACAATATTACACAAAAGGTGTGATTTATTGATACCCAAATCTGCTACCGAAAATGCTACCTAGCAAGTGGAGATGACTAACCATTAAGTCACCCCACTTGTGAGTAGCTATTAAAAAAAAAAAAGTTGAATCAACCAGTTAAATCATATTTACTTTTCTTTTTGTAAAACATAATTTTATATTTTAAAAACTGTTTGATGATTTATTTGAAAAGTGAATAGGCAATGAGTGAATGAAAAGTAATTATTTTATAACAAAGAGCAAATAATCGAAGCATGCACTAAGCTTTAAAACCTAACAAGATTAAGCAAGGCCGATTGCCTCATTGGAGGCAGGCCCACCTTGGCATTAGTTAGTTACCACAATATTTAAAAGTTTAAGTTGATTAAAGATGGCTCAACCATAGTTTTTAAGACTTGAGGTTGACACGTGACACATCCTCTCATGTGTAACATTGATAGATGATAAATATTTACCTTATAACATATGTAACGAGAAGATTTTTAAATAAAAGACGGAGAAAGGGTTTGAACCAGATACCTCCAAGTTCTGATACCAAATTAGTTATCACTACACCAAAAAGTTTAAACTGATAGGAAATTACCTAATTATAGTATTTAAAACTCGAAGTTAACACATAACAATATCTTTGAGTGGCAAGCTTCAAAAGCTTATCAAACCACTCTTCAGTGGTAGCTCCTCCCCATTATTTTTGAACAAAGAGCAAATAATCGAAGCATGCACTAAGCTTTAAGACCCAACAAGATTGAGGAAGGCCAATTGTCTCAGTAGAAATAGGTCCACCTTGACATCCCTAAGGGTCAAGCTTCAAAAGCTCATCAAGCCACTCTTTAGTGGCAACTGCCCCACCCCCCTCAAAAGCTCATTAGGCCACTCTTTAATGGCAACTGCCCCGCCTGCGCCGCCCGCGCCCCCCCCGCCCCCCCCCTCCCCCCCCCCCCCCCCCCCCTCCCCCCCCCCCCCCCTCCCCCCTTAATATGTGGGTTGTTCTCCCATTTTTTATTGGTTTGCTCTTTCCGTTTTTGAGAGTTAATCCTTAGACCGCACAATAACACCTATCGTTATTCGTCTCGGTTATATCCTGAACTGATCCCAATCAATAATAATAATAATAATAATAATAAAATTAGAAGAAAAAGAACAAGATTTTTTGCAATAATAATAAATGAATATCGCCATTGTGAGGGTTGATGGTGACATTTAATGAAAAAAAGACTACATTGATTGAATTTAATTCTTACAATCTTATTTGAGTGATCTAATTGATCTTCAATCAATGAAATTCTGATTAAGACTTCTTGGATAATTATCAATTTAATTATCTACACTACAACTCCTCTATAATAACATAACATTAATTTTCTATTAAATTTCAAAAGAAAACATTAAAATTAAGATAAATCTATGCATTAACACCCAATTTTCAAAATGAATTTTTTTTAACACTATCAAAGTTCACGAACTATAGTTTACAAATAAAAAATGTCAACCATGGTCCTTTTTGATACTTTATTCGTGAATTATGGTCCTTATTCTCGAATTATAATTTGTAAATAATGATAGAGTTAAAAAAAAAAAAAAAAACATTTTGAGAGTTTGATACTAGTTCGAAAGCTTTCGTTAATTTTAATTAAAAAAGAAAATCGATTAATTAATTTCCTTCATTGCATGTTAATCTTGTTCAATAAATTATATCTAAAAATTTTCTATTCAAATGATCAGATGATACAGTAAATTCCAATTCCTTGAGTTCGTACCCATCAGGAAAGATCTAAGTTGACCTCTAAATGAACCCAAAAAAAATAAAAAATAAAAAATAAATTCAGTTAGGAATATTTTCTTTTGCAAAAACAGAAAACTTTTTTGAATAGAGTACAATGAATCAAAAACAAAGCTTGAATTTAATAACACAACAACAACAAAAATAAATAAACAATTGAATTGAATTATCAACTGTACTGTTGTTAGCCAGATAGAATTGAACTGGTAACATATACCCAGTTGCTTCCTTGTAGATATAGTGAAGTTGATAGCAAGCCTACACCAAGGCTTCTTGGACCTTTTGATCACTCATTATAATTTATTATCAGTTGAATTGTAGTTACCTAGAAGTCATTCTCTTGCTTTTCCTTATACATTTTTGACCTTGCATAATAGCCTTACTTAGTTGTACTTTGTATGAATTTTCTTACCCATTTCCTTGAATTTCTTAAAACATGTCGGTATGGTCTATATTGTCTATCGTGTTGGAGAAAAATTCAAGAATCGTGTGTACTTTATATCGAGAATTACCAAGTTAGAACCGAAATATTTCGTCGTACTTTCATTTGCATATAACGAAATACTTATAAAATGAAAATTATTGCAAGCTAAAATATTTTACATGCATCCCACAAGTGAGAGTGCTTGGTATCTGCATGTATTGGGGGAATGATAAGCTTTTTAACTTTTAATGGATTTATAATAGATTTTCTGTTGAAAGTTTAATAAAATTTCACATTTGATTCTATGATTCAAATCGCACCATTTCATAAAGGTCACATCCTTACTTAAAATCACATTTTATGATAAAAGTCACATCATTTGATCATTCCTTTTAATCAAGTCAACAGCCCTCAGTCAATCATCACACTAAATCTTATAATATGATGCATTATTTTAAAAATAATTCCAACATATTGCAAGTTATATTTCACAAGATTTTTAATCACCGACTTATAAATGATGCTACAATATTGATTTTATAACTATATAAACACGGTTATAAGAGAAAACAATTGTTTGAATTTAACTATATAAAAAAGCAACTTGAATAGAGTTTAATGGATCAAAACAAAGCTCGAATTCAATGAAATGAACCAAAAAAAAAAGTTGATTGAATTGTCAATTGTTGTTGGCTAGAGTTGAATTGTTAACTATTCCCAGTTCCTTCCCCGTAGATATAATGAAGTTGATAGCAAACCCAAACCAAGATCTGTTTGACCTGTTCACCACCTATTATAGTAGTTGATTTGGATGTATCTGTTCAGGCTTCTCATTCCTGTGTTATAATTGAGAAAAAAATATATTGCAAATTGGGTTCATCCAAATTGCAATAACCTATTATAGTACATTCTATATTTTCGACCTTGAATATGCCGTACTTTGTATGAATATTTTTTAATCATTTTGTACAGTTTTTAAAACCCTTTGGTGCACCATATGGGACATCATGTTGCAGGAGTTTTCTAGCCACTTATCCATTGGAAGATTTTTATAAATGAACTTCGACCGGAGAGGACGTAACCTTCTGAAATGGCGTTTTATATGTCTTTTTTAATAGAAAAGATAATTATTTACAAAGTTGTTTATGTATCAAATAGAACTAAAAGACATAACGTTTTGAAAATGCAATGACTAGAATTTTTTTTTTTTTTTTTTTAACTTATCAATGACTAGATTTAAATGTATTTAAGTCTGATAAAGGGCTATGATGGCCAAAAATCTAGATCCAAAATTTAAGCCCAAAGCTTGTGAAGGTGGCATAGCCCAACATGTCGACCTACATCAATCCATGTCCAAGCGCATCTCTCAGCTGAATAGCCCAAGGTAGATTGGGCGGGCTGAAGCCCAAGGCTACCATTGTACAATTCTTCCTCCTCGGAAAACTCACATTACTGAGGATACTTAAAAAGCCACACTTTTTTAAAGACTGAAAGACCCTAAAGGCAATTACTCTACATCTCACAAAATATATAAAATTCTCTAGTACATGCAAGGTACTCAAACAACCCATCTAAACTCATGAACACAAGGGATCTTTTTAGAAGAACCGATCTTCGATCAATCTCCTTAAAATCTACGCATTAAAAGTTGATTAGAAATAAAAGGAAATAAGATGAATCTGTCATAATAATTCAGTTTCTTGTCTACAACAGATTCCAAAACCTAGACACAAACATGTGTAGATTCACTGGACCAAATCCAAAATTGGTTAACTACGAATTTGCATTAGAGAAGAAAATATATGCGCAGTTGACTCAGAAAAAAATCAAAAATATTTCTAAAAAAATTCTTAAAAAGTTTATTCCAAAATAATATATTTTCCTAAAATGGAAATTCCATTTTTAAAGTGATTTGGGAAAAATAATTTTCCAAAATAAATACCCACGATTTTCTTATAAAAAAATATTCAAATCAGGCTCAATAAGTTTTCAAGAATACAAATAGAGAAATATATTAAATTCAGATAAAAAATGGAAAACTATCAAAAACGAAAATTTTTCCTTTTACTAGAATCATGTTACAACAGAGAAGCACCTGTTGCAATAGGAAACCAAAACGTTGTTGCAACATGAAACTAGAAACACGCAAAAACATAAACACTTGAGTTTGCTAATAGATTGTCATATGATGCCAACTCTTTAGCACTTGTACTTGTCGTGAAGCATGATCAATACGAAGGAAGAAAGGAATTTGAAAAACTTGGATTGAAGAAAGAGTTGATCATTTAGGTCAACGATAACGAACTTGACAAGAAATACCAAAAGAGGGATTTAAAAGGCATTTTATCATTTGAAATCGAAGAGTTGATATTATTTTCTAAGCTCATTTTTTACTTCTCGACTTGATTATGAAAGATTTACATAAAAATTTTTCAAAATATAAAGTAAATAAAAGATAATCCTAACTCAAAATTGAGTCACTTTCAAGCCATGTGAATTTCCACCTCTTCTCAACAACCTTAATAATTGCAAGGACCACAGCCGAACAAAACAACAAAGGAGATAGGGGATCTCCCTGACTCACACCTCTTGAGTAAGAGAAAATGATGTTGGGTAACTCTCATGCAAGGCAAACTTGCTGTCGAAGTTATCTGGTAGTGATAGGGTAGATATAGTTCTACAGACTTTTTGAAGATAAACAAAAAATTTAAACACAAATATCTTAGATTTTCATTGAATTTTGGAATCTGTCAATCTTTCAAAGAAAACAAGACCCTATTTATTAGAGTTGAATCCATCTGTAAAAATGAAAAACAGATACAACTTGTAAAAGATATCATTACTTTCATTGTATATGGTAAATCATAAATGAACTCTGCTGAATTGATGTGTAAGTTGCACCTGACGCTTTGTTGCAGTGATATGCAATTAGTACTTGCTGCCCTACCATGCAAGTGGTTCATCTTGTGCTCCTGCATTGGACATAGCAAGGAAAACTACAAGTCGTATCACTAAAACCACTAAAATATTGCAAAATATCAGCTAGTGATACAACTTAGCTAAAAATAATTGAAGTGATACAAGATTTAAAACCTTCAGCATTGGCATAAAAGTTGAAAAACTTAGTACAATGATCACCTCCCATAAACCATTAAATTCTATCTATGTTCCTCCAACTAGAATATTGAACCTGGAGACATTTAAGCAAGTGAGCCTTCACTTTAGCTTCATTGTTAATATGCTCTTGGGAAGTACCATGAGGCAGTTATGTTTAATCGAATAGTTGCTATTAACGTTCCCGAAAACATGTTTACTCCAAGTACAAAATGCATGCTGTGAGAGTCTTTTAAGTTTTGTAACCATAATTTGCATCTTAGAACTTCCTAGCTTGTGTAGTACTCCACCAACATCTAACCATCATTTTGAAGTTATCATGAATTATCCACATTTAAAATCGAATTTTCATTACCCTCCAGTACTTGATTGTATGTGACTTGTTCTGTATCATTGGAAGCAGAGAGACCTGTTGTAAATTCTGGTTATTGTCAAGTAAATTATCCTATCTGATCTCCAATCCTTATCTTGCTTCTGAATACTCGAAAACTTGTTGTTCTCGTTATGCAAAAGCGAATTATTATGGAATATAGCAGGGTCTGCTATACATTCCTTCTCAAAATGTCTAAAGACCTGTTTTGGCTTGGCTTTTGCAACAATGAACAATCTCGTCCTTATCATGATTCCAAAAGCTGTAGCAAAATACTTGTGCTGAAGTTTTAGGATACTAGGTTGGCTTTTCCAGTCATATTCCCATTTAGGTACTGTGTAAAAGCACGTACAGAGATGTTGCAAGTTACAGAATCCAGCTCTGCTGTGTTGTATTAGCATTGTTTTTTATACAATTAATCCTTCTCTCTCTAAACTACTTTACAATTCACTTCCAAATGAAGAAGACAATGGAACGAAGATACAAGAAGATTGAACGTGCATGTATGTGTGTGTGTATATATATATATGTATGTATATATAATTAACTGCTAAAAGTCAATCGTCCATCATCTCTCTTCTTCATGTTTATACACCATTGTCTTCATCAGCATCAGCGTCAGCATCATCATCGTAGTCAAAAGGTAATGGTACTGGTTTAAATGCCCGAAACCTTCCTACATTGTTCAAGTGTTCATTCTCCAACCTGATCAATCAAAAATCCTTCGTCAGTACACATAGCCAGATTTTGAAGCATTCAAGTGCACTATTTACCGTTGCAGTTGAATTTTTTATCATGGTTTTTCTTTCATTTCTGGTTGCTTTTATTCTGCTACAAAAACAGCGAGGCAAGCATTACATATTTTTTTAAGCAAGAAGTTGGGCATTACCTGAAGAAATTCCAAATGCCTCGTCGGATAATCTCCAGGCAGGCAACCACAGCAATCAAGGCTGTTCTATGCAGGCCAGGCGCTTCTCTGATGCCTAACACTGACTGCATCCAAGCAAGTCTCAGTATAACGTTCAGCACCTGCGTCATGTCACACAAAGTGATTGTTCTTCTTGTTACACATTTTCAAATTGTCAAGGCAATAACTGATAGAAGGAAGTCACATATTCTGTTACCATGGCTATGAAGTAAACGTTTTTGTTTGGTATAACGAGTTTGTCCCTCAACCAACAGTTTCTCGAGCTTCGTCTCAGAAGACCCCAATCGATAACAATATCCCAGTACGTATTAGCAACTGTCGCAACAACTGAACTGGCTATGGCCACTATCAGCACAGTGTTCCCTGGCCTTAACTCATAGATTGTCCTTGTTGAAACCGCAACAATGGTTGAGAAGTATTTCAGTCCATTCATGGCATGCTGCGCATGTTTCTCTTCAAACAGGCGTCTAAGGCACTACAATAACAAAATCTGCTGTCAGAAGGCTCAGAACCACTGTTGTATGTACTACAAAGCGATTTACTACTGAGAGAAATTCCGAATGAACATGCACACAGACCTTGTACAATCAGAACGTGAGTTATTTTACGTAGAATAAAATCTCAGTAATCGTTGGGAGTTGAGAGAACATAAATTACCTGGAGGAAGCGGAACCAATATGGAATGACTGCAACAACCAAGTACAAAATATCATAAACATCACTTCCACTGCATGTGTTTGATCTCTTCCTGAAGTCTCCCCAGCCATAATAGCAAACATAGAATTCTAAACTTCTTAAAGCTTGCACCTGAAATGAACTTCAGATTAGTACATAAATTTATAATTAGAAGAGTAACAAGTGTCAACATGATACATCAGCACAATGTCTAACCTGACTAGTCAGCTGATCTGCCAAGAAGAAATCTTGGAGAGTAACCTATACACCCAACAGAACAAACAAAATAAAGATGAAAATTTATAGTTACAACATGAAATTCACTCATATGTTTCTATTTTGAGTTTTTTTGGTGTTTGGTACCTTATAGAGAGGTGCACAAATACAGCGAAATACGCATTGGATGAGGAAGAATCGACTTGAACGATATATGATATTGAATGGACAGAATGTTATGAGAATCACAACCTGCAATAGATGTCAGCTGTTCATATTTGAACAAGAGTTTGTGAGTTAAAACCGAATTACTATAGAAACTTACTATGAGAAGAACCAAAGGGACTAATTCGGTTATGGCTTCAAACTTCAAGGTTCTTGGATCCATCTCCATATCCAAATTCGAAATAATACCACCTAACGTAAGTATAGCAAGCGCGGAACTAACAAGCAGGACTTCTCTGTATCCCAGCTCAGTTCCTTGCTTGAAGCTGAAGATGAATGGATAGTTAATTCTATAACGCTTCCAAAAGTGTATGTTCCCAGCATACATGAGCATATGAAGGACAATATATATGAAAAGGCTGCAAAAAAGAATAGCAGAAACATTGCTAAGTGATGTCAATTTGGTTGAAAAATGTCAGGATTTTCTTTGCATACGTGCATACAGATGGCCATGTTTGTGCAGCCTGTAACTTTACTCAAAAAGTGTAGATTCACCTGTACAGTGGAAATATGTTGTCCATGTACTGGTGGCGCCCGGGACTATGAACAACATCTCTTGCATGGATAGCCACAGCGAGAGCAACTAGAAGCGCGATGGAACAGCCGAAGAAGGTACCTAAGAAAAATGTAATTGTATGTCTTTCCCTCTTAGTTTTTGGTCTCAATGCGTCCATTCCTTTTCTACGATTTCCATTTGCGAAGTGTTTAACAAATGTAGTCTCCACCCTTTCCATGAGCCTATTGACCTGCAAACCTGGAGAGTTAAATTGGCAGCAAGAAGTGCACTACCTTGTACTGATCTAATACAGGGTCTCATCAACTACAACTAACCTCATCGGAACTACCAAGATAAGATGTATTCACCATCTGTAAATAAGCTTTTGATACATTCCTCGAAGTGATCTGGATGTTATGTAAATTAGTACTCCAACTGAATCTATAAAAGTTGTGGTCTAAGTTGATATTGGAAAAGCAAAGAAACGCACCTTGTCATACTTTTTCAAGATCTTGTAGAATGCCAATTGATTAAAGAACCTGTAACATCAACTTAAAAATGTATACAGTCAGTTACATCATAAACCAAAGCGGAAAAAACACTTCAAATTGTGTTGTTAGTCCAATTGAAGAAACAAGAAAGCCTTGTTACCTGTAGCTTTTCAGAAATCGAAGCTTCTGATAGAACTCTATAAAAGCCTGTTTCATTAATACCTCTGCTTTCGTTAGTTCGCCTTTGGTGAATGACATGTCTGAAATCGAACCTGTGAGAACAACCTTTATTGTCGAAACAGGAGTTTCGGGCTCCATTTTGATCTTCACATGATCCAGGACCTCCAATGGAGCTGGTCTAAAACCCTTTATTGTTCTCTCTCTTCCATTTTCATTGCCTCCTCTTGTGTTCTCTTCCTCCATGTGTCCTTCACTGCTCATCTCAACCTCTTGAATTGCACCCATCTGTGACTTCCCTTCATGTTGCAAACACACACACACACACACACATGTAACCTGTGAGGGTTTGTTTAGAGACTTCAACGTAAACAAAACATGATTATACTGAAAAATGGAACTATATAGGTACTAAACAACAATCAAGTTGACATTTGCTCTCTCTACATACACTACACAATCTATGACCATGACAAATTTCAACAAATGAATTTTCCCTAACCTGTTATAATACCATTGAAGCTACCAGCAAGATTGACCATGTTAGTACCAACCAAAAGCACAGGTTCATCAACCCTGATCCTCAAAGCAATCAAAGCTTCCATTTGCTTACTCAACTCATCAGCCTCAACCATCACTTCCTCCACTTTCTTCTTATAAAACCTCACAACTTTATTGAACTCATCATCAAGTTTTCTAAAGAAGACAAGCTCATGCTCTCCGGACCCTTCATCAGTAGACATCAAAAACATGGTCTGGTACTGGCCATCTCCTTCTCCAGTACCTTCCACATAATCCACCAGAATGGTTTCGTCTTCACTCCTCTCACTCCTGCTTTGAGACCTTTTGTACCTGCTGGTTAGCCCACTAAAAGCTCTATACAGTGACACCCTCCTCTTCAAAGCTCTCTTGGTGGTTGCTGCCACAGGAGGTGGAGCATTCTTCTGCCTTGAACGCAACACCTCTTTCAGGATTGTCTTTAGGTTGTTGTAGTGCATGTATGCTTCTCTCCATTCCTGCACCATCTGTGCTGCCAACTCTTTCCCGAACTTCATGATATTGTTTTATGAAAAACATGCAACAACACCAACTGCTCTCTCTCTCTCTCTCTCTCTCTCTCTCTCTCTCTCTCTCTCTCTCTCTCTCTCTTTGTCTATACATTATTATTATCAACACATGCATCCCCTTATATAGTTGACGATTCTTTCTTGTGTTTCCACGCGTGAGCACGAAGTTCCACACGCCACAAAAATTCTTGATTCATGCATTTCTCCTGACGTCAGTTAATATATAATAAAAATATAAAATTCGGTGACTAGTTCCAGGTTTGCTTTCCCGAGGGGCGTCTGGTTACTAGGTTCATCTCCAACGAATTTAAACTTCCACTCTCTAATTAGCATAAAAATATTAGCAAGATTGCTAGCAACCACGTTTCGAAGCTCAAGTCAGGAGATTTTATGAGTGATGGAGTATCTCTGTATATGAGAGAGCTAACTAGAAATTGTAAAAGTCTGGATGGAAGTTTAAGGACAGCAAGGTGGCCATTGTTTTTTTTTTTTTTTTTCTTTTTTGACTAAAGGGTACTGAATGTATAATGACTAAAGGGTGCTGAATGTATAATAATCATCATTTTTTTTTCCAAGGTTTTGTAAAAACTGAATGATATATTTATTTGTTATTGAAAACTGAATATATATTATAAATTATATGATTTTTTTAAATCACAAATGTATTGGAACAAATAGTTTAACGTTTGTTATTTGTTATATAGTTACATTTTTTATATTATAGGAGACTAAAAGATGTAATATGGTAAAACAAAATAAATTGATGTTGTTATTGATAATATTTTAAATTTTTAAAAATCGATGATAGTTAAAATTAAAAATTTTTTATAAACTTGTAATTCATAAAAATACAATTATTCGTGTCTATAACAACTCATTTTAAGATACCTCATCTGTGTTTAAATAATAATAATAATAAGGGCAATTATCAAATAAGTCCCTCACTTTTTCATGAATCCTTAACAACAGTTTAGCTGGTCCCTACAAACTAAGCTTGTACGGCCGAGGATGGAGCAGTCAATGAAGTAAAATTTCGGGAACCACACCGACATGAAATAACACTCTTTTTTGGCTTTTCATGCATCCTTTGAAGTCAATTCAATTCCATGAATGCACGAGGTGATTAAAACTTTGAAAGTTTTGCTCATAATTTGTTTTTCGACTTTTTTTTTTGTTCTATTTCTATCTTATAATGTACCTGAGACCGGGCCTTTTCATGTCGGTTGTTTAAGGGAGGAAAGTGGTAAATTAATTGGAAGCTTCGTGCTTATCGATCGAGAATCCCTGAAAGGGAAGGAAAAAAATAATTCTTGATTAATGGTTGGAATATTTATTAAAAGATATGATTATTTTACTGGTTGAATAAGGTTATTCATTAATAACAATCATCGAGTATTTTTCAATAACTACTCTTACATCCAATTCAGTGGTTGTTATTGATACGTAATCTTACATAAATAGTAAGTTAGCAAAACTTTTTATTAAAAATTAATAATTATTCAAATTATGCAGAAGCTATAGCTAAATCAAAAATTAATTAAGTCATTGCTTGGAAGTAAATTTAATTTCCCCTCACACCCAACAAATTAAATTGATTTCTTTCTTAATCGAATTTAATTTCCTTTCATTTTAATTCCTGGTATATAAACACATATAATAAACTTGAAATAAAGTGTTTCTCAATCAGAACGTCTTTGAAAAAAAAAAATTGGACCATTTTCTTTTATGGTAGGGAAGAGAGATTAAATTCATAGAAAACTAATACATCTTGTGCTTAATTACTTATGTAAAGATGGAAAACTTACAAAATATTTTGAAAAGTTACAAAATTAATCTTGTATTATTGCAAAATGAATGATTTAATTCTTGAAATTTTTTGTTCAAAACATTTTAAACAAAGAAATATTAACCTGAAATATTACAAGTTTCTGTGTTCATGAAAAGATAAAATTGTGATGGATCTATACGTATTTATGATAGTCACACCTGTAATCTTGTGGTAACCATAATTTTCAATAAAAGTAAAGTTTCAAGTTTCAATCTCCCATATATATATATATATATATATGGTAAAGAATCTGAAGATATAGATATAGAATTAGACATTTAGATAGAATTAAAATGCAAGAATAATTATGGAGAGACAAAACGAGAGTCAATTATTGATATTCTGATGTATTTCTTAATCAGCCGAAAAATGAATTAATTGTCTATCATTATTCATTATATAAATTCCATAACATGCAAAATAGGACCACAATGCAAGATCAATTATGGAGAGACAAAACGAGAGTCAATTATTGATATTATGATGTATTTCTTTATCAGCCGAAAATTGAATTAATTGTCTGTCGTTATTCATGGTATAAATTCCATAACATGCAAAGTAGGACCACAATGCTAGCTTGTCTAATTTTCCTACCTAATTTGTCAAACTTCTGCTAAAATAGACAACCATCAATCCTGTTAAAATATTTGTAGTTATGTTAAAATACAAGAATTGCCTAGAAGGTTTTAATTTGATTGATCTACGTACAAGAGTATTGTTTTTGGATATGAACATTGAGACCTACAAAAATTTGGAGTCAATCCCAGTGTGCGGAAAAATTTTGATACTTCTCTAAACAAGAATATTTGGGTCAAACACCTAGAATCTTCGTTCCATTCAATCTTTGACTAAATCTTTTAAGATCTCTTAGCATATAGGTATAAAACATTTTTTTTTTATTTTAATTTTTCTAACACATATTTTTAAGGATAGAAAACTATCACAATTAACTCAGATGAGCTCTAATAGCATAGCTCGAATGACGATTGTCACAATTCTCAAACATTGAGAAAGGTGTACTCACACCTTTACAATATTACACAAAATGTGTGATTTATTGATACCTAAATCTGCTACTTAAAATGCTATCTAGCAAGTGGAGATGACTAACTATTAAGTCACCTCACTTGTGAGTAGCTATTAAAAAAACAAAAGTTGAATCAACCAGTTAAATCAATATTTACTTTTCTTTTTGTAAAACATAATTTTATACTTTAAAAACTGTTTGATGATTTATTTGAAAAGTGAATAGCCAATGAGTGAATGAAAAGTAATTATTTATAACAAAGAACAAATAATCGAAGCATGCACTAAGCTTTAAAACCTAACAAGATTAAGCAAAGCCGATTGCCTCATTGGAGGCAGGCCCACCTTAGCATTAGTTAGTTACCACCATATCTAAAAGTTTAAGTTGATTAAAAATGGCTCAACCATAGTTTTTAAGACTTGAAGTTGACAAATGACACGTCCTCTCATATGTAACATGGATAGATGACAAATATTTACCATATAACATATGTAACGAGAAGATTTTCAAATAAAAGATAGAGAAAGAGTTTAAACCAGATACTTCTAAGCTCTGATACCAAGTTAGTTATCACTACACCAAAAAGTTTAAACTGATAGGAAATGACTCAATTATAGTATTTAAAACTCGAAGTTAACACATAACAATATCTTTGAGTGGCAAGCTTCAAAAGCTTATCAAACCACTCTTTAGTGGTAGCTCCTCCCCATTATTTTTGAACAAAGAGCAAATAATCGAAGCATGCACTAAGCTTTAAGACCCAACAAGATTGAGGAAGGCCAATTGCCTCGGTAGAAATAGGTCCACCTTGACATCCCTGAGGGTCAAGCTTCAAAAGCTCATCAGGCCACTCTTTAGTGGCAACTGCCCCACCCCCCTCAAAAGCTCATTAGGCCACTCTTTAGTGGCAACTGCCCCGCCTCCCCCCCCTCCACCCCACCCCACCCTTAATATGTGGATTGCTCTCCCATTTTTTGTTGGTTTGCTCTTTCCATTTTTGAGAGTTAATCCTTAGACCGCACAACAACACCTATCGTTACTAGTCTCGGTTATATCCTGAACTGATCTCAATCAAAAAATAATAATAATAATAATAATAAAATTAGAAGAAAAAGAACAAGATTTTTTGCAATAATAATAAATGAATATCGCCATTGTAAGGGTTGATGGTGACATTTAATGAAAAAAAGACTACATTGATTGAATTTAATTCTTACAATCTTATTTGAGTGATCTAATTGATCTTCAATCAATGAAATTCTGATTAAGACTGTTTGGATAATTATCTACACTACAACTCTTCTATAATAACATAACATTAATTTTCTATTAAATTTCAAAAGAAAACATTAAAATTAAGATAAATTTATGCATTAACACCCAATTTTCAAAATGAATTTTTTTTAACACTATCAAAGTTCACGAACTATAGTTTACAAATAAAAAATGTCAACCATGGTCCTTTTTGATACTTTATTTGTGAATTATGGTCCTTATTCTCGAATTATAATTTGTAAATAATGATAGAGTTTAAAAAAAAAAAAAAAAAAGCATTTTGAGAGTTTGATACTAGTTCGAAAGCTTTTGTTAATTTTAATTAAAAAAGAAAATCGATTAATTAATTTCCTTCATTGCATGTTAATCTTGTTCAATAAATTATATTTAGAAATTTTCTATTCAATGATCAGATAATACAGTAAATTCCAATTCCTTGAGTTCGTACCCATCAGGAAAGATCTAGGTTGACCTCTAAATGAACCCAAAAAAAATAAAAACAAAAAATAAATTCAGTTAGGAACATTTTCTTTTGCAAAAACAGAAAACTTTTTTGAATAGAGTACAATGAATCAAAAACAAAGCTTGAATTTAATAACACAACAACAAAAAAAAATAAATAAACAGTTGAATTGAATTATCAACTGTACTGTTGTTAGCCAGATAGAATTGAACTGGTAACATATACCCAGTTGCTTCCTTGTAGATATAGTGAAGTTGATAGCAAGCCTACACCAAGGCTTCTTGGACCTTTTGATCACTCATTATAATTTATTATCAGTTGAATTGTAGTGACCTAGAAGTCATTCTCTTGCTTTTCCTTATACATTTTTGACCTTGCATAATAGCCTTACTTAGTTGTACTTTGTATGAATTTTCTTACCCATTTCATTGAATTTCTTAAAACATGTCGGTATGGTCTATATTGTCTATCGTGTTGGAGAAAAATTCAAGAATCATGTGTACTTTATATCGAGAATTACCAAGTTAGAACCAAAATATTCGTCGTACTTTCATTTGCATATAACGAAATACTTATAAAAGGAAAATTACTGCAAGCTAAAATATTTTACATGCATCCCACAAGTGAGAGTGCTTGGTATCTGTATGTATTGGGGGAATGATAAGCTTTTTAACTTTTAATGGATTTATAATAGATTTTCTGTTGAAAGTTTAATGAAATTTCACATTTGATTCTACGATTCAAATCGCACAATTTCATAAAAGTCACATCCTTACTTAAAATCACATTTTATGATAAAAGTCACATTATTTGATCATTCCTTTTAATCAAGTCAACAACCCTCAGTTAATCATCACACTAAATCTTATAATATGATACATTATTTTGAAAATAATTCATACATATTGCAAGTTATATTTCACAAGATTTTTAATCACCGACTTATAAATGATGCTACAATATTGATTTTGTAACTATATAAACACGGTTATAAGAGAAAACAATGTTTGAATTTAACTATATAAAAAGCAACTTGAATAGAGTTTAATGGATCAAAACAAAGCTCGAATTCAATGAAATGAACCAAAAAAAAGAGTTGATTGAATTGTCAATTGTTGTTGGCTAGAGTTGAATTGTTACTGTTCCCAGTTCCTTCCTCGTAGATATAATGAAGTTGATAGCAAACCTAAACCAAGATCTGTTTGACCTATTCACCACCTATTATAGCAGTTGAATTGGATGTATATGTTCAGGCTTCTCATTCCTGTGTTATAATTGAGAAAAAAATATATTGCAAATTGGGTTCATCCAAATTGCAATAACCTATTATAGTACATTCTATATTTTCGACCTTGAATTTGCCGTACTTTGTATGAATATTTTTTAATCATTTCGTACAGTTTTTAAAACCCTTTGGTGCACCATATGGGACCTCATGTTGCACGAGTTTTCTAGCCACTTATCCATTGGAAGATTTTTATAAATGAACTGCGAACGGAGAGGACGTAACCTTCTGAAATGGCGTTTTATATGTCTTTTTTAATAGAAAAGATAATTATTTACAAAGTTGTTTATGTGTCAAATAGAACTAAAAGACATAACGTTTTGAAAATGCAATGACTAGATTTTTTTTTTTTTTAACTTATCAATGACTAGATTTAAATGTATTTAAGTTTGATAAAGGGCTGTGGTGGCCAAAAATCTAGATCCAAAATTTAAGCCCAAAGTCTATGAAGGTAGCCTAGCCCAATATGTCGACCTACATCAATCCATGTCCAAGCGCATCTGTCAGCTGAATAGCCCAAGGTAGATTAGGTGAGCCGAAGCCCAAGGCTACCCTTGTATAATTCTTCCCCCTCGAAAAACTCACATTACCGAGGATATTTAGAAAGTCACACTCTTTTGAAGACTAAAAGACCCTAAAGGCAATTACTCTACATGTCACAAAATATATAAAACTCTCTAGTACAAGCGAGGTACTCAAACAACCCATCTAAACTCATGAACACAAGGGATCTTTTTAGAAGAACCGATCTTCGATCAATCTCCTTAAAATCTGCGCATTAAAAGTTGATTAGAGATAAAAGGAAATAAGATGAATCTATCATAATAATTCAATTTCTCGTTTGCAACAGATTCCAAAACCTAGACACAAACATGTCTAGATTCACTGGACCAAATCCGAAATTGGTTAACTACGAACTTGCATTAAAGAAGAAAATACATGCATAGTTGACTCAGAAAAAAATCAAAAATATTTCTAAAAAAATTCTTAAAAAGTTTATTCCAAAAAATATATTTTCCTAAAATGGAAATTTCATTTTTAAAGTGATTTGGGAAAAAATATTTTCCAAAATAAATACCCACGATTTTCTTATCAAAAGATATTCAAATCAGGCTCAGTAAGTTTTCAAGAATACCAATAGGGAAAGACATTAAATTAAATAAAAAATGGAAACTATCAAAAACGAAATTTTTTCCTTTTTCTAGAATCATGTTACAATAGAGAAGCAACAGGAAACCAAAACGTTGTTGCAACATGAAACTAGAAACACACAAAAACATAAATACTTGAGTTTGCTAAAAGATTGTCATATGATGCCAACTCTTTAGCACTTATACTTGTCTTGAAGCATGATCAATACTAAGAAGGAGTGGAATTTGAAAAACTTGGATTGAAGAAAGAGTTGATAATTTAGGTCAACGATAACGAAATTGGCAAGAAATACCAAAAGAGGGATTTAAAAGGCATTTTATCATTTGAAATCGAAGAGTTGATATTATTTTCTAACCTCATTTTTTACTTCTCGACTTGATTATAAAATATTTACATAAGAATTTTTCAAAATATAAAATAAATAAGAGATAATCCTAACTCAAAATTGAGTCACTTTCAAGCCATGTGAATTTCCACCTCTTCTCAACAACCTTAATACTGCAAGGACCACAGCTGAACAAAACAACAAAGGAGATAGGGGATCTCCCTGACTCACACCTCTTGAGTAAGAGAAAATGATGTTGGGTAACTCTCATGCAAGGCAAACTTGCTCTCGAAGTTATCTGGTAGTGATTGTTGGAGTTTTAAAGAGATTGAAATGAGCAAATGATCAATATAACAGTAAGCAAAGAAGGAATAATAAAATTTGCTGCATAAACTCACAATTTTTATTGATCTGATCATGTGTTTAAATACACCAAATAATAACAAAGAATGAGAAAAACAAGGCACTACATGGAACACATTTTCATGATCAACACATTCCTAAAAATTAGAGAAAAACAAGGCACTATATGGAACACATTTCCATGATCAACACATTCCTAAAAATTAGCAACTACTAATGACCAAATCAATTGAAACAATCAAACAACTAAGAAATAAAATAAATAAATAGAATTTCAACTTGATCCATGTTGCAGCAGCTGAAGCACAACTTCAACACTCCTCCTTGCTTTGGTTGCTGTAAACTCCAAGTTTCTCTCTAAGAAACTCAAACTTGCTTCTTGATAGAGGCTTTGTAAATATATCAGCTACTTGAAGATCAGATTTGCAATACTTCAAACAAACTGAGCCTTCCTTTTGCACTTCTCTAAGAAAGAATAACTTGATATTGAAATGCTTAGTTTTCCCGTGAAAAATAGGATTATGAGAGATAGCAATTGCAGCTTGATTATCAACAAATATTTCTATGCGTCCTTCTTGCTTCATATTCAAATCAATCAACTCATTTCTTAACCACAAAGCCTGATTTGCAGCAACAGTAGCTGATATAAATTCAACTTCTGCTGTAGATTGTGCCACTGTATTCTGCTTCTTGAAACACCATGAAAACACTCCTGAACCAAGTTTAAAACAGTAACCCGTGGTACTTTTCATATCATCAGGTGAACCTCCCCAATCACTATCAAAATAGCCCTACAGAACACAATCTTGACTTGCACAAAACTTGATTCCATAATCCAATGTCCCTCTCACATATCTAAGGACTCTTTTAGCAGCTATAAAATGTGTTTCAGTTGCACAATTTGTAAATCTAGATAATAGACTTACAGAGTGTAAGATATCAAGCCTTGTAGCTGTTAGATACATCAGACAACCCACTAGATTTCTATAGAGAGTTTCATCAACCTTCTCAACTTCATCTTCCTTACTCAGCTTGTCCTTTTGGCACATTGGAGTATGTACACTCTTACATTCATTCATTCTGAATTTTTTTAGGATCTCCTTAGCATACTTCTTTTGACAGATAAATACTTCTTCATTCTTCTGCTTGATTTCTATTCCCAGAAAGTAAGTTATCTCCCCCAAATCTGTCATCTCGAAAGTTTGCTGCATATCTTCTTTGAACTTTCTCACAAGTTTTTCATTGCTTTCTGTAACCAGCGAATCATCCACATATAATGAAACAATTACAAAACTGGTTTCATCACCTTTGATGTAGAGGGTAGCTTCACTAAAACTTTTTTTGATACCCAATTGCAACAAGTGCTCATCAATTCTGCTGTACCAGGCTCTAGGTGTCTGCTTCAGGCCATACAAGGCTTTCTTGAGCAAATACACTTCATCTTCATGCCCTTTTACTGCAAATCCATCAGGCTGCTCAACATATATCTCCTCCTCAAGAAAGTCATTCAAGAAGGCTGATTTAACATCAAGTTGATAGACTTTCCATCCCTTTTGTGCAGCTATTGCAATCAACAATCTGATTGTATCTAGTCTGGCAACATGAGCTAAAGTGTCAGAAAAATCAACACAAAAAATCTGAGCATACCCTTTCACAACCAGTCTGGCCTTGTGCTTGTTGATGAAACCATCAGCATTGAGTTTGGTTTTAAACACCCATTTTGCACCAATTACTTTTATGTCTGTCGGTCTTTTTACAAGCTGCCAAGTCTGATTTTTCTCAATCATGCTCAGCTCTTCCTTCATTGCAGCTATCCATTTTGGATCTTTCTCAACTTCCCAAAAATCTCCTGGTTCAAACACAGCAACATTGCATCTCTGATAAATCTCAGAAAGTGATCTTGTACCTCTTACAGGAACATCATCAATCAACTCATCTTCTTTGAGCTGCAATTTGGGAACTTGATCAGGAACCAAAGCTACTTGCTTTTTCTCCCAATCCCACTCGTCATTCTCCATAAAATGCACATCTCTACTTATCAAAATTTTCTTAGTGTTTGGTTGGAAAATTCTGTAAGCTTTAGAGATTGTGCTGTAACCAACAAAGATTCCTACTTCTGCCTTTTTATCCAGCTTATTTTTTTGATCTGAGGCACATAGACAAAGCACAAGCATCCAAATATTTTAAGATTTTTTAGAGAATGTTTAAAACCATACCAGGCTTCATATGGAGTCTTTTCAACTACTGCTTTAGTAGGTAGTCTGTTGAGAAGGAAAACTGCAGTATGTGCTGCTTCTGCCCAATATTCCTTTGGCAAATGCTTCTCAAACATTAGACATCTGGCCATCTCCATTATGGTACGGTTCTTTCTCTCACTGACTCTATTTTGTTGTGGAGTGTATGGAGCAGTGAGTTGATGTTCAATCCCAACCTCTTCACAGAAAAGGTTAAACTGATCGAAAGTGTACTCCTTGCCATTATCAGATCTCAAAGCTTGGATTTTGTGACCACTTTGTGTTTCAATCCATTGCTTGAATTTCCAAAACACACCAGCAACTTCTGACTTGAATATAAGAAACTAAATCCAACATATTCTGGAATAATCATCAATAAAGATAAGGAAATACCTACTCCCATTGAGAGATAAAGTTTTGTGAGGTCCAGCCAAATCAGTGTGTATCAATTGCAGCTTTTCAATAGCTCTCCAAGATGCTTGTTTAAAGGGAATTCTTAATTGCTTTCCTTGTTGATAGGCTTTACAATCTGGAATTTTAGATTCAAGGTCAGGAAGACCTAGAACCAATTCCTTTCTTTGTAAATTCACTACAGCTGTATGATTGAAATGTCCAAGCCTCTTGTGCCAGACTTTTGCATGAATTTTTGTTGCAGAGAATGCTGTTTACTCCTCCTCCAATGGATCAAGTGCAAAGCTCTTCTCTTTCATTTTAATTCTAAACACATCATTGTCTGCTGCATCCTTGATTAAACACTGATTTGTTTCAAAGATAACTTTGAAATCTTTTTGAATCAACTGGCCAACACTCAACAAATTTTGACTAATATTAGGTACAAACAACACATCTCTAATAAGCTTTGTACCTGAAATGCTTTCAATTGCTACTGTGTCTTTTCCCTTGACAGCAATGTACTCTCCATTGCCAATCTTCACTTTGGAAACTACTGAAGTGTCCAATTTCTTGAAGAGATCACGATCAAAGGTCATATGGTTAGTACAACCACTATCAATGAGCCACTTTTCGCTTGAATGACTGGTTGCAAAGCAAGAAGCTACAAAGAGTTGCTCCTCCTCTTCCTCATCAGCAACCTAAGCAACATTTTTTCCGCTGCAAACTCTCTTGTGTCATAGTCTTCTGTTGAATGTTGCTCCTACAAATTCTTTGATGATACCCCATCTTATGGCACTTCTCACATTGCTGGTCTGGTCTTCTCCAGTATTTGAAATGTGGATGACCCTTCCTTCCATAGTGTTTACAAGAAGGGAAATCAGATTTTGTTCCCTTACTAGTATTAAGAGAATCAAAACTTGAGTTTCCCTTCTTGTTTTTCTCATTCTTCTTCCCTTTTCCTCCTTGACTTGATTGAGCTCTTGCAGCTAATGCACCTTCAACAGACCCTTCAGACCTCATGAGCCTTCTCTGTTCTTGTGCCTGCAAAGCATGCATCAATTCTGCCAAACTAACTTTTGAAAGATCTTTAGTATTTTCCAGCGAGGAAATAGTTGATTCAAACCTCTCAGGAACAGTTACAAGAATTTTTTGAACTAATCTGGAATCAGGAAATTCAAAACCAAGTAACCTTACTTTGTTTGCAATTTCAAGTAATCTGTCAGAGTACTCCTTCACTTTCTCAGAATCCTTCATCTTCTGAAGTTCAAACTCTCTGATCAGGTTCAGAATCTGCATTCCCTTAATTTTTTCATCTCCTTCATACTCCTTCTTTAGGAAATTCCAAACTTCAAAGGCTGATTTTATTGTCATGATTCTGACAAATATTTCAGGGGAGACCACAGCAAATAAAGTAGCTCTTGCTTTCAACTTTCTTGATTACTTCTCCTTGTGATTCTTGATCTGCGCCAAGGTTGGATTCGCAGGTAATGGAGGAACTTCGTAGTCCTCCTCCACAGCTTCCCAGAGATCATTTGCCTCTAGATGAGCCTCCATTCTTGCTACCTAGACATGATAACCTTCACCATTAAAGACTTGTGGTGCTAGTGCAGTGAAAGGAGATTCTAAATCCATGGAAGAAGAAAGCAAAAAAAAAAAAACAAATTTCTCTCAATCACAGGTCCCTCAAGAAGAGAGCTCTGATACCAATCTGTTGGAGTTTTAAAGAGATTGAAATGAGCAAATGATCAATATAACAGTAAGCAAAAAAGGAACAATAAAATTTGCTACATAAACTCACAATATTTATTGATCTGATCATGTGTTTAAATACACCAAATAATAACAAAGAATGAGAAAAACAAGGCACTACATGGAACACATTTACATGATCAACACATTCCTAAAAATTAGCAACTACTAATGACCAAATCAATTGAAACAATCAAACAACTAAGAAATAAAATAAATAAATAAAATTTCAGCTTGATCCATGTTGCAGCAGCTGAAGCACAACTTCAACAGTGATAGGGTAGATATAGTTCTAAAGACTTTTTGAAGATAAACTAAAAATTTAAACACAAATATCTTAGATTTTCATTGAATTTTGGAATCTATCAATCTTTCAAAGAAAACAATACCCTATTTATTAGAGTTGAATCCATCTGTAAAAATGAAAAACAAATACAACTTGTATAATATATCATTACTTTCATTGTATATGGTAAATCATAAATGAACTCTGCTGAATTTATGTGTAAGTTGCACCTGACGCTTTGTTGCAGTGATATGCAATTAGTACTTGCTGCCCTACCATGCAAGTGGTTCATCTTGTGCTCCTGCGTTACACATAGCAAGGAAAACTACAAGTCTTATCACTAAAACCACTAAAATATTGCAAAATATCAGCTAGTGATACAACTTAGCTAAAAATAATTGAAGTGATGCAAGATTTAAAACCTTTAGCCTTGGCATAAAAGTTGAAAAACTTAGTACAATGATCACCTTCCATAAACCATTAAATTCTATCTATGTTCCTCCAACCAGAATACTGAACTGGAGACATTTAAGCAAGTGAGCCTTCACTTTAACTTCATTGTTAATATGCTCTTGGGAAGTACCATGAGGCACTTATGTTTAATCGAATAGTTGCTATTAACTTTCCCGAAAACATATTTACTCCCAGTACAAAATGCATGCTGTGAGAGTCTTTTAAGTTTTGTAACCATAATTTGCATCTTAGAACTTCCTAGCTTGTGTAGTACTCCAACAACATCTAACCATCATTTTGAAGTTATCATGAATTATCCACATTTAAAATCGAATTTTCATTACCCTCCAATACTTGATTGTATGTGACTTGTTCTGTATCATTGCAAGCAGAGAGACCTGTTGTAAATTCTGGTTATTGTCAAGTAAATTATCCTATCTGATCTCCAATCCTTATCTTGCTTCTGAATACTAGAAAACTTGTTGTTCTCGTTATGCAAAAGCGAATTATTATGGAATATAGCAGGGTCTGCTATACATTCCTTCTCAAAATGTCTAAAGACTTGTTTTGGCTTGGCTTTTGCAACAATGAACAATCTCGTCCTTATCATGATTCCAAAAGTTGCAGCAAAATACTTGTGCTAAAATTTTAGGATACTAGGTTGGCTTTTCCAGTCATATTCCCATTTAGGTACTGTGTAAAAGCACGTACAGAGATGTTGCAAGTTACAGAATCCAGCTCTGCTGTGTTGTATTAGCATTGTTTTTCATACAATTAATCCTTTCTCTCTCTAAACTACTTTACAATTCACTTCCAAATGAAGAAGACAATGAAACGAAGATACAAGAAGATTGAACGTGCATGTATGTGTGTGTGTGTATATATATAGATATGTATGTATAATTAACTGCTAAAAGTCAATCGTCCATCATCTCTCTTCTTCATGTTTATACACCATCGTCTTCATCAGCATCAGCGTCAGCATCATCATCGTAGTCAAAAGGTAATGGTACTGGTTTAAATGCCCGAAACCTTCCTACATTGTTCAAGTGTTCATTCTCCAACCTGATCAATCAAAAATCCTTCGTCAGTACACATAGCCAGATTTTGAAGCATTCAAGTGCTCTATTTACTGTTGCAGTTGAATTTTTTATCATGGTTTTTCTTTCATTTCTGGTTGCTTTTATTCTGCTACAAAAACAGCGAGGCAAGCATTACATATTTTTTTAACAAAGAAGTTGGGCATTACCTGAAGAAATTCCAAATGCCTCGTCGGATAATCTCCAGGCAGGCAACCACAGCAATCAAGGCTGTTCTATGCAGGCCAGGCGCTTCTCTGATGCCTAACACTGACTGCATCCAAGCAAGTCTCAGTATAATGTTCAGCACCTGCATCATGTGACACAAAGTGATTGTTCTTCTTGTTACACATTTTCAAATTGTCAAGGCAATAATTGATAGAAGGAAGTCACATATTCTGTTACCATGGCTATGAAGTAAACGTTTTTGTTTGGTATAACGAGTTTGTCCCTCAACCAACAGTTTCTCGAGCTTCGTCTCAGAAGACCCCAATCGATAACAATATCCCAGTACGTATTAGCAACTGTCGCAACAACTGAACTGGCTATGGCCACTATCAGCACAGTGTTCCCTGGCCTTAACTCATAGATTGTCCTTGTTGAAACCGCAACAATGGTTGAGAAGTATTTCAGTCCATTCATGGCATGCTGCGCATGTTTCTCTTCAAACAGGCGTCTAAGGCACTACAATAACAAAATCTGCTGTCAGAAGGCTCAGAACCACTGTTGTATGTACTACAAAGCGATTTACTACTGAGAGAAATTCCGAATGAACATGCACACAGACCTTGTACAATCAGAACGTGAGTTATTTTACGTAGAATAAAATCTCAGTAATCGTTGGGAGTTGAGAGAACATAAATTACCTGGAGGAAGCGGAACCAATATGGAATGACTGCAACAACCAAGTAAAAAATATCATAAACATCACTTCCACTGCATGTGTTTGATCTCTTCTTGAAGTCTCCCCAACCATAATAGCAAACATAGAATTCTAAACTTCTTAAAGCTTGCACCTGAAATGAACTTCAGATTAGTATATAAATTTACAATTAGAAGAGTTACAAGTGTCAACATGATACATCAGCACAATGTCTAACCTGACTAGTCAGCTGATCTGCCAAAAAGAAATCTTGGTGAGTAACCTATTCACCCAACAGAACAAACAAAAAAAAGATGAAAATTTATAGTTACAACATGAAATTCACTCATATATTTCTATTTTGAGTTTTTTTGGTGTTTGGTACCTTATAGAGAGGAGCACAAATACAGCGAAATACGCATTGGATGAGGAAGAATCGACTTGAACGATATATGATATTGAATGGACAGAATGTTATGAGAATCACAACCTGCAATAGATGTCAACTGTTCATATTTGAACAAGAGTTTGTGAGTTAAAACCGAATTACTAGAGAAACTTACTATGAGAAGAACCAAAGGGACTAATTCGGTTATGGCTTCAAACTTCAAGGTTCTTGGATCCATCTCCATATCCAAATTCAAAATAATACCACCTAACGTAAGTATAGCAAGCGCGGAACTAACAAGCAGGACTTCTCTGTATCCCAGCTCAGTTCCTTGCTTGAAGCTGAAGATGAATGGATAGTTAATTCTATAACGCTTCCAAAAGTATATGTTCCCAGCATACATGAGCATATGAAGGACAATATATATGAAAAGGCTGCAAAAAAGAATAGCAGAAACATTGCTAAGTGATGTCAATTTGGTTGAAAAATGTCAGGATTTTCTTTGCATACGTGCATACAGATGGCCATGTTTGTGCAGCCTGTAACTTTACTCAAAAAGTGCAGATTCACCTGTACAGTGGAAATATGTTGTCCATGTACTGGTGGCGCCCGGGGCTATGAACAACATCTCTTGCATGGATAGCCACAGCGAGAGCAACTAGAAGGGCGATGGAACAGCCGAAGAAGTTACCTAAGAAAAAGGTAATTGTATGTCGTTCCCTCTTAGTTTTTGGTCTCAATGTGTCCATTCCTTTTCTACGATTTCCATTTGCGAAGTGTTTAACAAATGTAGTCTCCACCCTTTCCATGAGCCTAGTGACCTGCAAACCTGGAGAGTTAAATTGGCAGCAAGAAGTGCACTACCTTGCACTGATCTAATACAGAGTCTGATCAACTACAACTAACCTCATCGGAACTACCAAGATAAGATGTATCCACCATCTGTAAATAAGCTTTTGATGCATTCCTCGAAGTGATCTGGATGTTATGTAAATTAGTACTCCAACTGAATCTATAAAAGTTGTGGTCTAAGTTGATATTGGACAAGCAAAGAAATGCACCTTGTCATACTTCTTCAAGATCTTGTAGAATGCCAATTGATTAAAGAACCTGTAACATCAAATCAAGGATGTATACAGTCAGTGACATCATAAACCAAAGCGGAAAAAAACACTTCAAATTGTGTTGTTAGTCCAATTGAAGAAAAAAGAAAGCCATGTTACCTGTAGCTTTTCAGAAGTCGAAGCTTCTGATAGAACTCTATAAAAGCCTGTTTCATTAATACCTCTGCTTTCGTTAGTTCGCCTTTGGTGAATGACATGTCTGAAATCGAACCTGTGAGAACAACCTTTATTGTCGAAACAGGAGTTTCAGGCTCGATTTTGATCTTCACATGATCCAGGACCTCCAATGGAGCTGGTCTAAAACCCTTTATTGTTCCCTCTCTTCCATTTTCATTGCCTCCTCTTGTGTTCTCTTCCTCCATGTGCCCTTCACTGCTCATCTCAACCTCTTGAATTGCACCCATCTGTGACTTCCCTTCATGTTGCAAACACACACACACACACACACGCATGTAACCTGTGAGGGTTTGTTTAGAGACTTCAACGTAAACAAAACATAATTATAATGAAAAATGGAGCTATATAGGTACTAAACAACTATCAAGTTGACGTTTGCTCTCTCTACATACACTACACAATCTATGACCATGACAAATTTCAACAAATGAATTTTCCCTAACCTGTTATACTACCATTGATTCTGCCAGCAAGATTGACCATGTTAGGACCACCCAAAAGCACAGGTTCATCAACCCTGATCCTCAAAGCAATCAAAGCTTCCATTTGCTTACTCAACTCATCAGCCTCAACCATCACTTCCTCCACTTTCTTCTTATAAAACCTCACAACTTTATTGAACTCATCATCAAGTTTTCTAAAGAAGACAAGCTCCTGCTCTCCGGACCCTTCATCAGTAGACATCAAAAACATGGTCTGGTACTGCCCATCTCCTTCTCCAGTACCTTCCACATAATCCACCAGAATGGTTTCATCTTCACTCCTCTCACTCCTGCTTTGAGACCTTTTGTACCTGCTGGTTAGACCACTAAAAGCTCTATACAGTGACACCCTCCTCTTCAAAGCTCTCTTGGTGGTTGCTGCCACAGGAGGTGGAGCATTCTTTTGCCTTAAACGCAACACCTCTTTCAGGATTGTCTTTAAGTTGTTGTAGTGCATGTACGCTTCTCTCCATTCCTGCACCATCTGTGCTGCCAACTCTTTCCCGAACTTCATGATATTGTTTTATGAAAAACATGCAACGACACCAACTGGCTCTCTCTCTCTCTCTCTGTCTCTCTCTCTCTCTCTCTCTCTTTGTCTATATATTATTATTATCAACACATGCATGCCCTTATATAGTTGACGATTCTTTCTTGTGTTTCCACGCGTGAGCGCGAAGTTCCACACGCCACAAAAATTCTTGACTCATGCATTTCTCCTGACGTCAGTTAATATATAATAAAAATATAAAATTCTGTGACTAGTTCCAGGTTTGCTTTCCCGAGGGGCGTCTGGTTACTAGGTTCATCTCCGACGAATTTAAACTTCCACTCCCTAATTAGCATAAAAATATGCTAGCAAGATTGCTAGCAACCACGTTTCGAAGCTCAAGTCAGGAGATTTTATGAGTGATGGAGTATCTCTGTCTATGAGAGACCTAACTAGAAATTGTAAAAGTCTATATGGAAGTTTAAGGACAGCAAGGTCGCCATTGCTTTTTTTTTTTTTTTCAAAGACTAAAGGGTGCTGAATGTATAATAATCATCATTTTTTTTTTCCAAGGTTTTGTAAAAACTGAATGATATATTTATTTGTTTTTGAAAACCGAATATAAATTATAAGTTATATGATTTTTTAAATCACAGATGTATTGGAACAAATAGTTTAACGTTTATTATTTGTTATATAGTTCGAAAACTTTCGTTCATTTTAATTAAAAAAAACATTAATTAATTTCCTTCACTGCATGTTAATCTTGTTCAATAAATTATATCTAGAAATCTCCTAGTCAAATGATCATGTGATACAGTAAATTCCAATTTCTTGAGCTCGTACCCATCAGGAAAGATCTAAGTTGACCTCTAAATGAACCCAAAAAAAATAAAAAATAAAAATAAATTCAATTAGGAACATTTTCTTTTGCAAAAACAGAAAACTTGTTTGAATAGAGTACAATGAATCAAAAACAAAGCTTGAATTTAATAACCCAACAACAAAAGAAAAAATAAACAGTTGAATTGAATTATCAACTGTACTGTTGTTAGCCAGCTAGAATTGAACTGGTAACGTATGCCCAGTTGCTTCCTTGTAGATATAGTGAAGTTGATAGCAAGCCTACACCAAGGCTTCCTGGACCTTTTGATCACTCATTATAAATTATTATCAGTTGAATTGTAGTGACCTAGAAGTCATTCTCTTGCTTTTCCTTATACATTTTTTACCTTGAATAATAGCCTTACTTAGTTGTACTTTGTACGAATTTTCTTACCCGTTTCCTTGAATTTCTTAAAACATGTCGGTATGGTCTATATTTTCTATCGTGTTGGAGAAAAATTCAAGAATCGTGTGTAATTTATATCGAGGATTACCAAGTTGAACCGAAATATTCGTCGTACTTTCATTTGCATATAACGAAATACTTATAAAATGAAAATTACTGCAAGCTAAAATATTTTACTTGCATCCCACAAGTGAGAGTGCTTGGTATCTGTATGTATTGGGGGAATGATAAGCTTTTTAACCTTTAATAGATTTATAATAGATTTTCTGTTGAATGTTTAATGGAATTTCACATTTGATTCTACTATTCAAATCACACCATTTCATAAAGGTCACATCCTTACTTAAAATCACATTTTATGATAAAAGTCACATCATTTGATCATTCCTTTTAATCAAGTCAACAGCCCTCAGTTAATCATCACACTAAATCTTATAATATGATGCATTATTTTGAAAGTAATTCCAACTTATTCCAAGTTATATTTCACAAGATTTTTAATCACCGACTTATAAATGATGCTACAATATTGATTTTGTAACTATATAACTATAAGAGACAACAATTGTTTTTCAATTTTTTTTTTAAAAAAAAAATATTTAAACATATTATTTTTATAAGCATATTAACCAACCCAATAATTATACAAAAACTATATATTACAACTTGTTAAAGGATTTTCAAATAAACAAAATTTAGAAGTGCAGAAGAAAGTATCTTTCGAAATAGCATTTTATGTGTCATTTTGAAGAAAAAGTACACAACTTAATTTTTAAAGAATTCTTTGTGTCACTTTTGGAAGATTCGATAATGGTTTACACCTAATTAAAGCTTGTATTGTTTGAAAACTGGGCCACAACAGTTAGCAATCCACCTATACGTACGGTTTCTAAGTAGAAAAATTTAACACCCATAGAAAACTCTCATCTTTTATAGTTGGCTTTCGCTGCTACACCCATTTTGCTTAACAGCTTTCAAGTTTCAAAGACGAGTGGATTCGCCGTGTGTTCATGTCTTGATTTTTGATGAGTGTTTCAATAACCAATCAAATTACATAAAGGATGAAGTCATCTCCAATACACACATACAACTAGACGTTATCAAATGTCTTTATAAAAAACATTGCAACTTTGAATTTGAGCCATACTTCACATTTTTCACCGTGTAAAAAGTGTTTTCAATTGACGTAGTCTTTCGGATGGAGTACATAATATTCTAAATTTCCACCGGCACGACATTTTAAAATCTAATAGTGAATCACTAGTTCAAAGCTTGAAGTATTAAACCATTTGGAGATTTCCTGTCGTGTAAGAAAAATGAAAAACAAAATTTAAATGAGTTTTTAAGGTCATTGAATCCACGTCCATTTTCTTTACTGGATAAGTAAATTAACCATTTGAGTTTTAGAAGATAGAATCTATGATAAAATGAGAGATGGGGTGTGCCTCTTTTGGGTGAGAAATTATGCAAACTAGTACTCCAATTTGGTATTTAAGTTGTTGTCTAAAGCTATCCACATTGTTCATGAAGCATTGTTAAGTTGATTAACTTCGTTTGGTAACGGAAGAAAGCAATCACACAAACCTCCATCCAAAGTGCAAATATCAAAAAATAGCACCAAAATTAGTGAGTTTGGAAACTAGAGCTAGGTTATACAAATGAATTTTTCTAGCATCAAAGTAGATTAATTGTCTGTTACACCCTTTTGTTAATGACACAGCAAAATGGCATAAAACGAGGTCCACCTGTTTAAGAATTAGTTCACAAATAAACGCAAATAATTAGTTTAGGGGCAAAAATTCTAGTTTCTAAACAATTTAGAATGTGAAAAGTGACAATAATTTACAAACAAATGACAACAGTTCACAAACAAAGAAAATAGTTTTAGAAGAACTTAGATCACGAACAAAGAAACTGGCCCTGAAAAAAAATAATGAAAACAAAAACAGCATATCTTAGAAAAAGTTGAGCATGTTTTGTGTCATTCTGTATCTTTCATAAAGAGCGTAACGGACAGTTCACCTACTTTGGTGCTAAAAAACCCCATTTTTGTAATTAAGTGCTACCGTGCTAGTTTTAAAACTAACACAAATTTTAATGCTATTAGGAAAAAAGGACCTCATGATGCAATTATATTGATTTGCTAATAGAAGGTAATCTTAAGCTGTGAAATTTTATCAAAGGGAACATTCAATCTAAGCATCAATTACGAAATAGAACATTCAGCCCCTAATTAAGCTGTATGATATAATCAGTCCGTGTTGCAAGCCATAGAATCCAACTCCACCATGTTGTATTGACATTTTAGTGTGTAGATGATCATGAACAAATCTCCCTTTGTTGCACTCATAAATTTTTCACTTTCATTAGTTCACAATACAATGGATGAATAAAGAGATATGAAAAAAAAAAATCATATATGTGTACTAGCTATCTACAGCATTTCAACGTTCCATCACCTTTTATCTGTATTCATACACTCTTGTGGTCATCATAGTTAAACGGTAAGGGTACTGACTTAAATGCTCGAAACTTGCCAACGTTGTTTAAGTGCTCATTCTCCAACCTGGTTGGTCCAAAATCATGTTTTTAGTCACTTTGCAAGATTATTTTCTTCTGTTACAATATTAGTGACAGATTGGATAGTACAAAGAAGTGTAGCATACCTGAAGAAATTCCAAATGCCACGCCGAATTATCTCCAAGCTGGCAACTATTGCAACCATGGCTTTTCTATGCAAAAAAGGCGCTTCTCGGAAGCCTAATATTGTCTGCATCCATGCAAGTCTCAGTATAATGTTCACCACCTGCAGTCCACTCAAATTGATCATGTATCAACAAGACAGAGAACTAGATATCAAAATAGAAAACAGGGTTAAAATCAAAGACGACGTAAAACAGAAGAGTGGCATCATTTGTGTCCTAAACTACTTCCCAATGTTATTATTTTGGATCAAAATACCCTTTAAAAAAACGATTAACTTCTTCTCTTCCGCCTCCGATCATATTTTCCAATGTGCAGTGTCTTCTCCGGAATCCACCAAACAAGGGATTGGATTGGAATTTATCCAATCCTTGTAACAAAGACACCCTAAAAGACCAATTAATCATACAAGGAAGGCACAATGTTCTTACCATGGCTATGAAGTAAACACATCTTTGTGGTACAATGAGCTTGTCTCTCAACCAAGGGTTGCATGAATTTTTGCGCAGAAGTCCCCAGTCTATGACAATGTCCCAATATGTGTTAGCAATTGTTGCAACACCTGAAGTGGCTGCTGCCACAATCAGCCAAGTGTTCCCTGGCCTTAACTCATGTATTGTCCTTGTTGAAACCGCAACAATGGTTGAGAGGTATTTTAGCCCATTAAGTCCATGCATTGCATCTTTCTCTTCAAATAATCGTCGAACACTCTGAAACATAAAAGTATGTACTACTATTAATGCACTACATAACATGCATGGAAACTTCAACCGAGCATAATGCTGCCTAACTTGAGGTTGAATAATATGAATTACCTGAATGAAACGGATCCAATATGGAATAATAGCAGCAACTAAATAAAAAATTTGAAAAACTTTACTTTCACTGCACTCATTTGATCTTCTAATGAAGTCCCCCCAACCATAGTAGCAAACATAGAATTCCAAGCTTCTCAAAGCTTGCACCTGAAATGAATTCAACAATGCAAATAGTTTTTTTTAAATTTTTAACACTGACACCTTGTGGATCAAAAGACCATTAAAACTTGTCAAGATCAAACAATAATAGCATGGCCCGGATAATTAACCCCACAATCAGAGAGATAGCTACTCTTACCAAGGGGAGACTCACACACACACCTTGTGTTCTAATAGAACAAGAGTGGGACTCCAACCTTTAACCTCTTAGAGTCAAGGGAGATATTTAACAACTCCTACTAAGAGGTGGTATGTGTAACAATGCAAATAGTTGTGTCAACACATTAAACAAAGTTTTGGTGTCAACTAAAACATAATTAAAGCAGAGAATTTATGTGTTATCAATAATATAATAATGACTTACCTGGCTAGTGAACTGATCTGCCAAGAAGAAATCTGGAAGTGTAACCTGTGCCATTTGGAAATAAATAAATAAACTTGAAATTTGTATTACAATATGAAATTTACTTATAAGAAATACAGTAATCAACTACTTGTCATGATACCTTGTAAAGAGGTGCACAAATACAGTGAAACACACATTGGATAAGGAAGAATCGGCTTGAACGATAGATGATATTGAAAGGACAGAATGTTATAAGCATCACAACCTACAAAGACATCAGTTTATGTTCTGAGGAGAACACTGGCATATGTCAAGAAATTTACTCTGGAAAACAATGAATCAAGTAGAACAAAGAGGCTGAACATCGCGCCTTATGTTTGGTAAACAATAATTATTTATAGAACTTACGAGGAGTAGGCACAAAGGGACTAGTTCAGTAATGGCTTTAAAGCTTTTTGTTCTTGGATCCATATCCATATCCAAATTAGAAAGAACTCCACCAAGCATCAGTACAGAAAGAGCTGAACTAAGAAGAAGGACTTCTCTATAACCCAAATCAGTTCCTGGCTTGAAGCCGAATATGAATGAATAATTAACACGATAACGCTTCCAAAAGTATATGTTTCCAGCAAACATGAGCATATGCAGAACAATATATCCAAAAAGGCTGCAAACAAGTTAAGAAATGGTATCAATTCATGTACTTCAGTTTACTTGTTTCCCTTGTACAAATCAGACAAAATATAACTAAAGAGAACATCAAGATAGCAAGGGAATGGTTATTGCAACCAGAATTTGCTTGAAGAATATCAAATTTTCTTTGGACATCAGTATGCAAGTGGCTGCATGTGAAGTTCAAATATATATATATATATATATATATATATAGAAAATCCAATCTAACCTGTAAAGTGGAAAGATGTTATCCATATACTGATTGCGCCCTGGACTGTTAAGAACATCTCTTGCATGGATAGCCACAACAATGGCTGCTAGAAGTGCTAGGGAGAAGCCGAAGAAGCAACCTGCAGGCACAGAGTAGGAAAGAAAAAACAAGGGAAGTGGCATCAAACTACTGTGAAAAAGCCCTACATATAATATGGAGAGATGAAACGAAGCAGATCAGTTTCCTAGTGAATTAACATATGCAATGGATTTAGCACTTTACATGTCAAATCCCAACTCTACCTTAACATCAGAGAAATTGTACAGCAGTAGCCACAACTTGGAGACAGAGCAAAAACATATAAGTATTAGGACCAGTTTTACCTATGAAAAATGTAATTCTATGCGTCTCTCTTTTAGCTTTTGGTCTTAATTTGCTCATCCCCTTTCTATGATTTCCATTTGCAAAATGCTTAACGAAGGTAGCCTCCACCCTTCCCATTAGCTTATCCACCTGCAGGGTCACAAGATGGCATGGACAGCAGCAAAGTTAGCAGCAAAAGGGCAAAACCATTATACTGGCCTAAAATAAGTCCTATTGGCTAAAACTAACCTCGTCACAGCTGCCGAGATAAGAATTATCCACCATTTCTAAGTAAGTCTTCGATGCATTTCGTGAAGTGATCTGCACTAAAGTAAATTAGTCCAACTGAACTGAAAACACTTGCAGTCTAAATTGATTGTGGACAAACAAAGAGATGGACCTTGTCATACTTCTTCAAGATCTTGCAAAATGCCAATTGATTCAAAAAGCTGTTGTATAAAATTAGAAAAATGGTCAGTGACGACACAAAAAACGAAAACAAATTACCTCGCTTAGTTGTTAGTCATGTTGAACAAGATCAAAGGTCATTTTACCAGTAGCTTTTCAGGAGTCGAAGCTTTTGGTAGAACTCAACAAAGGCATGAGTCATTAGTCTCTCCATTCTCTTTAGCTCGCGTTTGGTGAATGACAGCTCTGCTTTTGAACACATGAGGACACCCTTTAACATCGATACAGGTGTTTCATGGTTAATACTGATTTTTACATGATCTAAGACTTCCAATGAAGCTGGTCTAAAGCCCTCTATATTAACTGTGCTTCCATTTTCATCACCTCCTCTCTTCTCTTCCTCTGAGTATCCTTCACCACTCATCTCAACCTCTTGAATAGTACTCATACACGACCGCCCTTCATAATACACACACGATTACATTTGAGACAATTTAAAGACCCTTTTACGTAACCCAAAATTATTAGTGTCAAGATACCAATTCATGCAATTGTTTAATCATCATATTTGTGCAGATTATTTCACTCTTAGCTCAACACAACTAGAATAATAGACACCAACAAACAATCAAATCACGACAATTTGAAAGAGACATTGTTAAATGTGAACAAAGTACTCTATTTAGAGCTAGTCAATTAGCTACTTGCATCACAAAATTCTTCAACAAAAAAAAAAAAAAAAAAAAAAAAATCAAAACTTTAAAGATTAAATGCCTAAACACAAATGCTAACACCAACAAAATATTTCCCTTACCTGGATTTGTGTCACTGATGGAATGAACAGAATCCGAAATCGAGGAATCACTATTACTAGCAAGAAGACTGACAATGCTAGCTCCATCCAAAACTGGATCATCCACCTTGATTCTAAGAGCAATCAAAGCATCCATCTGTTTACTCAACTCATCAGCCTCAGCCACAACTTCCTCCACTTTCGTCTTGTAAAAGCTGACAACTTTATTGAACTCAACATCAAGTTTTCTAAAGAAGACAGCCTCATACTCACCACCATGATCACCAGACATCAAGAACAAGGTCTGACACAACCCCTTCCCTTCCTCAGCACTACTCACCAGTATCACTTCATCTTCTTCATTCTTCTTCTTTGGAGACCCCATGTGCCTGTTTGTCAACCCACTAAATGCCCTATAAAATGACACCCTCCTTTTCAAAGCAGACCCTTCTGTTGTAGTTGCTGTCATTGGAGGTGGTTTGTTTTGCTGTCTGAAATTTAACACATCTTTGAGTTTCTTCTTTAGTTGGTTGTAATCCATGTATGCTTCCTGCCACTCCGGCACCAACTGTGCTGCAAATTCTTTCCCAAACTTCATCTTCTTCACAAAATCAAGCCCTTTAAAAGACACAAAATGCAAGTTACAACTCACAACACATTCCTCTCACACTTCTGTTTAGTTCAATGGAAAATGTATATATACATATAGTGAAGACCATACATATATAAATTGAAGAACTAATTTGAAGTAGCTGACTAAAACGTGAATCATGTGGAAAATTTAGCGCGTGGATATGGCCTTAAATCACGGTTGTCAATGGATCGTACGTTACTGGAGCTACACTGTCATGGAAAGACTCTTACTTTTGGACTTTTGTGTGTTTTGTTTTTTATATTATTGGGACCGGTACCCCTTAGGTTCAACTACGACTAATGCAATGGTTCCATAAGCTACTTCTATATGAAAGTGATAGATCCATGTGATAGCAATAAAGTAACCCACACAAAAATGGTAAAGTAACCCATATAAAAGTAGAGGGCTTAACCACACAAGTTAGTGGAGAGAAATGTTTTTATTTGGTATAAAACTCGTTTTATAAAAAGAAAAACTTTAATTTAGTAATTAACATTTTAAAAAATATCAGATTTTTAAAAATTTTTTAAAAGTAGTTTTTTTATCCCTAATTTTTTAAAAATTTTTCAAAAAAGTTCAAATCGTCGATCAATTGACGGTTAACAATAATTTTAGGTCATTTAAATTGTAATTTTAACAACTTAAATTTAGAAACATTTTAAATAATTTAACTTGTAAATTTATTATTTTATTAGGGTCCAGTAATTTATGTGATATTAATAGTTGTTAAAGGTAAAAATATTTTTTTATGTATTTTTTTTAATATTGACCATCAGTTGACTGATGGTTTGGACCTTTTAAAAAAGTTTGAAAAAAATTGAAGGTAAAAAGAGTTATTTTCAAAAAAAAAACTTTAAAAATGTGATTTTTTTTAAAACTCAAAGACGAAAATAAAAATTTTCCTCTTTATTATGCCACTACATCAAAATCACCTTCAAATTTTTGGGACAAGACTAAGATGAATACATAAGTCTTGAAATTTGTCTTCAGATGCATGCACATCAAAATAAGTAAACTATTTTAGATCGACTAATCCTTAAAAAAAAATAAATGAATCTTAAGATCCATCATGACCTTAGAATAAATTAATTTTAAGGAAAATGAAAATTTTTAAGACCCGATTTTTATATAAGAATCAATTAACACTAAAAATATATGTTAGAAAATAAATCTTCCAAATTATCAAATTAATAAAGCGATAAAACAAAGTAGAAATATTAATGAAATTAAAAAAATAAAATAAAGTAAAACAACATACAAAATTTACATGATTCATCCAAAGTAGATTACATCCACGAAACCGCCGAAGATCGTTCTAATATGGAGAAAAATAATACTAAATGTTTACAAATACTCAAATCCTCTCAATTTAGATCCTGATTACATCTGAGAGAATAACAATTTTTAAACACTCAAGAGAATTTCACTTTTTATTCAAAAAGTTACACCACTTTTTTTTCTCTCAAATGCATAAAACAAGGAGATGAGAGACCTTTATACATGCACCACCAGTCAAACCTCTCATTAATTATCATTAGTTGGTTATCCTTTTAGTCACACTACATCAAATTTCTCCGCTGTCAAAATAAAGAATTATTAATTTTACATATAATTGATCCAATGATTTTATATATAATTGATTCAGTGGATTAAATTCCTTAGATTTTAGGAATTAAATCCTTGTATCAATTTCTTGATATTAGGAATCCACCAACAACAAAACAAATTTTTAAACTCAGCTTTAAAATTTTCAAAACCAAATAACACTAAAAAACAAAAAAAAAAAAAACAAACAAACAAACAAACAACAACAACAACAACATGGTCCAGAGCAAAGGAGCATCCAAATATCCATTAAAAATGTAATTTCTTTACCTTGAAGTGTATTATTTGAAAAATGGATCGAGAAATACGTATGAAAGGTGGAAATATTTTGGAAATTCTAACAATCATATGATGATTTTAAATTTAATTTCATACATAACATATTTGTCCCATTAAAATATCTATCCTATATGGTTATCAAATCATATTTTTAAGACTTCCCAAATGTGTCTTTGAAGAATATATGCTCATAAGTAAATGTAGGTATGAAATACCTAAAACATACAATAAATGACCAAAAGAAATGGAAAGGACAGAAGATAAAGAGGAGTAATGAGTTTGTCCCAATGTATGTTGTCTAGCCAGCTGGTGGATGGCCAGTAAATACCAAAAATAAATAACACACAGTGTATGCAATGGGACCAGCCATTCATTCATGCTTTGTTGTAGCCATAAAAGTTGATAAACAATTTTGGGAATACGCGTTTCATTTGAATACATAGAAGGATAATGTTAAACTTCCATACTATTTTACTTAAATTTATGTTTAAATAACGTGATATATAAGTTATGGAGATCTTATAAATCATGAAATGATATGATTATTAAGAAGATATTAATAAGTTACATATCAAATTATTTAGGTAAAAAATTTGAAAAGTTTTATATATTAAATAACTATAACCTTTCAAAAAAAATAACAATAACTATATAATTTATTGATTCGCACGGTTTTTATTGGGTTTGGCCATTCAGACAGCTAGATAATTATTTGTACGATTTAAATTCACCAAAAAAAAAAAAAATTACAACACATTCACAGTTCAAAAGGAATAATTTGTAATGGGATTTTATTGTTATTTACATAACTATAATGTTTCACTTATAAATACTGCAATATTTTTGAGAATAGGTAGTATTTAAAAATAAATAAATAATTTGACACCAAATCGAATAAAATATTTATCAGGTTTTACGAGAGATTTAATATTATATTCACAGTGGGGATGATAATTCAATATTTCTTATAATAGGCAAAATTTTGACCCCACCTATATTAAAAAATATAGGTGATGGAACGTGCATGTGGTATTATTTTATAATTGAAATCAATGTCTACTGTTTTTTTTTCAAGTAGATATGGATGGTCGTTGATTTGTCTTTTTTTGTAAAGATTTTCAACTGATTAGGTACTGGTAGTTACGTAATGAACCTAATGTTTTAAAATATTGTAATAACTTCTAAAATAATTTCCATATAAATTGCAAAAACTAAGTACCTTTTGTAGTAGTGAATAGCAGCTGACATAGTTGCTTAGAGCATCTCCAATAGGGCTGTGAATTGTTTTTCACAATTCATTGTCATGTCATCAATGTCAAGACAATTGCTTCTTACATAGTATTGATAGACAGTCAAACCAAAAAATGACCTCCAATGGTTCTATTTAAAATCCACATATTGAAGAGAGCATTCAATGTGAGTTGCTGAGTCAGCATGTCTAACAGACCCTCTACATGTAGACAGTCATCCTCACAATGTTGATTTTTTTTTTTTTGTCAAGTCAGCTTAACAGTGAAGGTTGACATTTGCATTGGAGAGAGTTTTTTTCACACAATCCTACATGGCACTCTATTTTTCTACAATCCACAGTCCATTGGAGATGCTCTTACTTCACTAGTTACCCTCATGCCCCTAAAGGCATGATGCCCTGTGATGCCAAGTAATAGTATATTCTCTCACTTTTTGTGTGAGCTGCCCCATCAAGAGACCTTTCCTCCATCTCTTGGTGGATGAATTCCTCCTATTTAAAAACAACTTTCAGGCCTTTTCTTCAATGTTTTTATCCCAATAAATTTCGGTTGTCCTATGGATTGATCCTAGTCTTAAAAGAAAAAAATAATAATAAAATATCTTTTTGCAGTACATATCAAATGAATGTTTAGGTAACAATTGAAACCAACTAAGATATGATTTTAAGGTACGGTCAGAGAATCACCTTCTAAAAGCAAAAGGAAGCAATCCATATTAAGTGAAAAGGCTACCTACATTAAATGAGGGAGAAAATTGCCACATATTACTTTTTTGAGTGGTTGCAGCTCGAAACCGACTCATTGCATGAGAAGGACGTTAGGCAGATGGTCTAGTGACCAGCACACCGTACCAAGGCACTTAGAGCTCACATCAAATGAAGGCAATCTTGTCTATAATTGTAACAAATTGATAGTTTTTTTTTTATTTTTTTAATGTTTAATTTTTGTTGAAGGCTCTCAAGGTGGCCGAGGGGGAATTAAAAAATTAAATTAAAATTAAAATTAAATTGAAAAAGCTAGATTATATGTTTTAATTAATGAAATCATAAAATTTATGATTGAATCAAGTTTGATCTTTTACATCTTAAAATCATTTAGTCGATCAATAATAATGATATAAATACAGTTTGTAATACAATTTAAATTACAAGATTTAAAAATGATTGTGATGCAAAAACTCCTATAAGATTGTTACTAGTCTTTATATTCATTTATCTGCCAATAATTTCTAAAAGTTTTCCAAAATTTCATCATATTATGAAGTTCAGTCATTTTAATAAATTCCCAAAATATATACTAACTTCATTTCTAGTTTAATCAAGGATTAGTGTAAGTACAATCAAAAAGAGATTTAGGTGGTGTTTGGTTACATTTTCAAAAATGGTGTTTCATTTTGAAAACAAAACATGAATGAAAATGTATTTGATAGCTTGTTTTCAAAAACATATTTTTGAAAATGAAAAATATGTTTTCAAAAATGTGTTTGAATTCATTTTGTAAAATGTTTTTTCATTTTCAAAAACAAAAAATTGATGAAAAGTGTTTTGTAGACCATTTTATAAACCATGTTTTTTAAAATGGAAAACACATTTTTTAAAACGATAACTAAAAACTGAAAAATAACTTTTTTTTTTATGTTTTTCACAATTTCAAAACTTGTTTTCAAAAACAATCATTATTTTTTCCTACAAACAACTATTTTACTCATTTTTAAAAACAATATCAAACATATTAACATCATTTTCTGTTTTTGAATATAACGTTTAAGAAATTTTATCAAATACATTGTATTTTCAAAAACATCATTTTTAAAACATGTTTTTCATTTTTTAAAATAATTTTCAAAAACATTATTTTAAAAACGATTCCAAAGGCACGAAGAATAAATGGCTTTTTTTTTTAAGTGTATTTTTAAAAATGCTACCAAACACATTATCGTTTTTTAAAACGTCATTTCTAAAACATGTTTTTTATTTTTAAAAATACTTTTTAAAAACATCATTTAAAAATGTACTCAAACGCACTAGAATCCAAACAAACCAAAAGGTTCAAAATTCAAAAATGACACAATTTTTTTTGTTTTTTTAATCACTAAGATTGGCCCGGGGAACTAGTGGAACCAATAAAATGGAAACACTAGTGGCGCAATATGAGGTATTGTTTTTATATGGGAGGGAATCTGCCTGCATGGAGGTGGAAAAGTGGGCCACGCGAGGATAGAGAGGCTAAAGGTTAGCCCACACAAATAGGGGAGGAGAATTTTTATTACCAGGTGTAGAACCATGCTAAAGGTATGGGGCTATTGGTGCTTAAACCAATGACACTAGCTGTCATCTATAAAAAGGATAATTTTGTTGTATTTGTAAACTTTATTTCTAATCCATTCAATGCCAACTTTAAAATAAATAAATAAGTAACAATTGTGACAACCTAATTAATCTCTAGTATATTTCTTTAATTTCATTGATACCTCATTTTCCAATAAATAATATGAATTTCTTCAAATCCATCTACATCACATCTATCTTCTAAGATAATCTTAACATGTATCTTTAAAACATGTTAAAGAATTTGTCTAAGAACATGTCAAAGAAAAAATATTTCAACAAAAATGATGTAAAATATCAGAATTTTTTATTGTGTCATGAATTTGTCATAATTTTGTTTATATGGTCATCCATAATATTGACTTATAGATGTATTATCTTTCAATGTCTTGGCAAGGAACAAACTTATATCAAATAGAAGCTTTGCTTATAATTAAGCTGTTGGCAAAATGGGATAAATACCCATTTTAAGGACTCTTTTTTTGTTGGATTAGAGATCTTGATTAACATAGATCAAGATGTATTTATGTATTCATGTGCAAAAAAAAAAAGTGCTTAAATAAATGAGAAATTGAGGTTTCAAGCGCACCTATTGGAAAGTTTTGTCCCATAATGAATCTGCAAATTTTTGAATTGTGATTAAATGTTGATTTAATTGATGACTTTAAGGGCAATTGAATTGAAGAGTTTGTAAATGAGAAAAAAAATTAAAGTCATGATCTAAAGCCATTGATTTTGAATTGGATTTATAACTAAAAAATTCAATTACGGTTTTAATTTTTCAATTGAATTTATAACTGACAACTAAATATTGTTTCAATTTTCCAAATTGTATTGATTTGAATTAAATTTGTAATTGAAAAATAAATTGCAAATTTAATTGTCTTGAATTGCAAAATTAAACATTCAAATGGTAACCACTAATATTAAATGCAAATTTGAATTTTCAAATTATAACCGTTAATTGGTTTAACGACTGATTTAAAATTAGTTTTGTGATTACTTCATATAGAGATTATAAATTGATATCCTTTCTAGTTGTTCGGTGATAACTGAGGATCCATTTTGTTTTTCAGTTTATTTTCTTTAAAATATTATTCCTAGTTATAAGTATTTAGAGTAATAAAGATTCAGATATAATTCAATTCGTCAGACAAATCTGGTTGGTATTATTGTATCTTGAAAGACAAATGTTGAACAACTCAAAGGATGAGGAAATAATTTATCTTAAGGACACCGTAGTTATTACGGAACTCAAAATAAATACTTTTGATTTATTTTATTTTTTTCACCTGTTGCAAATTCTTTATTTTAGTAGTGCTTGCTCATATTACTACTATTTTTCTAACATAAGCTTCATTTTCATCATTGTCCTTGGTAATCAATCTAGGTAAACTTCAAGATTAATCATTAATGGCAAGATTAACACTTCAAGCTCGGATTAAATCAACCCACCCATAAATTAATATGGATTTTGATTTTGAAGTTCACTTTTAAACTGGTGTAGATGTTTATGTATCTATGTATCAATTGTATATATGTTCTCTTCCATATGCACTAAATTAAATAAAGTTAGCGCAAAACTTATGATCTATTAATTTAATAAACAAGATATTAACAAAGTCAAAAGTAAATGAATTTGACCACTAATAACTAAGAAATTAAATATCTTTATGTCAGTGTGGCTAAAAAAAAAAGATTAATATGCTTTTATATATATATATATATATATAATATCACACACAATGTCTTTGGTGCTTTGCCAAAGTAATTGGCAGCACTCTCAAGTTCTGTGTTAATACTTGGGTAGTTGGGTTCAACATCCAACAATGCAGCCTCTCTGTGGTTGCTCTCATGTGGGTTATCCTTCTACTTTTATGTGGATCATCTTCCTATCTTTATGTGATCTATCTTTCCTGTACGAGAGTTATTTTTCGGACAGTATAATAAATATCTCAACCCATTTGATTTTGATAATTTTTTGAATTAATTTTAATTAAAATAAATATTTTTATTTCGGATTTATGTCAGATCTACCCAATTAGGTTATTTTTCCAAAATTGGGAAAGCGTGTGGCGTGACGATTAGTAATATATGAATTGAGTGACAACTAATAAAGTTGAGTATGACTAGTTGACCATGACTCTACTCCATTGAATTGACAACTACTAAATTAATTGAATATGAGCTTGACAAAGACACAAAGTGATTAATTTGTTTAAATTTGTCAAAAAGCATTCTTTACTAAAATGGACAAAAATCATCCTTGTACATGTGGAGGGAGGATTTTATTAACTTCAGATACATTTTACAATAAGTGTGTGTTTTCTATAACCTCTGTGGCCTCTGCCTTTTTTCTCCAGGCTAGACTAAAAAAAAATTATTTTATTAAAAATTATATAAGAAATTATATTCTAATTTTTTTAAGTAAAATTATATTCTAATATTATAAAAGATATTTTGATAAAAATTTCACAAATATAATTTAGTATTAAATTTATTAATATCTAAATTTCTTTCTTTTTTCACTCTCTTCCCGTTCTTCCTTCTTCTTCCACTTCTTCCTCAATACTCTTCTTATTCTTCAACAACTCAACTCAAACCCATCACTCTTTTTTAAGTATAAATTCTATTATTTAATTTTTATAACTTTATTTTTAATTCAAGATATCTTTTTTAATCTCCACCATCCATCTTTAGATGGACGATAGAGATTCACTTTCTTTTTTTTTTTGTTTTATTTATTTATTTTTTAAATTAGTTTCAAATATCATTTTTCTATATAGAGGTATTTTGATCATTCCATAAAAATCAAATATTAATGGCTGTTGATTGACGGCTTGAAATAATATGGTATTTAAGGAAAAAAAAAAACTGCACTCCATTTGTAAAATAGTAAAGGGTCATTTGTTTTTTCATTAAAAGATTGAATAATACTGAAACTTGCAAAAAACTGAATAATAGTTGAAACCTAAAATTTAAATGATTTTTTTCTCTCATATCTGAATATACTATAAAATTGTTTGTTTTTTAAAATTAAAATTATCTCAAAACTAGTAGTTTAACATTTATACCATTTTTACTATTAGTTGTTATGAAATTTTATTTAATATAATAAAAAAACATAAATAATTATTTGTAATATTTGTTTATGTTTAAAATATGATTAAAAAGTAAAATAGAATTAATTTTATTAATTTATTTAAATAAAAATAATAAAATTATGTATGAGTTGAATTATTTGTAAAAATCAACTAAAAATAGTAAATATTTAAATTGTAAATTAAAACACATTAGTCCAATTTTAAAAAATTTTGGGATGAGAGGGATTATTTTATTTTATTTTTAAAGTATGTCATATAAGTATTAGGAAAAAATATTTATAATATAAAATTAGGATAAAGTTGAAAATATATTATTTTGGAGATGACAGACTTATAATAGAATATTTTAAATATCATTAACTGATTTGCAATTAAGTTAAAAGTCAAGAATTTAAACTTTTTTTAAAATTATTTTTGGATGATTTTAAATGATTTGACCTCACTTAAAAAAAAAATAAAAATAATTTAATAAGTGCAATTCAACATTATTAAATTATAATGGAAAAAACAACCAAACTCTTCCGATTGCTAATATATAATTTACTCACACTTAAATCTAATGAATCAATAGTGAACCTTTTATATTGGTAATTCCATCAACATTAGAGTGCATTTGGATATATTTTTAAAATAGTGTTTTTAAAAAATATTTTTAAAAACAAAAAACATGTTTTAAAAATGACATTTTCGCTTTCAAAAAAAAAAAAAAGATATTTTCAAAAACGATAATGTTTTTTATAACATTTTTAAAAATACATTTTAAAAATGAAAAATGATAAAAAATTGTTTGATATCATTTTTAAAAATAGACAAAAACTGAAAATATATTTAGATGAAAACTATTTTTAAAAATGACATTGTAATTGTTAAAGATGAACGTTTATTTTTTTTGAGTTTTACTATACAAAAGAAAATAATTTTTTAAAATGATAGAAAATAAAAAAAAAAAATTATTTTTTACTTTTATCTTAAATTTTACTATATATTTTTAAAAACATAATTTTAAAAATGATTAATAAATATATTTTTGAACATTTTTCATTTTTAAAAATGAAAAACAGTTTAAAAAATGGTGCCAAACACCACCACTTAGTATCCTAACTTTCAAATTATAATAGTTCTTTTTTCATTCTTCATTTTTTTTTTGGGCAAATTGCACAAACCTCCCCTGAGGTTTGACGAAATTGCACAAATATTACGATATTTGGGTAACTCGTGCGGACACTACCTGAGGTTTCAAAAACTCTACACGAACCTCCCTTACCGTCAGTCAACAACGGTTAAATTCTGATGGTCTATGGTTAAAAGTATAAAAAGACTAAAATACCCTTCAATAAACTTAAAATTAATATATTATATATTTTTTAATTTAATTTAAAAATAAAACAAAAAAAAATTAAAAAAAAGAAAAAAATAACTGGTCTCCATGGGAGACCAGATCTGGTGGGAGACCAGATCTGGTCTCCCATGGAGACCGCATCTCCATCGCTGGAGATTACTCCAACGATGACCATCGTTGGTCTTGACCAGCGATGGAGATCCATCGCTGGAGTAGCGATGGAGACGGCATCGCTGGTCGCCGTAGACCAGCGATGGAGGGTCTGGGGAGACGGCATCGCTGGTTGCCGTAGACCAGCGATGGAGACAGCATCGCTGGTCGCCGTCTCCATGCGATGACCATCGTTGGTCTCGACCAGCGATGGAGATCCATCGCTGGAGTTTACTCCAGCGATGGAGATGGCATCGCTGGTCGCCGTAAACCAGCGATCTCCATCGCTGGTCTGGAGACGGCATCGCTGGTTGCCGTAGACCAGCGATGGAGATCCATCGCTGGAGTAATCTCCAGCGATGACCATCGCTGGTCTCGAGCTGGTTGCCGTAGACCAGCGATGGAGATCCATCGCTGGAGTAATCTCCAGCGATGACCATCGCTGGTCTCGACCAGCGATGCCGTCTGACCAGCGATGGAGACGGCATCACTGGTCGCTGTCTCGATCGCTGGAGACGCCGCCGTCTCCAGCGATGGAGACGGTCGATCTCCATGGGAGACCAGATCTGGTCTCCCATGGAGATCAAGCTTTTTTTTTTTTTTTTTTAATATTTTCAATTTTCATGACTTTAATATATTTTTCTTTGATTTGGTTGTTTGATGATGATAATTGATTTGGTTGGTTTGATGATGATGAATGATTTGATGATTCTCATAAATGTAGAAGATGGAGATGAGGGGGGTAGAAGAAGATGGTGGTTTGATTTTTTTTTTTTTTTAAATATTATAATATTAGTTTAGTAATTAAAAATATTATTTTTAATTAAAATATTTATTATATGTGAATTGACCATTTTACCCTTTAAAATTTTGAATTAGCCGTGCTTGACTAACGGGTGACTGACGACAGGGGAGGTTTGTGCAGAGTTTTTTAAACCTCAGGTAGTGTCCGTGCGAGTTACCCAAACATCTTAATATTTGTGCAATTTCGTCAAACCTCAGGGGAGGTTTGTGCAATTTGCCCTTTTTTTTTGAAAGCAATTTTTATTTTTTTGAGGAAAGTTCTTTTTTAAAATTTGAAATCATTATTTATTTATTTAATTTTTTGAAAGCGATTTGAAATCTTAATTGAGATCCTCTTATATAACATGTCACTTCTGCTGATGACATGCAACGAAATTGTTTGCCAACTCAGATACTGACATGGCAAGTTGCGATTGGCTTCTCAAACAATAAACTTGACATACAGTTAAAACTCATCGCTACAAAGACAACATTAACCAAACAAAAAAACAGGAACAGGACAGATCTCTCCACTTTATAATTCCCCAACTGTTTGATCCAAAAAAAGAAAAAAAAGAAAAAAAAAAAAACCAAACCCCACTTCACAAAATCAAAGCTTTGGTCCAAATACAACAATGTCTGATTCCAATCTCATCATTCACTTGTTTATAGTTGTTGGGTTGTTGTCAATGACAGGTCAGTCAATGAGGTTCGAACTCAAATCAGGCCACACCAAATGCATATCAGAAGACATAAAAAAAAACGCCATGACTGTAGGAAAATACACCCTTGTCAACCCCAATGAAGGATATCCTCTGCCTGATAATCACAAGGTCACTGTCAGGGTAAAGTTCTCATCTGTTTTGGTTCCTCTTGTTTCCTATTGAAACCTGGTTTTTTTAATGCTTTTTGTGAGTTAGTGTGATGGAAAAAAAAATGAATCACGAATTTGATGTTATTGTAATTGTGGGAAAATTTTATGGATGGTAGCAATATTGAAGTTGGAATCTTGGATGGAGGAGATGTTTGGATGATATAATGCATGAAATGTGTGACAATGTTGGAGCTTAAAACCTACATTTGAATTGAATTAGCTTGACATTAGTAATTTGGAGCTATCATCATTGGTGGGGTGTGTATGTTTGGAAGTTTTGGATGTTTTATGTTAGTAATGTTTTAGTGTTTTTATAGATGGTAGCAATATTGAAGTTGGAATCTTGGATAGAGGAGATGTTTGGATGATATAATGCATTGTGTGACAATGTTGGGGCTTGAAATCTACATTTGAATTGAATTGGCATGACATTAGTAATTTGGAGCTATCATCATTGGTGGTGTGTGTATATTTGGAGTTTTGGATGTTTTAAGTTAGTAATGTACTAGTGTTTTTGGTTTTGAGTGATTTTATTGATGAAGGTGGTGGTGATTTTGCTATAGGTGACTTCGCCCTATGGGAATGGTTATCATGCTGGGGAAAATGTGGAATCGGGTAATTTTGCATTCACCGCACCTGAAGCTGGTGACTACAGCACATGCTTTTGGGCACTTGAGGACAAGAATCCATTCACATTGACGATTGATTTTGAGTGGAAGAGTGGTGTTCATGCTAAGGATTGGTCTAAGATTGCTAAGAAAGGGCAGATTGATGTAAGTTCTTTTCGAATGGGTTCGTTTGTAGAATTTTATTTTGTGTTTGTTTCTTTGGTTTTGTTTAAGATGATTTGGAATGCCAACAGCTACTTTTTAGGTTAATGCCTTTCACCTTTTACATTGCAAAAACTTTTACTTGGTTTCATTATACCATCAATTTTTTTTCTTTTTTTGGTGTCAAATGATAATGATGTGTATTTCTCTATAAAAAATGATACTTTTTGTCAAAAGTTGTTTTACAATTGTTAAGTTCATGTCTGTTTGCTCTGTATAAAACTTGTTTAACCGTCAATAATTGGTAGTTAGCTATGCAATTCATATTTTGATTATAACAAAAAGTATAATAATGCTTCAGTTTGTAATATCTAGTAGTACAAATGTAATGTTAAACATTCCTATCCAAAATTTAACCAGTATCTTTTGGCAGAAGACATGGCCGTCAAGTAAAGCAATTTATTTTAATGATGGACTTTGTGGAAGATCCACTCATTAATTGACACGAAAAAGAAATTAGTTATAACAAAGGCCAATTCTAGTAGAATCTTCTTTACAAGAGAACTCAGTAGATCTGCAAGATAGAAGCTTCGTTGGATACAGATCACTCTTCTATCATGACTATGCATGAGTAGGCACAGTTAATTAAATTTACCTTGTCAATTCATAGCATCAACTCAAAATGCTAAAGAAATGAAAGAAAGATATTTTAAGTGTCATATTGCACTGTGATCAATTTTTCCTTTATCATCAATTTGGTCATTAAATATATAATTCTTTTTATGTTTTATGTAAATCCTCACTCTAGGTTTTATGTTAATCCAATTTTAGTCCAACTGTGAGCAGTGTAAGCCAGATTAATTGTGAATGAGATGATAATGCAAAGAAAAGAATCTGAACCTCCTTTTTTATTTTTATTTTTTCATCTCTCTTTTTACAAATTAGACTTGGGATATCATTGCAATTAAACCTTTTCGAATAGAAGGTTAGGTTAATTGTGAATGAGATGATAATGCAAAGAAAAGAATCTGAACCTCCTTTTTTATTTTTATTTTTTCATCTCTCTTTTTACAAATTAGACTTGGGATATCATTGCAATTAAACCTTTTCGAATAGAAGGTTAGGTGTTCTGAGCCTACGTAAAACAGATACCTGAAATGATCTTGGATGACATATATTCCCTTTGTCGTGGAAAATACTTCGATAGCTCCTCGATTAAGGCCCCAGTATCTATGGAACCTATGTTTAACTAATTCTTCCGGGAATCAGCTTGGAAGGCCGAAATGTTTATTAAGAATGCTGTTCCACTAACTATTATATAACACTGAGTTTTCCTGTCATTTGTGGTTAATATTGGTGGGAACAATCTAAACTTCCCTGTGATTTTGGTAACTCTCATGCTTTAATTTATTATTGCCTATTCTTTGATTTGGTAGTACCTGTCATATATATTATTCGAAAAAGATGATGTCATATGAGATTTGACATTTATAATCTTCATTGATGCTTTGCTTTGTCTGTTGTGTTAGTCAATGGAACTGGAGTTGCAGAAGTTGTACGACACAGTCACGTCCATCCACGAAGAGATGTTCTATCTTCGTGAAAGGTATTGAATAAAGTCTTCATCAATAAGGAATTATGATAATTTGTCACTGTCTGTTTTAGTGTTAATTACTCTTCATTGTGTTATCATGAGGGTCGCATGTGATTTTTATCAAAAGGTTACTCATATTTCCTGTATAGATAACTACTCATAGGAAATCATTTTTCCTTAACTTGCTTTAAACAGACCAAAAAAACGCTTTATAATGTTTTCTCTGTATAGATAACTACTCATAGGAAATCGTTTTTCCTTAACTTGCTTTACACAGACCAAAAAAACGCTTTATAATGTTCTCTGTGTGTGTGATTGATGGTCACCACAAATTGTCTCGTGATCTTGAAAATCAAAGTTTATGGTGTTGGTCATAAACATCTTCGTATTGTTAACAAAATCTTCTAAGATTTTGCATTGCACTGACTCCCAGTGGAGAAAAAGTGAGACAACTTTTGTTTTTAAAGCAAGTCCCTCATTTGAAAAATTGTGTTTTCAATCAATGAAGGACAATTATTATATTTCTTCCTTAAGCTTTTGATGCAAACCATTTCATATTTGATGTATATCAACCATAGTGCCTTATGTATTGGTTAGATCATGTTCTGTACTTTTAGGATTTCAATACATAGGGCATTGATAATTATTAGAAATGTGCTCTACATTGCCGACTTTCTCATAGACTGAATTGAGTAAAATTATGAGTTGGTTCATTATCCTGTTTATTAAAGATCTGACTTTTCTTTTTTTCCTTCTTGTCTCTTTTTTCCTATCTTGGTGTTTAGAGAGGAAGAAATGCAACAGCTGAATAGACAAACAAATTCAAGAATGGCCAGTCTTGGTTTCCTTTCACTCGTAGTTTGCTTGTCGGTCGCTGGATTGCAAATATGGCATCTGAAGACATTCTTTGAGAGGAAGAAGCTCCTCTAGATTCACTACACAAGTTTCCGCTAGGTTTCGGTTTCTGTTTCCTCTTTCTGTCTGATTAGTATCAATTTTCCATTTTGATCTTCAGATTACAAACTAATTTATAGTTTACAGTGCTGAGAAGTTGAAGGCAGAATATCATGTTCATTATTGCATATTCAATCGATAATTTATACATTGGAATGTTCCCCAAAACCATCTTAGCCATAAACTGAGGTAACCGAAGATCACGAATGATTGTTTCGTATGTCGTAGGTAAACTCTAACTTGACTATACAAACCTACCAGGCCATGGTGTTAGTTGATTTGATCACTGCTATCAACAATTTGAGAGCATGGTTATTCTGTGTGAATTTGTTGGATTCATTTAACTACTTTTCATGGATTTTTTATATGCAATGGTTTCTGAATTTTTGGTCTTTGCAAGCTGTTCAATTCATTAATTAAATAGGGGAACTGCAAAACTGCTAAAGCAATGTGATTTATTAAAAGATGTTTATGTTCATTTTCAACTTTTGGAATAGGTTGTCCTGTACCAATTTAAATTTGTGATATAATTTTTTTTTTTTCCTTTTACTTTAGTATTTAAAATATCTCATGTGAAAATGTCACTAAATAAATGAGACTTTTGGAGAGTGAGTTGACATTTGAATCCTTTTGCATTGTTTTTAATATTTGAGTCATAAATAGTTTTTTTTTTTTTAGGACAAAATTGCCTTCTAAAAATGAAGAAGAAGGGGAAAAAAAAAAAAAAAACCATACTTCCTATCTCTGTCAGAGAAAATGGCAAACAGTGAGGGATTCCGATGATGAAAGAGATTAGAGAAGATTAAATTAAGTTTCATTTTTTCTTTTTTTTTTTCAAAAAAATAATTTTGTTTGAACACATGTCCATTGTGACTCAAATATTAAAACAATGGGATGGAACAAAATGTTAACTCCTTATATTTTTAAGCCACTTTTGTCCTTTTATCTACAATCATCCGTTTGATCATTGGAAAGGACTAATGCTAGAGAATAGATGGCAACTTAACATATCTTAGACCAAAGAGCTAAAAAATAGTTGGATTTACTCTTTAAATTTGATTTCCATATTGTTTGGAAGGATTGGAATTCCCACAACTAAAGGTTATGAAAAAATACAGTTATTTATGCTAAGAGATAATATACTATATTAATTATTATCAAAATAATCATTCTAAATGCACTATAGGAATTTGGAATTGGTACTTCTACACTCTTGGTAAATCAAGACTAAAATTCTTGCATTATAATCTCAAGTTATGAACCAAAGCGTAATGCATTATTATTATTATTTTTTTTGAAATATTTATTAAATTTAAGATTTTGGGAGAAGAGATGAACCCACAACCTCGAAGTTGAAATGTAATCCTCTATCACTAGATCAACTTTATCTTATCATATATAATATATATTATTACATTATAAGTTTTATTGTAGGTTTAATAATGTTATGCATCTTGTGATAAAATTATTTTTAACTATGTTATGTGCTTTAGGAAAAAAAAAAAAAGGAAAAAAGAAAAAAAAGAAAACCTACAATTACTAGTCATAATATTCATTAAGGAAACTTTTAGTTAGGGATGAACATTTGTAACCCAACCCGACGGACCCAACCCAACCTAACCATTTGGGTTGGAATGTTGGGTTGGATTGAAAATTTTTCACCGAACAAAGGCCCGTAATAGTTCTAAATCTAAGATTTTCTCCTCCTTTTAGAAGAACATTTATGGATAATGATTAATAATAGCTATATGCGTTCTTATTTTATTATTATTATTATTTTATACCTTTGTGATTCATGGATTAACCTTTTATTTATAATATTGAATGAATTAAACTTTTATTTATAATAACTTTACAGATCATCTTTATTTACACTCATTTTATAAATTGGACCTCTATTTATAATCGTTATTTATAATGTTTGAATTTATATATAATAATATAATATTCAAAATGTTATTTGTAATCAATAGAAACTTTTTTATATTTTAACTAATAATTAACTCGACTATTATTGAATTGAGTTAAAAAATTATAATGAGTTGGGTTAGATTAAAAAATTTTCAACCCAATTTACTAGGAGATTTTCAATTCAACCCAACAAACACCCAACCTTTCAATGGGAATTGAAATTGCCCTATATCCAATTAAAGCTTTGACTCAACATAATACACGGTTTCCTTACAAAACATTGGTACAATAAGCTACCTGTAATTATAGAGAGATAATACAATACATTAAATTTCATGCTAATAATTCAAATAAACAAAACAATTTTAAATAAAACTCGAAATAGATAAATATAATAATGATTTCTTCATAATTCTCAAAAAATAAAAAATGATTTCTTCATAACCACTCAGAAGGAGAAATATAATAGTTAAAACTTTTTCTTTTAACTTTCAGTGCATTGTAATTGTATCCAAAGTACTTAGTAATTTATATATATATATATATATATATATATATATTAACAATACTTATATGATCAGATAACCACTTCCATAGAGATCACTCTCAAAAAATAAAAAAAAAAAAACTAAGCACACAAGTTTATACAAATGAGTTTAATCGAAATCAGACCCTCAATTTCAAATTAATGCCATGTATAAATTTATATTAAAGTTATTATCATTTTCTCTCCAGACAATTGATAAATCATTATTTTTTTCTCTTTAGGATTTTGAAAAAATTAAACAAAAAATAAAAACCCTAAAATAGTATTAATTCAAGTAAAAAGAATAGATAAAATGATGTTTCTTATAATAATAAGAGAAAAAATGATAATTCATTAATCGTCAAGAGAGAAAAATAATAATAACTTTTATAAAATATGTGGCGATGTAAAACCGGGTTGAGGCTTGCCCCCGATTACTAACGTCATTGTCCTGCACGGTCACCAATTCGTTATAATTTTTATAAGCAAAATTACCAGCAAACAATATCATCCACCTCATTAGTCACACCACATCAATGAAACTAGTAAAAAAATGGTGCATGTTTAAACACACCAACCCAAAGGTTTGGGATTTTCTTATTTACAAGCACAATCAGAAACACTGACATACATAATAAGAGTTCATCAGCAGCAGAAACACTGGCACACAGTTTATATAGGACACATATAGCCATAATAGTTACTTTAAGGTAATAGAAACACTCCAAGGAAGAGACATGCCTCAAACTCTTTATTTAGTAAGGAAAATATGGCATGAATCCAATTCACAACATAGCTAGCTCCATGATCACTCATCATCATAGTCATGGCGCCTGTGGTGGTGGTGGTGCTTGTAGTGCTTCTTCTCCTCATCATCATCATCACTGTTATTATCCTGTCAATTTCACAACAGTCATGATATGAATATCAATCAGCTTCAACATAAACAGTGCACATGTGATATTCTATTTTAGCTGTTAACAACACAGAATTCAAACAACATCTAAATTCTGAGCCATTTCGGAATCTTACTATAGCTACTTTCTAGGCACTGCCATGTTTGTGACCAACCAGTTCCATGCAAGCTTACTAGAGCAAAAACGTAAACTCAGATATGAACGAAATTGAACAAGCCCAAAAGCTAGCAACCCTTTGACCTCTCTTGTTTCTAGACACAAATCGTTAGAGAATTTAAATTCGTTAACATATCTGTTTAACAACAGAGCTACAACTGAAATTCTAATAATTATTCCACTTTGAACATAATTAATTAAAACAGGATCTCTCACTCAAATGCATCAACTTGTTTGCTCAAAATATTAATATAATACTAAAATAAAACAAGCACATTGTGACTGCGATTGATCTCCTCATGAACACAACAACTACATCTATACAAACAAACTAGTAGGTATGACAAACAATCTCAATAACATTAAGTTTTTGGAGACACAAGAAGTCACCAAAACACCGGAACTTATTAGCATATTAAAAGAGAGAGCTAGAACAGAAATTCTAATACTCCCCTCAATACCATTGCACACAATCATGAAAAACACAAGCTCTCACCCAAATGCCTCAACACATTTGCTCAAACTACTCGTAAAATACCAAAACAAAACTACTCATGAACCGCTGAAACAGAACAGGTGCATCATGTCTGCAATTGATCAAACAACACAAAAATCAATCTGGATAAGCAATGTAGATAAAATCCATCATCCAATCATCCATTGCACCAAAAAAGCTACCAAATTCTATTGTGTTCTAATTCTAATTCCAAGGTTATAACTTCAAGAAACACTTGAATCTCCACTAACATCCAATACAAACACATTTACTAATAAAAAATCCTAATATATTTAGGGCTCATTTGGAATAGTTTTTGCTTTTAACTTTTGACAGTAGAAGAAGAGAAGTAAAAGCTAAAGCTTTTAAGCTGTTGTTTTGATTAAAACTTATAAACCCTGAAGAGTTTTTAGGACCTTACAAATTATAACATGACCTTTCTACCCTTTCCATAATAATTTTTAAAATTATTTTATTAGGATTGCTTCTACCTATAATATAATACTCACAACTTAATTAAAATAAATAAATGATAATATTTCTCTCAAACACCTTAATTAAAATAAATAAATGATAATATTATCTTAACTTTTATATTACGATATTTTTAACAAATAAAATATTAAAACAAAATAAAAATTAACTTTAAAAGGGATATTTTTCTTTCATCCTTATCATAGACACCATTTACGCTCTCTCTTTCTGTAGGTTGCCATTCTTCATTCACCATGTCTCTCTCTCTTCTCTGTTCTCCCACCACTCCCTTTCTTCTTCCACCAATCAACGCTCTCTCTCTTTATTCCTGCTTCACGAACGACATCCAGGACTCCAAATATCTCTATCTCTTTTTCCAAAATCCTTCTCTCTCTAATTTGTCTCTCTCCTCTTTCTGGGTTTTTTGGGTTTTGTTGGGTTTGATGGTGTTGCGGAGTTTGATGGTGTAGGCGTTCAATGATGAAAGGATGGTTGCTAGGGTGGTTTTGATGCTAAATTGAGTAATTTTGGTGGTTTTTTTTTTGAAACATTTTGGTGGTGTTGGTTGTCAAGCAAAGAAGAGAAGAGAAGAGAAGAGAAGAGAAGAATTTTTGTGGTGTTGTTTGTCAAAGGAAAGAAGAGATGAAGGATACAAGTGGAATTTTTGTGTTTTTTTGTCATTCGAAGGGTAAAACTGGTAATATAAAAAATTCATTAAAGCAAATTTTGGCTTCCCGTGTTTTTCAGGAAGAGCTTCCAAGAGAAGCTAGTGGGAGTAGTTTTGGGTAGAAGAGCTTCCAAAGACAAGAAACTCTTTTGCTAAATCCATCCAAACAGCCGTAAAAAAGGCTTCTGTCTTCAAGAAGCCGAAAAAAACCTCTTCCCCTCTCATCCCAAATAGGCACTTACAAATTCAAGACTGCTAACATGTTACTAATCAAGAATCATTCGAAGGAAAAAACAACTTAATCTCTGATTTGTGATTCCTAGATTTTATACTCAAATCAGGAATTAAGTCTATCATTCTAGAAATGAATTCTCCTATTCCATTTTTCACCAGATTTCATCAGAAATTAAGTCTTCATTCCAGAAATGGATTCTCGTGATTTCCTTTTCCACCCTATTTCATTTTCCTTTCCAAATCAAGAATCCCAACACGTTACTAATCAATTATCATTCGAAGGAAAAAAACTACTAAATCCCTAATTTGTGATTCCTAGACCTCATACTCAAAGCAGGTTCCAGAAACGGATTCTCCTGATTCCGTTTTCCACCCGATTTCATTTTCATCTAGTAAACGTACATAAGATAAATTTTTCTAACTAGCATTTGCATGAAACAAACATAACAATCAAAAGGCACCTATAAAATGATATCTAAAACCAAGAAATATACCTTCTTGCGGCCATAGCTCTCTTCACCATACTCATAACTGGGTTTCCTGTACCCTTCATCTTCCTCCGATCTCTCATAACTGGGCTTCCTCTCATACCCGGATCCATAAGACCCACCACCATACTCCGATTCCTTCCTTCCTCCATATCCAGACTCATATTCCGGTTTCCGCCCATATTCTGACTCCTCACTTCCTCCATATTCGGGTCTTCTCTCATACCCGGACTCATATTCGGGTCTCCTCCCATATTCGGATTCATCCTCCGGTTTCCTTCCATACTCGGACTCATTCTCGGGTCTCCGCCCATACCCCGCTTCGTATTCGGGTTTCCGGCCATATTCTGACTCATACTCCGGTTTCCGTCCATACCCGGATTCGTATTCGGGTTTCCGGCCATATTCTGTTTCATACTCGGGTTTCTGGCCATATTCTGTTTCATACTCGGGTTTCCGCCCATACCCGGATTCGTATTCCGGTTTCCGTCCATACTCGGACTCAAACTCCGGTTTCCGGCCATAACCGGATCCATATTCAGTTCCAGGAGGAGGATACTCCTCCGGCTCCGGCCTCCTCCCGTAACCAGATCCATATTCCGGCTCCGGCTTCCTGCCATACCCAGATCCATACTCCGGCTCCGGCTTCCTGCCATACCCAGATCCATACTCCGGCTCCGGCTTCCTGCCATACCCAGATCCATAATCCTCCGACTCGGGCCTCCTTCCATACTCACCAGACCCATATTCAGATTCGGGCCTCCTTCCATACTCACCAGATCCGTATTCAGAACCGGGCCTCTCCGGCCTGCCGTAACCCGACGCGGGAACGAAACCGGGTTGAGGCTTGGGCCTGGAGTAGGAGCTATATTCAGTGGAGACAGCCTGGCCAGCGTAAGCGGATGGCTCGGCGTAGGAGGAGAACTGGGGGCGGTCGTAGTCGAAGTCGCCATCGGAGGGCGAGGACGACGGGTAGCAGACCTCATCGGACGGCTCCAGAGCGCGGCCGTAGGTCAGGGCGATGTCGTAGCCGCCGCCGTACGGCGTCGGATCGTACTCGTCGAAGTCGTGCACTTCGTCTTCGAACTGGGAGTAGTACGGCATCTTCGCTTGATTGATTGATCGGGTTGTGGTTCTAATGAGCTCGGATCCGATAAAAAAAAATTGGCATTTATAGCGTTGACGTTCTCTTAAACGGTGCCGTTTTCGTCGGAACTGGGTGAGGGATTTGATTGGTTGTGTATTTAAAATGGTGGGGGACCATCGAGTCGTTTTCAGTGGCCGTCCGATTGGATTGGTTTTGCGATTGAATTAGTGGATGGAAGACACGTGTTTGCCGACATTTGATTTTTCCTAGTGAAAGTGTGTGCAATTATCGCTGGTAGGAATTGATTGATTTCTCTTCCAATATTGGATAGATTTTTTTCTCTTTATAATTATTACAATTAATTATATTATCAAATTCATTTTTATGTTATTATAATTAATTTAAAACTTTATTTAAAATATATACTACTCAAACTTATAATTTTAATTATGTAATTGTAAAGTCTCTAAGAAAAAAAATTATGTAATTGTAAAGGGCATCTTAACAAGATAATTTGATGTTGTGTATCCAATTTCTATAATTACAGGAGATTCATAAGTGTTTTTTTTTTTTTTGAAGATATGGGAGATTCATTAGTTATTTTATCCTAATTGATAGGCATACAATAATTAATTATTTTATTAATAATAAAAATATAAATTTAAAAGTGCTAAATTCCTGCCATAAATAATTGATAATCATATAATTTTCTTTTTTACATTACAAATATAAGTATAACTGTCAAGATTTCTAAATAGGACACTATATAATGGTTCGAAATATATTACTTATTTTAGCTTTACTCCTCAATAGCACAAAAAGAGAGAGATTCCCATCCTAAGTGGATAAGTAAATTGTCCACGGATAAGTGTATTAAAATAAAATTATCCATTTCTTGGTGGACGTGATATTCGGATCCTATATTGCTAGAGAGAGCAAACAAATGGGTTAACCATTACAGCAAACAACTAGTGAGTGATAATCATATAAATATTATGTAGTAGCTAGACCATATTTAAGAATTAATTTTGAAAAACAGTACAGTGGTAATACATCCTTGAGCGCCAACTCGCTGAAGCTGAGCGTCCAGTTTGCGGAAGTTGATGCCTCTTCTGTGGCTTCCAGGATCAGTTCTGCCCTTTCCGGCGGTGTTTCTGATTGGAATGATGATGCAGCTAATGTTGTTAGTGATATTGTGTCTTTGTGTAAGTCTATTGGGATTGATGTTTGCAGCTACACCCCTAGATTGGGTAATGATGCTGCTCACCTCCTGGCTTCAGCTGCCTTGAAGTCAGGGTCTGAAAGAATCTGGCTCAATGCCAGCCCCTGTTTCCTGGTTTCTTTGTCTTAATGCAATCGAAATCGTTTCAAAAAAAAAAAAAAAAAAATACATCCTTGAGCTGAATGAATCTACCACGTTATAGAAAACTTTATTGCCGATATGAGTTAAACTTTATGTAACCTCCTCCATCATTTGTTAATAAAAAGTCATGTTACATGTGTGCTCATAAGGGTATATGATAAGTATGCAAACTTACATAAGTAATTCATATTTATTTTTTCAATGCATCAATGTAAAAACTTTTATATATCAAAAGAATAAATATAACATTTTTCGTTTAACTCTTTTAATTTTTTTTTTTTTTTTGAAACTTAACTTTTTTAATTATGGGTATATATCCCAAAGTCACGTCTTAAAATCTTTTGTCATTTAAATTGTACCTCTAATTTTCAAAACTTTAACATGGATGCCTTGTTGACATTATGTTGTCATCCACATATATTTTGGCAACTCTAACACCTTCGAATTAGCGCAAAATTTAAAGTTAGCTAATTCTACTATATTCTTCTTTTTTTTTGGATAAATATACCCCTAACATTACTAAGGCACGCCATCACAATGTGTAAACAAAATTAATTTAGGGGGGTGTATCCAACTTAGGAGTTTATTGGAATTTAAAACATTTTAAAATCTTAGTATATTCAATCTAGACTTTTTAGAAGTCTATTAAAATCTTGGTGTATTCAATTTAGATTTTTTAGAAGTCTATTAAAATCTAGATGTATTTAATTTGGACTTTTTAGAAGTATATTAAAATCTCAGTGTATTCAATCCAAATGTATAAGCATTCCAATGAAATTTTGGTGTATTCAATTCAAATTTTTAAGAAATCCAAATAAATCTAGGTGTATTAAAAAAATTAATGATTGTAGGAATTAGATTTTAATGGATTTTTTTAACCCTTGGTATAAATAAAAAAATCCATTGAAATCTTGCCATACCTACAAAGATTTTCTAGATTATATATATATATATATATATATATATATTTCTCTTGGAAGAGGCTCACACATTACTGTTTTGGTGGTGGTGAATTGAGTGTATGTTTTGTAATATTTTTCTATTCCATATTCAATTGTTGTTTAAAATCTCCAAAACCCAAATAGGTCATCAATAGAACCTCATCGAAATATATGATAAAACTGAGATTAAAATCGAACAAAAATTATAATAAAAGAAGTACAACCAGAAAATAAATTTGTGTATATAATTAAATTGAGTTACTTAGTTTATAAAATAAGAACTGGATTAAAAAAAAAAGGGTAAAAAGACTGCAATAGGTCAAATGAGCACAAGATAAAGAGAGAGGGAGCGAAGATGTGAATAGGATTGTAAAATAATTTTTTTTTTTAAATAGAAATAAAATGTTTTTTTTTATGGGAAAATTAGAAGATTTTGAAGTGGGTGTGTATGATGGATCACGTTTGATGGTAGAGAAAAAAACAAAAAAAAGATTAATTGATTGGTAAAGTGGAGAAGAAAAGGTTTTAGGTTGTTACCAAAAGCAAAGAGAAATTCATATTCTTTTTATTTCATTAAATAAACCATGATGAATTAAAATTCTAATAAAATCCGATGGAATCCATGGAATCTATAAAATCCATCAAAATCTATTATTAAAAAGAAAAACTCCAACATACTTTAATGAAATCTAGATTGAATACACCCCATTTAGTCACTCTGTTTTTTTAGTAGAAAGAGAAGTAAAAATGTAGAGATATAAGCCAAAATCACCTTAAAATGTGATTTCTTATTTGCAGTTGTTTTTTTAATTGTAATTTAGTTCATCACCTAGAGAGACAAAAATAAAATTAACTGAAGGTTATAACTTTTGGCTTTTTTTAGTGTAAAATTGTAATTTTGTGTTGTAATTTTTAGTTAAAATGTTGGATGGCATGTTTTGTCAATTTATTTGCATACAATTGATCCATCCTATTTTAGTATATATTTGGTACCACTTGTTTACGGGTTAAAAGAGTGTTTTTTTTTTTTTAATTCCAAAAATATTTTTAGATTTATTTTGTATTGTTTGGTTGTCATCTTAATAGAGTTTTAAGAGCAGCTCAAATTTTAAATTTTACAAATAGACACTTTAGAGGTTTTCTTAAAAACATTAAAATATCTATTAAAAGAGGAGATTGGTCTAATTTTTCGTTAGTATATGCATAAGAAAGTTCATGAGAACATTGATTTTTTTTTTTTTTTTATATATACATAGGGAGATTTATCATTTTCAGCCAAATAAAAAGAGAATTTTTGTTTTTACCCAATATTTTATATAAATTTGTTTTTAGCCTCTCAAACAAATTATTTTCATTCTATACCCAAGATTACTAAATTACCCTTCAAATTAAAATCACTCAATTGCCCTAAACGAAATTACCAACATAGCCTTCTTCTTCCTCCTACTTCCTCCTAGCATTCAAACCTCTCTTCTCTTTCTCTTTACTCTATTCATGGTTTTTGTTCTCTTCCATTCACCATTATAGCCGAAGTCAAACCTCCTAGTAAGGGATTCTTCATTTGAGCTTCTTTGTCCATTGAAGGTTTTTGATCCATTCAAGTGTGATCCATTTTGAAGCTTCTTCTTTCATTTCAAGTGATTTGAGTTTCGAAAGTAATGTATGTGTTTTTGTTGGTTGGTTTTTAGGTTATTTTGTTCAAATTGTAAAGTAAAGACTTTAAGAGTGATTTGGTTGTGATAAATATCATCCGAAAGATAGATTTGTAGATTTGCAGTTTCTGCAAAATCTACGACGAAATCGGTTTTTACATTAACTAAAAAACCGATTTCGGTTTTTCAGAGGTGTAAAACCGATTCTCTATTATGATCGGTTTTTCATGCCACTCAAAAACCGAAATCGGTTTTTCATATACATGAAAAACCGAAATCGGTTTTTCATGTATATGAAAAACCGATTTGAGCAATTTTTGATGTTTTCGATATTTGTTGTGTTTTGGATGCCGTGTATTAAATTTTAGTGTTAAAAATGATAAATTAGTACCATGGTGGAAAGTTGAAAATGTGAGTGTTGTACGAAAAATTATAAGTTATTATTTGATCATTTAAATATTTTAATTAGTCTTATATCACTGACGTCTTCAAATTGCAGGTGTTGCTGCCATGTAGCCTAAATCAAAATCACTGGCTCCTTTGTCAGGTGTGCCTGAAACAGAAGAAGATATTAATATATGATTCTCTTGCACATACTGACTTAGCTTTCCGCATTGAGCCGCTTGAGCCGCTTGAGCCGCTGGTGTGTTTGATGCCCATTTTATTGCGGTTTGTGGGATTTTATGAGAGGACCCAAATAGAGATGCCACCTGTGGATGAGCGATGGACAGTTGAACGTCTTGATAGATCGGTTGTGCCCCAGCAACCCGATGGGTGAGTAAATTTGTAACTTAATGAAAATTTAATATTTATATATATATTATATATATTTTTTATTTTATATTATATATATTTAATGGTATGATAACATTATTTAATTAATTTATTATTAATACATGACGAGTTGTGAAGCATATGTGGCCATGTACATACATGATTTGTTACAATCAAACGAGACTACATGGAAATCAAGACGACCGGATCAAGTTGCAGATGTTATTGCACTGAGGGCAGAGATTGCAAGGGATCTGTATACCTTTTCGACACCATTGTATAAAGTAAATAAATTTGGAAAATTGATAGTTGACTCTGATGGAGAGGTTGTATATAAGTAATTGGATTTATTTTTATTAATTATTCATTCATTTATATAAGTAATTGTATTTATTTTTATTAATTAAATGGGAGCATTTTCTAATATTTTAATTAACCTTTTTATTTATTTTCTAATTAAATAAATTATATATACACATTTTACCTTTTATTTGTGTTAATATCAATGAACTCCAAATAAAATATGTAACGATCTATAATCAATGAAATAACGTTATAATTTTTGACTAATTGTTTTCAAGCTATGATGTGATTGTATTTCATAATTATATATCTAAATTTGATAGTAACTCAAAATTTCTGGTTTTGGTATAATTGAGATTGGAATTCTTTTCTAAATCACACCAATCATTTTAATTACTTATAGAATTTCTGATTGTAATTAAATGGGAAGTGTAGAACTTTTGGCTCTAAACCAATATGGAAATCGGTTAACTTTTGGTTCTAATTAAATTTAGAATATATAACTTTTGGTTCTAATTAAATTGAAAATTTAGAACTTATGATTCTAATAAATTAAACTTTAGAACTTCAAGTTATATTAATTGAAATCCAGAACTTAAGGTTCTAATAACTTAAAGTCTAATTTACAATTTCAGGTTCTGATAATATATAATAATAACAGTGAATAAAATCAGTAGAGTCGCACAAATAATGTATATAAATAGCACTTAATAAAGAATGAAGGTTTTTTAAAATTTAATTAATAGGTTTTTTTTTTTTTTCCTAAAGTAAAAGAATGAAGGTTTTTTAAAATGATGGGTGTGGAGATAAAAAAGTTTACACTTGATGCCTGTGTGATTATATGGAAAACTATATAAAATTTAATTTATGTCATTCTATCAATATTATATAAATAAAAATGGAAGCCACATATACGTTTGGATCATCTAAGATATCGATATTTTCATTCTTGATTATAGGTTATCGATTACTATATAATGAATGAATATATAGTATTATTCAATAATATCCACAAAGGAGAAATAATCGTCTGATCGGTTTTTCAATGGTGTGTAAAAATTGAAATCGGTTTCTCATACGCATGAAAAACCGATCAGACGAAAAAGGTGGGATAAATTATTGTTCGGTTTTTAAGGTTAATGGAAAACCGATTGCAGTTTCTTAACCAATATGGAAAACCGATCATGCCATTTTGAGAGATTTTGACCCATTTCCCTTCAAATGTTAGGTTTCCAGTGATCAAAATACACTAAAAATCATAGAATTAATGTTGCATTTCAGTATGGACTAATATAACAATAAAACATGGTTAGATGAATCTACATTAAGATTTGTACAATGTGAAAATGTTATCACTGAATACCAGGTTTAACTTCAATTTCACCATACATAGTCATTACGTAAGTTATTTACCCAATTTTACTTTAATTGTTTAAATTTAAGTTAGTTGGGGTCATTTGTTGCCTACCAAGAGCCATCAGAAGGGGATGAACTCAAGAAAGACAAAGATCGGTTTTTTAAGTGGGCTTAACAACCGAAATCGGTTTCTCCTTTAACTGAAAAACCGATCAGACGTGCATTTGGACAGATGAAGCAATGTCGGTTTTATGAGCTATGAAAAACCGATTTCGGTTTTTTATCAATAATGAAAAACCGATCAACCTGAAAAACCAATCAACTTGAATAACGAAATCAGTTTCTTTTACCAATTTAGACCTGGTGTATATTATTGCAATCTTATGCTAAATAATGTGTCATATAACTGAGGAAACCTGTGTCATTATAAAAGTTTGAGTTCCCAAAATTTAAACATATGCTAAATAAATAAATGCACATTTACATGCTAGATGTGTTCTAATTAATAAAATACTTGCAAGACGTCATTAAACAAAAAATAATATAAGTTTCATTGTACTCTGATGAAGATTAAATCAACATAATTATACAAGTAAGCGTGAAATAACATAATACATATTATTAAAATAAAAGCTTCAATTAATTAATGTGTCTAATTATCAATGTTTGGATCATTACCCACATATAACACTAAAATTTAATACACAGCATCCAAAACACAACAAATATCGAAAACATCAAAAATTGCTCAAATCGGTTTTTCATATAAATGAAAAACCGATTTCGGTTTTTCATATACATGAAAAACCGATTTCGGTTTTTGAGTGGCATGAAAAACCGATCATAATAGAGAATCGGTTTTACACCTCTGAAAAACCGAAATCGGTTTTTTAGTTAATGTAAAAACCGATTTCGTCGCAGATTTTACAGAAACTGTAAATCTACAAATCTATCTTTCGGATGGTATTTATCACAACCAAATCACTCTTAAAGCCTTTACCTTACAATTTGAACAAAATAACCTAAAAACCAACCAACAAAAACACATACATTACTTTCAAAACTCAAATCACTTGAAATGAAAGAAGAAGCTTCAAAATGGATCACACTTGAATGGATCAAAAACCTTCAATGGACAAAGAAGCTCAAATGAAGAATCCCTTACTAGGAGGTTTGACTTTCGGCTATAATGGTGAATGGAAGAGAACAAAAACCATGAATAGAGTAAAGAGAAAGAGAAGAGAGGTTTGAATGCTAGGAGGAAGTAGGAGGAAGAAGAAGGCTATTTTGGTAATTTCGCTTAGGGCAATTGGGTGATTTTAATTTGAAGGGTAATTTAGTAATCTTGGGTATAGAATGGAAATAATTTGTTTGAGAGGCTAAAAACAAATTTATATAAAATATTGGGTAAAAACAAAAATCATCATTTTCAATTGGGTATTTTTGGTAATTTTCACATATACATATGTAACTTTTAATACAAGGTCAGATATCTGTCGATACTTACTGATATGGTCCACTTAATGAGCAGCTCGAAAATCTACTCCCAAAACTATAAGAGGACTGCCCACAAATATATGGAAAAATTATCACATACATTGTGGTTCAAGTGAGGATCGAACTAGTCTTCTAATGGGTAAGTGGGGTGTGTTTTTCCACTAAGCCATACTACCGTTGTCCATGAGAACATCAACATTGAAAATGAACAAATGTAAGATTGGTGTAGAATGAAGTTTACGAGAACATCAAAGTTAATGATAATGGGATAAAATGCAGAAATACCTCGATGCTTGCCATAATTACACAAAAATGGCAGCTCACACATGCATTGAACTTTAAAAAAACACCACAGAAACATCTCCTGCCGTTAAATCAACACCATTAACATAAAAAAAAATGTACACAAAGACTTTTTTACCCTTAACAAATATTACAAATTACAAAAGGACAAATATTAATTAATTTATCATTATTTTATTTTAAAAATTAATTAAACTATAAAAAAATTAAAAGAACATTAAAAAATGTCATCTTCTTCATCCATCATTTCCCTTCTTCATCATCCATCAACCTCAACCTTCTTCATCGTTAACCATCATCATCATCTCCATCCCTCTTTTTCCATCTTCATTTCTATCTCTATCATAAAATCAATCCATCACAAGATCACTAAAAAAGAAAAAATCCAATGAACAAAAAACAAAAAAAAGGAAAAAAAACTTGGTCTCAAACTCTCATTTCTAAGTCTCTACCATGGCTAGCTAGGTCTCCATGATGGGGACTGAAATTGTCTTTCCATTGTTAGAGACCTAGCTTTTGGGTCTCCACAATTTTCAAGTTTCCATTATAGAGACCTGAACTAATCTCCACCATCGATGACTCAGCTTTGGGTCTCTAATGTTAGAGACCCAGTTTTGGATTAGAGACCCAGTTTTGCAAACCAAACTAGTCTCTACCGTGAAGACCGAACGTCAAAGACCTATAACAGGATCTTTATCATTGGAGACCCAAAATTAAGTCTTTGATGATAGAGACCTAGTTCAGGTCTCTGATAGACTTTCGATGATAGAGACCTATGGTCTCTTCATAGAGACTGAGAATGGTCTCCATTCTCATGGAGGCTATACTGGTCTCCATGCGATGGAGATTAGTGGTTTACCTATTTTTTTTTTCTATTTTTTTTATATTTTAATATTTTTACTAAAAGACAAAATATAAAATTAAACACAAAATTACTCTCAATTAAAGATAATGTTGCACATTTTGATTGGGTTGGTTTTTAAATTTATTTAATATAATAGAAAAAGACCAAGTTACCCCATATTGACTATTTTAAAGTTTGGTCAACTGTTAGTCAACTAAAGGTTGGGATGTTTTTATTGAATTTATGAAAGCTTAAGGGTATGAGTGCAAAAAGGGGTCAAAATTACCATTTTTATGTAATTCTAACAAACATCTGAGGTGTTTGTGTATTTTGCCCAATAATAATGAACAAATATTCAAGATTAGATGCAAAACTAAGGTCATGAGAAAATTCAAACCGATACAATCAAGCCCTGCTTGCAAAACAAGCTTGGAGGCTTCTAGCTTATCTAGGTTCATTGGCATCTAAACCTTTAAAAGCTAATTATTTCCCTCACTATCATTTTCTGTATGCAAGTCTAAAACAAGGCTGTTCTCACCTTTGGCGAAGCTTTATTTGGAGAAGAGTGCTTTTGATGAAAGGGCTCAAATGGCAAGTGGATAATGGGAAACAAATTAGAGTTTTCCATGACCCTTGGCTGTCAAGACCATTCTCTTTTCAAGTGGTTTCACCAAGCACTGAAGCATCTCAAAATCTAAAAGTTGTAGACTTGATGGTGGAAAATCAACAATGCTCTGATTTCCAAAAAATTAAAAACTTGCTACTCCTAGTTGATCAAGAACTTGTTGCTTCCATTCCTCTAAGCAATACAGAGATGAAAGACCAATGGAGATGGCATTACAATAAAAAATAAAAAAAAAAAAAAGGCATTTTCATTATGAAAAGTGGCTATTGGCATGCTTGTCATCAAAAGTTAACTGCCTCTTCAACAAGTCCTGCTAATGGCAGCTAGTTGAAAACATTGTAGAGCATCTCAATTCCTCCCAAGGTTAAAATCTTTACTTGGAGAGCTCGTCTTAATGCTCTTCCGACTAGGTATAATTTGAAGTGTAGGAAAAAAATGGAAGATGAGACATGCTCGGGTTGTGGTATCAATGCAGAATCAGTTGCACACGCATTATTTTGGTGTCCAGTTATGAGATCAGTTTGGGAAATTCTTGATGCTGAAAGTATTATTTTTTGTTTAAAAAATATGCATGTTTTGAATGTTTTTTCAGGGCGTTTTTCTAAGATCTTCGAAGGAAGTTTTGGCTCAAATTTGCATGGTTATCTGGTGTTTTTGGAAACGAAGAAATACTGGGATCGTCCTAGACAAAAGGGCGATTTGCAAGAGTTAGTCAAGAGAGCTCGCAACCTTTTGAATGAATATCAGCAGATTGTTCATACTATGGCTCCTCGGATGAACTATGGTCTATGGACAGCAGTATAGAGTTCTTCATTGGAACCCTCCAACTACAGGAAAACTGAAGCTTAATCAAGATGCAACTGTCTAGAATGGGAAGCCTTTCATTGGTGTCGAGGTAGCTATTAGAGATCACGATGGCATGGTTCGAGTAGCCCTCTCGAAACAGGTGAAAGGTAACTTCTCGCCAGAAGTGGGTTAATGGATCGCCGTTTGGAAAGGTCTGATTTTTGCTAAACTTCTAAATATTCAGGTAGATGAATTAGAGGTTGATGCATTCAATATAGCAAGAAGGCTTAATTCTAATTGTTTCCATTTGGATGTAACTGATCTTCTTGCTGAGGATGTCAAAATGTTAAGTAGAGATGCCAGTTTTCAAAGTTCTCAAACCATTTCGGAACAGGTAATCTCTTGGCCCATGAATTGGCAGCTCTTGCAACTTCCTCGTCTGAGGAGTTGGCCTGCCAATATGTTAGTGTACAATGCATCTTTCCTAACTGTGTTGCTTGTTAATGAATAGTTCTTTTTAACTTTTAGTTAAAAAATAATAATAATCTTTTTTTTTTTTGTTAGAAAGAAATATATTGCTCTATGCATCACAAATATATAAACAACTGGACAACATTTACTAACCCCTATGTAGAAGCTAAATTCCATAAGCTATATAACGCTTGCTTGGCATAGCTTTTGGACTTTCCAAAGGAAAAACTTCATTTTAGTCCTTACGGTTTCAGAAAATATCAATTTTTAAAGCTTTTTTCGAAACAACTCTTTTTATCCCTAACTTTTTCAAAACTCTTCAAAAAAATCCAAACCATGAGTCAACTGATAGTCAAACCAAATAGAAAAATGCAAAAGACTTAATTTCCCCTCATCCGTTTTACCCCTAATGAAACCAAAATATTATATATTTTTCATTCCATAAAATATTGACACTTGTATATAGATTATTACCTTTTTTTTTATAAAAAAAATATATGATTACTTTTTTAATTAAACAATAATTAAAAAGACAAATTTCAGAAAATAATAATATCTTTTATGAAATGAAATGAAATCTTTGAGATTGCAAGGAAAAAAACAAAAAAAACAAAAAAAACAAAAAAATACAAAATCCATCATAGATGGAATCTTCCATTACTGAAGGAGTGCCTTCATCATCAAGTGAAAAGAAGTAGATTGCTAATCAGAGAGGCATCGGTGGCACGAGCTCAGAAGTGGCATCGAATTCGCACCAGATCGACAATCTAGTGCGAACTTGGTTCCAACTAGATCGATGATCTGGTTCACACCAAATCTGATTCGATGACTCATCAGATCATCGATCTGGTTTGATGATTCACATTTGAACCAAGTCGTCACCGATCCGTAGCCCATCTATTACCTTTGTTGGATGTCCCAGCCATCGCCTCTATCAAACATCTTAGCCATTACCTTTGTTCATCACCCCTGTCATTTAATCGTCGCCAATATTGCCACTGAACATGGGTTTCATCTCTTGTTTATGTAGTTTCAACTATGTCTTGCTTCTTGAATTATTCTTATTGTTGTTTTTGTGTGCATTGATTTTTCTTTCCCAGATTGGATTGTTTTTTAGATTGAGTGGATTGTTTTTTCGGATTGGGTGGTGGCTCGACAACGGTTTTGTTTTGTTGCAGATGACATCTAAGTTAGAACCCGGATAAAGGTAATCCGAGTTCCAACCCAGAGCTTCAACATGATAGGAACCTAGATCTTCATTTAGCTTGAATTGTTTTTTTTTTTTAAAGAAAATGTTTTCTATTAAGAGATCTTTTATTTTTTAATTAATTAATTAATCATTTTTAAAATTTAATTTTGATAAATTTAAGTTTTTTTTTTCAAGTTAATTTTAACCATACATGTGTTAATTGTCTCGGTTCTCTTTTGCAAAATGTCAAAAATACCTTTCATACCCAAACTTTTCATCTCATTTGACCATTAGTTGACCAACAGTTTGAACATTTTTAAAGAGTTTTAAAAAAGTTAAAGACGATAAGAGTTATTTTCAAAAGAATTTTATAAAATTGATATTTTTCGAAACATCAATGACTAAAATAAGTTTTTCCCCTTCCAAAAGCTTTACCTAGACCCAAAAGCTATTTTAAGGAGTTTTGGGGTTTCTCATTAAAAGAGCTTTGGAAGTTCAAAAGCTCTTCCAGCCGAAACTGCACACCTGATGCTTTGAAGGGAAGAGCATTAAGCAAACACACGAAGCTGTTTTCAGTTTAATGAAACTTTAATATTCCCAAGTTTACCGTTATAATAGTACATCGTAAACTCAAATTACCTTCTATATCGTGCCAAATTTTCCTTCTTCTTTCTCATATCTTGCCTATTTCTCTGGTCTCCCTACCAGAAACGACTCCATTTCAGATCTCTTGCCCACTACCAAATTAGAGAAAGCTTGTTCTTGTAGATCGCGTCAACATGAGGGTGGTGCACCAGTTGTATGCTTACTTGTTGTGAGTCAACCACCACCAGTCCATGCTAAGTGCGACTCAAAAACAAAAATAGAAATTGCATTGGACAGAACTATAAGTGAGCTGCACTAGAAATTGCACTAGACTCAAAAAACCTGTGTCGTTGGTTGTTTTGAGATTTTTAATTGGATCCACCTTTTTTTTTTTTTTTTCTTTATTATATTGCTCCTTAAAAAAGTCACCACCATATATATCTAGATCCGTTGACCGACGGTCAACAGCTAATGTTTTCTTTGGTTAATTTTTTAATTTTAATGTATTCACTAAAAATTCAAATATTAAAAAAGATAAAATATTAAATTCATTTCATTTCGTTTGTTTTTATTAATAAATTGGATTCTCATTCATAAAAAGTCTCAAAATGTTAATAAATTGTCTTTAAAAAAAAATGTTAACAAATTGTATTAGCTAGATGCACTTGAAAGTAAAGATAAAAAGGTTGTATTATAGTTAGAAGAGATTTTATAATACTTCAACCAAACATTTTAAAAAGCTCTTTTTAATATAAAAACATTTTAGAAATGTGTTATCCAAATAGTAATCCAAAAGCTCAGGTTTCTGCTTCTTTTTTTCTATTGTCAAAAACTAAAAGTAAAAACAATCTCAAACGAGCCCACAGATAGCTTTAGAAATTGGCCTATTTACTAATGCTGTCTTAACTGTTGAGCTAAATATTTACACCAAAATGGCTACTCCAACAATCTAACCAAGCAGACTTGTTATGACCTGACAAACAAAAACAAATCCTTTTCTAACGTACTGCTGGATAGCAATTACAAACCCCATTTACACCAACTTTGCTATCTAATTTCTGGACAGGGACATAATCAGGATTTCATAACAAGATAGGCTAGAATAAAGTTTTTAAATAAATTCTGACAATACGAAAATATTTTATAAATTAAAAAAATATAAACATACCTAGTTAAAGGAGATGTAATAAATTTTAACATTCAAATTTTATATTATAAATAAACATGTTAACAGAAATTAAAATAAAAACACTTAACAAAATATTTAAATAATCAAATTTATCAAATATGAATTATAGCTAATGTTATAACATTAATAATCTTTCTTTGAACATAGAAAATCTACATTTTAATAATCAAAATTCATAATTACTATGACATTTCAAAAAATTATATTAAGAGAATCATCGAAAATATTAAATTTAAATAATATATTACACAACTTATAATAAAAAATATATATATGAAAAACTTAAGTATAATTTTACATTCAATATATGAAACAAAGTTATGACATATACAATATTTGAATAAAAATATAAATATAAATAAGAAAATATATCTAATAAGTTTGGAATTAATATGTAGTTTTTATACAGCAAAATTTAATAAATTAGAGCTAGTTTCGCTGTCAGTACTGGTATCAGAGCCATGTAAGGCATAATCATAGTGACAAATACAAAACATCTGAGTATGCTCTATGGTTGCAGCTTAGTCTGATCTTACACATCAGAAAAGAAATATTTTCAAATGATAGGTATATATAGTTGGAAACCAGTAACCTCAATAAATTCATAGTCATCTATTGTTGAAACCACTTGTATAACAATGCAAAGTACTATCACTAAAATTATTTTGTGTTTACACTTAAGATTTATGACCAAGTATCTATAGTTATCCCAAGCTATTCAAGAAGAAATCAGTTGAAAAAAATGACATCTTCATCAAATTCTCCTAATATTTATGCTCCTGTGTCTCTTTTATTATCTATATGAAGTTTCTTATATTCTAGAAGACCAAAAGATCCAAGATACTATCTCTCATCTAATAAACTCTTATTCTGCTTTTGCCAAACCATCCCACTCTCTTGTAAAATCCATAAAAACTTTTGTGAAACCTGACAGAAAACCTTTAAAAGGATATATCTAGTTTAGCAAGTTTGACAAGTGTCAACTTTCTACAAGCCAATCAAAACAATATGTCATACTGTAAATTCCTCAAACCTCTATAGACCAATAGAGAGAAAAAGGTTACATGCATATTCACTTTGGTGTTATTTGCCTAGCACTTATATATCATAGGCGTAAAGGTCTTCTAATACCAGTCAAACTAGTCTTGCTAGACACAAGGTACACCAACATGTCTGCATAGCCACTTTACAAACTACTCTTAATGTGGGAACCGTGTCTTTGACACTCTACCCTAACTTCAATACCTCACTTATAGATGAATTCTGTTCATAGTTCAGATTATTGGTGCTTCACAAAAGAAAGAATCTATAACAGCTGAAACGCCCCAATCCAGACCGCCACTAGGCTTCTATCCGAAGGGTATACCTGGGCACCCCAACAAATCCTTCTAAGCCCATCTTGATGGGAAAAAACGCATTCGAGGAGCGAGCCCTCTTAACTTAAAACTTAATTTTAGCGGAAACTTAATCTTTTAAACCTTATTTATTTGGTCATTTTTAAAACTCAAAACCGGCAGCATAATGGCTGTAATTTGGATAAACCAAAAACCTGAAAATCAATTTGAAGTCTTCAAATTATAATCACAATCCAACCCAACTTCTCGCAAATCCAGTTTATCAACATAAACACAAAAAATTTGAAACCTTTACAGACAAGATATGGTGCACCTTTACACAACTCAAAAGATGTAACTCTTTTTATACAAAAAGTACAAACATATGCAATATACAAAAAACCCAAAATATGCTTATTACATTCTTCAAGAAGCAAATGCCAACACTTACGCCCACTTAAATAAGGATGAGGGAGGTTTCACTAGTCTTCACCCATACGAGTACCTGAGGGGGGTTTTAAAAACAATTTGAAGAGTGAGCTATAAAGCTCAGTGAGTGCAATAGTTTATAAATTTAACTTTACTTTCTGAAAACTTCTTCTTTAGAAAACTTTACTAAAAGTTTCTATTTCTTAAAAGACATTTAAAGCATAAATCTCATTCAATTGCATAGTATTAATATAAACAACTTGTAATAAACTTGTAAAGCATAAATCTGAACTTGCTTAAAGATAACTGAACTTTATAAAAGCACCATTCGTAACCTTAATCTCTTGACCACATGGCGACTTAGCTAAGGCCGCAGGTGTGGTAGATCACAAGACTATATATCTGACATCCACCGCAACCAACTCTCTGAGACCTCTCAGCAACTACGTACGGAATTCTGCATCGCTAACCGTAGTGCGAGACCATATCCCACGAAGTAGGGGCGACACACTCACTCATAACTCTAACCACACAGTTAGTGACTCGTTTCCCCCAACCTTTGCCTTACTAAGTGGGAAATACCGTACGAGTCTGAACTCGATAAACTGGTGAATACTTATGGCATTTGAAAACTTTATTTTTCTCTAATGTCATGTCTTACAAATCTTTATACTGGGTGCATAAGTACAAAAACTTTAACTTGAAAGCTTTAAACTTGAGTCCTTGGACTCGTTTCGTTCACTTTACAAATACAATATATGCATTTAAATACAAGAACTTATACATGCAAAAGCATAAAATCTAACTTATCAATGCAAAAGCATAAAATCACTTTAGAAAACTCTTTGAAAGTGTACTCACCTTAAGCTTGGGCTTAGCTCGGATGAGCTTCAAAAGCCCTCTCGTGATCCGGTCGGATGCTACTCACCTACACATGATAAGCACACTTAGAATGTGCTTAATATACAATGCAAAGATGCACTAAAATGCACCTAACTATACTAACTCTACAAAATTTTCTCTACACTAGTAGCTTCTCCTTTCAATTTCTCTTTGATCTATGCTATAAATTCCCAATTTTTTTGCATGAATCCTTCTTATATACCCCAAGGGGTGTCCCCACATGCTTCCCATCATAATTTGAAGCTTAAAACTCAAAATGGTCGTTTTTGACCTCTCCAACCCGAATGCAATGTACAACCCAACCCGTGCATGCTTTTGCTCCAATTTTTTCTCCCACACTCTTCTTATCTCTCAATGTGGTCACCCGAAAAATTTCGTTGAATTCCGATATCGTTTGGTAGGTGTTTTGGGCCAAAAACACCACTTTACGATCACTTTTTAAGAGGTTTTTTCACTCATTTCATTCTAAAACTTAGCTCTTCATTTCCTAGTGCTATACATACTCAAACCTATTCATACAATTCATTTCAACCCATAAAAGAAGTGGTTTTCGATGACAACTCAATATGTCTTTCCTAGGTGCTTTACAATGCATTACAATGGAATAACTTTCAATGCAATTCTAACATTTCTATAAGTTTGCTTGTCACTTAACCAACCTAAAATCATACTTAAAAAACATCTCAATACCATTGGATTCTTAGACTTCTCCATCTGGCCTTACAAGCACTACTATAGTCTAAGTCCATTTCTTTCAAGATTTTCATGTTGGTTCTTTTAGACAATTTGTCAAACACCTTGCCTACAATTCATTCTCATAATTTTCAATCCAAACTAACTCAAAACCTATCTCATGCCAACCTTAGTTCATCAATTTTAATAGGTTTCCATGCCATCTTTCACATGCTTTCAAGTCTCAAATAAATCATCTCTTAACATAGGTAAAAACCTCCCACCAAAACCCACTCAAACATCATCAAAATAACCAATAAAATCATCACTTTTAACTATCAAAAATGGCTTCAAAATATGAGAAACTAACCTGGATTGGCTTTGTATCTTGCTTCAAATTTGATTTCCTAGCTTAGGGATGCTTGATTGATGGATTAGAATGTGAAAATTGATTGAAACCAACCTTGATCACTTATCTCCTTGTCTTGGCCGAATCTTCTAATTCTTTTTCACGCCTCTCTCTTTTTTTCTTTGGTTTCTCACGGTTTGCTTGTTGTTTGGCGAGAATGAGTTGCAAAATTTGACTAAGTCTTCCTTTTATATAATAATAACCATTCCATAAACGCCCATCTTGCCTCTTAAATAATTAACTTATGGCACTTAAGTCTTGTTTATTCCATCTTGACCCATATCATGCAAACTTCTTTCAATTTAGTCCATAGGTCCTATTAGCTTATGAACTCCAATGGAAATGACTAAAATGCCCGTTCTTGTAACTTATTCTAAAATCTTATTCCATGACTTTTATCGATTTCTTTACACAATTAAAAGACTTGAATTTGACATTAGTCACTTAATTCTTAATCTTCTTCATCTCTTTATTGAACTCTTAAAAGATTTGCTTATCTCACTCTATGCTCTCGACTTATCTTGGTTACTTCTACCTATCTAGTCATGTATACGAATGAGGGTTTACAACAACTACTCTTCATTATCAAATGATATGGAGAATTCAAGATCATGCAATTGATCTTTCTTTGCCATCACTCACAGACACATTAGCACTGACGGTAGACTTAAAATTGACTCCTCACTTACTTTCATCCCGAAGCAGATCAATAGGGAAGAACTTATAGGATTGTTACCAGAACAATAGATAACTAGTTATAAGACTGTTTTCAAGTAGAAGGAACTAGTAATATCTCAAGAATCACTCTTGAGATCAAATCCAGATGAAACCACTTCCATCGTCTTTTCAAAGCCAAATGTTAGAGCAAGTGTTCCCCTTTTGAAGTTCTAGACACAGTTCATAATTACCTTGGTCAGTACAGTTTGCTCAAAAGAGCATTCAGTAGCCTACTTTCATCCAAATGAAGAGCTAGTCTTTTATTTCAAACATACACAAATTGGCCATTATCCTTTTAACATGGACTGTGACTGCAAAAGTTGTAGAAGAGTTTCGGATAGAGAAATTTAATAACCAAAGAAAAAGAAACCTAAAGATCCTTTATACTAGTTATACTTGGAAGATGATCCAACAGTTGGACTACTTGACGAGCCCTCAGGAAAATTTGATCATGTTGTCAAATATTCTGAGCAAAAACAACAAAAGCCGATCACAAACCCCTATATAGGATTGTGTGACCAACAGCCTAAGTCTCCACCACTATCACCACCATCCTCGAGCCTATATGCTCTTACACCACTACTTAGTTATGAGGAATCCTTGAAATGGATTGCCAAAAACGCTCCTTGCAAACCAGTACAAAAATTCACAAAAATATCCACTCCAATTCCAACAGTCATGATGATATAATCAATAAACCTATAAGCATCAACATCAAAATCCCCTGAAGATTATTTTTAGGAAAATGATAAAAGGAATTTTCCGACTCTTGTTGAAACTACAGAATGAAAACCAAAGATTGCATCTTCAACTATTCTGTCAGATGGATCGCTTAAGCCTATGTCACAAGCTGAAGCAATTCTTAACTGGCAAACAGAGAATGTTTATCAGCAAAACAAAGTCCTCAACAAATTAGATTACAAAGTTGATCTAATCGCTCATCAGATTAACTCTCCTACCTAGAATACAACAAGCTTATTGATCAAGTACAAAGGAAAATTAATAAGGTTCATAATGAACTAATGTACTTTATTAATACGACATAAGGTTTCTCTACAACTTTTATCAATAAGGAAGCTAAAATGAGAGATCTGAAAACCAGTTGGCATCCCTCTAAAAATAGCAGTATAAACAAACTGCATAGGTTTTCCAAGCTTTTCCTATTTCGCAATTATTGATCCTTTTGACAGTTCTATTTGGGACTCTCCTCTTTCATCTCTTCCAACATACAATTAACCATTTGTAACTCTTGACTTACAATTAGGTGCAGAAATGTTTTTTGGTTTGACTACTATATTTTATGAATATATCAAAAGACAAATAAAAGAAGAAAGATAACAAGTCAAACTAGTAAAAGAAGCGGCAAGAATTGCTAAAGAAAATGAAAGCAACAAGAAAAAATCAGAAAGCCCAGAAAGGTGACATCCTAAACTCCCCACATAGCTCATGGCCTCAAACCAGATTTCAGACTATCTGGTGAATACAGCTATGGGTCAAATCCCATTGGTAGTTCAGCTAGATCAACTGGAACAACCATAGTTCTAGACAATTATACCAGATCTTTCAGAAACATCCTCAGACTCTTTAATAGTACCATCAGTACTCCCTATTAATTATGACATAGTATCCCAAAGTCAGAACTCGGCCAATTTAGAACCAACTCTAAGCACAACAAATACAGATAACTTTGAACATTCTCTGGAATCCTCAAACCTAGACATTTAGCCATTGTTTATGAATATCCAACCTGAACCTCGGGTTAATGAACCAGAAGAAGGGATAATGATGAACAAGTGAAAGGAGAAAGGCCTCAGCCTCTACCCTACAACCACCTCCATCGCCGTATCATCATCCCTCAGGAAAAATTCATACCTTCACAGTAGACGATCTTCCACCTCACAAATGGCAAGATCGAGTGTTTGAATTTCAAGCATGTTTAAAATAAAAAATGCTAAAACTAGAAGCCTAGATCCAATAGGTTCTAACATAGTTTACCACCAGATTCATAGGCATCCTCTGAGATTGGTGGAATGGTTTAGGGCAGTACAAACAAATGCAATTTGTATAGTTCTTTACTTTGGATCAAGCACTTTATGTCTTCTATTCAAAATTTTATGGTCAGCCACAATCACATGAAAACCAGATAAGAGAGGAATATTTTCAAATGAAGCGTTGTTCACTCAAAAAACTAGATTTGGATCGATATTTCAAAGAGATGCTGAAAAGAAACCATGTTCTCAAAGGCATGGATGATTCTAACATGAAACAAGTATTCCTTGCATCAATCCCAGAATCTTTAAGTCAAGAAGCTACTAAATTGATGTAGGTTCAAGGCAAACAACTAAACCAAACCTCTTCTGATGAGGTATATCAGTTTGTGTTGAGTGCATTAGAAAAATTATGTGCTGAAAAGAAATTCTTTGACGATTATCTTGAAAGAAACAAACAACTCTCAAATATTTGTACCAAATCTGTACCAGATCTGGCTTACATATCAAGTGTAAGGAAGGAAAGCATTGTTCATACATCACATAAAAACAAAGACATATGAGAAATTATAGACGTGGAAAGATAGACAAACAGTTCCACAGCCATGGCACAAGAAGAAGAAACAGAGTCAAGTCTAAATGTTTTTTTTGTAAAAAGAAATTCAAGAAGCGATCAACAGACAGATGTTATCTTTATGGAAAGAAATGACATTTTATAAAATAATGTCCTACAAGATAAAAACAAGCCTAGAAGCTGATGCATGAGCTATCATAGGCCACTGGTCTTACATTCTCTGATAATAAATGATTAGAGCACAAAAATACGATTTTAATGTTAGAAAATTGATTGCATTTGTCAAAATATGTTATTTAATTAAACATTTTTATTTGATTATTTTTACGAATGCAGTTGGTTTAATCATTTGATTTAATGTATTTTTATGCTCATAAAACTGATAATTTTGACATAATTTATGGGTACTTATTTTGGGTTTGTAATGTTTTTCAAAAACAGAATCAAGAGACCCAATTTAAAGGATATCAGCTCAAGTGCACAAGACCCAAATGTTATCAAGGATCATCAGATAAAATAAGCCAGACCCTAAATGTCTCAAGGCTCATATACTTCCACCAACAAATCATTTTCAAATTTCAAAATGATTGAGCAATTTGTGGTGATTGATTGACATTTGATTTGTTTCTCAATTTGAAGAAAGATTGAGTGATTTGTGGGCATGAGTTAATATTTGATTTGAATTTAAAAATTTGAAAAAAGATGGAGTGATTTATGGGGATGAGTTGACATTTGATTTGAATTTCAAAATTTGAAAAATGACCAAATAAGTTGTGGTGATGATTATGGAAAGATTTTGAAATTGAAAGCTTTCCTTTCGGGTGAAAAGAATATTCTCTGGAGAGTCAACTTCTACTCCTATAAATAGGGGGTCTGATAGCACAACAAGGAACCAATTCTCAGAGAGCAAAGCAGTGTTTCAGAAAGAAAACATCTTGCTAAATTATTTTCATACTTTCTTTGTAGAATGTGTGAAATAATGAGCAAGTTAGGCTAAAGTTAGAGTGAGGCTGAGGGATGATCTTAATTGTAAAAATATTGTTATGCAAGTTTGATTTCTTTTAAGTTCTTAAATGTTTATGTTGAATTCTTTTGAAGTTTTAATTTCAGAGATTATATTTTACAATTTCATATAAATTCAGTCATGCTTTCTTTATGTGATTTACGTTTAAATTATAATTTCTGATTTGATATAATTATAAGTTGATTTTCGACTGCAATATTATCAAATTGGTATATTGTCGTTCTTAGATAACTTAAAATTATATCCAAGTTTGCTCTTAAATTCAAAGAATTTTACAAATGCTATTGGTATTTTTTTACTTGATCTCCAAATCCATATTTTCCAATTGTCTGTTTGGGATGTGAAACATGCAATTGAGTAACAAATAGAAATCAAACTTAATAACAGTAAAATAAACAATTAAGTGACCCTCAAAGCCTCGCTATTTTCTCTATTGGTTGTTTTATTATTGTTTTTGACTCATTCTTCATTTAAAATTCTTAAACAATTCTCATTTTAATTCTTCTCAATTATTTATTTGTAAAACCTCACTGTTTTGAATTCTTTTTGTTATTTAACTTCTTTGTGGGATCAATACCTTTAAGCTATACTACGATAACTGTTTAGCCGAAGGTGATATTTTGGGCTTAACCAATAAAGTAGAAAGTCTCTTTTCACTGGATGATGAATCATCACCAAAGACTTTTTTACAGATAGAGGTAAAGCAAGATTCCAACTCTAACTCTGAAATCTTAGAAAATAATAATAATATATACTCAGAAGACTATTGTTATCACATTCAACAAGACCCTTCAGATCAAAAGTCTATTATGTTTGTGTTTAAAATTCCATTAACTCTCATTTAAATCTACCCATCAAAGTATACAAAACCCAAAAGGATTGTTGAATTCTTTGACATTAGAGCTGTTAGAACCATCATAAAACCTACCATCTTTCCTGAATTTTGTTGGAAGCCTCATAAGGAATATTTCCAAACAGCCTATACTAAAATCCTCACAACCCACCTTATCAATCAGCCTGTCAAGATTCAAATCTTCCGTAACTATTACACATATCATTAAGTCCTAGATTCCAGAATCCATGAAAAATATATGATTTTAGGGTTTGATCTATATTTCAAGCTCTCCAATCTTAGAATACTTCCTATTGGAATTAAATACAACAACAGATCATTCGAGACTCTTGTGCAGAAAATCACATTGATTTTCTAAACAAGTGTTTACATCCTTTGTGAATCAATCCAGATTTCTTTATCAGCTTATCTTTTAAACTAAATGAAGATGTGAATCCTACCAAAGCAAGTCATTTAGGAATGAATCCTAAACATCTCTCACTTGCTCAGTAAGAATGTCATCAGCTTTAGATCCAAGGTCTTATTGAATCCTTAAGCTCTCCATGGGCTTGTAAAGCATTTTATGTGAACAAGAGATCTAAACGGGTTCGAGAAAAATTGAGGTTAGTCATAAACTATCAACCTCTCAACCATTTCCTTCAGGATGACAAGTTTCCAATCCCCTTTAGATCAATCATATTTGCAAACTTGTATAATGCAAAATATTTTTCTAAATTTGATCTCAAAGCTAGATTTTGGTAGATAGGCATCAGATCAAAAAACAGATGCAAAACAGTCTTTTGTATCCCAAATCAGTACTTCCAATAGAAGATAATGCTTTTTGGTTTAAAGGTAGTACATTCTCTGTTCCAAAAAACCTTCACAAAAATCTTTGAACCCATCATTTCCTCCTCTCTCATTTACATTAATGATATTATTTTGTTTTCAAAAGTTGAACGTAGTCATTACTAGTTACTTGTCAAGTTAGCTGACATTACTAAACAATATGGTATTATGTTAGCAAAAAAGAAAATAAAAATTGTAAAATCTCAAATTGAATTCCTTAGTATGACTCTGATAGAAGGAAAATATTAACCCCAGCCATATATTACCTAAGAACTTCTCAAGTTCTCTGATGTTCTTACTACTAAATCTCTAATTCAATAATTTTTAGGGATAGTAAACTATATTAGATCCTTTGCATTGAGACTGTCCATATGCACAAAACCACTTTCTGATTTGCTAAAGAAATATCTTTCACCATGGACAAGCAAACAGACATAAGCTATCATCACTCTAACAAATATATGTCAGACTCTTCCACCGTTGAAAATCCCGTCCACAGGAAAAAGAATCCTTCAGATGGATGCAAGTGATCAATACTGAGGAGCAGTATTGATAGAGCAAGATAAAGCAAACAACAGACATCTTTGTGCCTATAACAGTGGTCAGTTCAAACCTTCTTAAATGGATTATCACTCTACCTTCAAAGAAATATTGACAGTCAAATACACTATAAAGAAGTTTGAGTTCCACCTCATTGGTTATCTCTTTGTGGTAGAAATAGACATGAGTTCATTCTCTCAGATGCTTAAATTCAATAAGCATAAGCTTCCACACCAACAATTACTTTGTTGGGTATAATGGTTCTCGAGATTCTCCTTTACAATCAAACACATTAAAGGGGAAAATAATGTACTAACAGACTATTTGTTTAGATTAAAGCTAGCATTGTTTACAGTTCCACTCTTACCTTGTTACATGTTTACAGGTATGACTTCTTCCTTGCATAATTCAGAACCTGATACTCTACTAGAATTTCAAGAACTAGTTCAATCACAGTTCTAATTTCATAGGATCAAATCCTTGATGTTTCGTTATTAGACCATTTGCATAGAAAATCATAGTCAAACACTCTTAGATGCATTAGGAGTCCATCCAAATTATCAATTTTCAAAGGTATTTACTATTTCAGTTAATAGTTACTACCACCATTCTCTGTTTACAAAAGAACTTTTATGGTTTTTCTAGTATTTTTTACACATTCATTACATTATCATTGAAATTCCAAATCACATGATGTTCAGTACTCTAGAAAGGATTCAAAGAACTTAGATGATTCATTAAGTTCTTTGATTTCTTTTCTCCAATGGTTTCATTCTATTCCAAACTGGATCCAATAATTTGAAAGACAACCCTCTAGAAAGCAATGATCATTGTTCATCTTCCATAGACCTCATAAAGTTAGACCAGATGGTTTAATCTACACTCAACCATATTAAAAAAATATTGTCAATCACATTGTACAAGTATTTGGCAACACAAATAATTACCTAGCTTAGGTCTGACCCATTCAAAAAATCATTTTTGAAAAAAATCTGACTATACCACCTAAGATATGGCCAACCATGGAGGATGATGTACCATGGGAACAGTACTCGCAGCAGTACTTAGATAATCTCAAACAAGCTTAAGACAAATATATCATTACTTTGGTAGAGCAATTTTCACAGCAAGATTATCCCACATGGTACTATTCAGACTTATAGCTAGACACTACACAAGAAAGAGACATTCAAAAGGCCAAGACAAGATATGACCGTGCATAGCAACAAAAGAAGCAAAAAAAGATAAAGCCATCCTTGACAACCTTATCTTTGAATATACCAGATGATTTTGACTATGATGAAAAAATCATTGACCAAATGGCATTAGAAAAATACAAGCAAAAGCAATGTGACAAAGAGCTTTATGACGAAAGCAGTGACTCAATTGATGATCTGAAAAAAATGAATTTGTCAAACTCTCTCTCTAGAAATAGACCCTTGTTGGGCATTTGTATTAAAGGTTTGTCATCTCACCGAAAGCAGTAGATAAGCATTTATCAAGTCATCCATTTAGTTAAAAGCAGCAGTTAATCAACCGAAAGCAAAAAATAACTTCTCATTAATCCAAAAGTCTAGTATGAGACCAAGTGTCCATTTTACTTCAATTATTTTTTACTCTTATAACATGTGTCAACAACTTTTGTCAAAAGTATGCCACAATTTTCTCCTTTTACTGTTTCCCTTTTGACATCCGTAAATCTTATCTTTTAAGTGATGTGAGTGCTTATGTGTGTAGCTCAATAATTGAGCCAGACAGTTTTTTATATAAGGACTTTAGTTTGTAATTAAGAGAGAAGAGAACTTTCCAAAAATAAAATCTCGTTTGATCATCGAAATGTCTCATTAAAATACTCTTGTTTTCTTCTTGAATAGGGAGGGAAATGAAAGATATTTTGATCATTGTATATTTTGATAACACCATGAGAGTTTGAAGCCCTGGAGTCGAAGTAAGTCCTCGTGAAGAGTGAAAAATGGCAGTAATGATGTGATAGACATAGATCTCTTGAGTTGATTGAAGGATAGATATAAAAACTGATGCAGAGCCAATTTTTGCTGTTGGTAATGGTATCAAAGCTAGTTTTGGTAGTCGGTAATTTAAAGACGAAGATAGAGCACTCTTATGTTGTGATTTTTTATTCCATTCACAAAACTGAATACCAGTTTCTGACATGTACATATATTCACTAACTTGTAACTAACTTTTTGACTTTCTAATGAGGTGTCATTATCTTATTGGTACCATTTGAATGAGGTGTCCTATCTTATTGATACATGATGAAAGTCTGTGATAATTTTAACTTTATAACAAATATAAATATAATATAATTTTTTTAAAAGGGCTAGGGTAGGCTCAAGGCTTGACATCCAACTATGCTCCGTCCTTGTTTCTAGGCATCATTTACAAGCCACACCTCAAAACTACATTAGACATCCACCATCAGAAATGTAGATACTTACATAGATAAATCAACCACAGTCTAACATACTTCATGACTCGAAGATAAAGCTGAAGAAGCAAGGTTATGGGCTAGACACTTCCTAAAATGAAGAATCACTTGGCATTTGTAAACCCCAGCTTCCTTTAACAAGGCTTGAACATCTCTGAACACAGTATGAACTTTAGATAATTAGATAGCATTCAAGTTAATAACTATAGCAATATTAGAAGCATCTACCTCCACATCCTTAACCTACATTCCAATCAACTTGGCAAATTGTAACCCTTTCCTTATAGCCATTAGTTCACTCACTTCTGATGTGAACCCACCTCTGTTAAACACAAAGAGAGCTATCATAATCCTTCCATCCCAATTGTTAAAGGTTGCCCCTATCCTAACAACCTCCATTCTAGTTTAGCTGCCGTATTGGAATTCAACTTGAAACTACCTGTTGGCGACCCTACTTGTGGAACTGTTCCTATTGTCACCTACCATAATTGTTGGAGAAAGGGACTGTGCCACGACTTATAATTCTTATAACATGCCATCAACCCATTCTAAAAGGCTTGCTATACCTTGAAAACATTTTTGATGGATGACATTATTCCTATTCAATGAAACACCCCATAAAATCATACAAAACTTCTTAAGTTCCGTAATTGAAACTACAAAGGCTAACTCGCATACAATCTTTATAACAGTTTGATTTTTCTTTGCCTCCAGGATAGGCCAAAACTAGGATTATTCCCACACATCCAGTGCTATTGTATACTAGAACAATGCATGTTTCACCAGCTCTTCTTCTTCATCACACAAAGGACAACTTGGACATATCAGCAACGAACATTGATAGAGACTTGAAAGAGATGGGAAAGCCTCATTGCAAGCTATCCACATAAATACCTTTACTTTTAGAGGAATATTCAATCCCCACATTTGCTTCCATCATTGTTTGACAAATTCCGGGTTTGAGCCTGCTTCTTGAAAATGGTCCTGCAAGGCAACTTGATAACCACTTTTAACATTATAAATACCTCGCTTTTTGAAGTGCCACAATAAGAAATCCAATTTAACTTGTGAGCTAAGAGGAATGCAAAGTAGCCGAGTTATGTCCACTCTCAAAAACTAATTGGTGAAAATCATGATATCCCATTCTCTCTCTAGGAAGCAATAATGAGCTCACTTTCAATTCTTTGTCAAAACACTTGGTGATATGGTGGAAAGACTTTGGACAAGGTAGCCAATGGTCCTTAAAGAACTGGATTGATTCAACAGACCCTACTCACCACCGAATACCTTTTAATAGCAAGTTATGTCCCCACATTAGACTATGCCAAAGATAAGAGGCTGCTGGCTTAAGTTTAACTTGTAACAAGGATTCCCTTCTAAAGTACTTAACTTTCAGCACTATACCTATTAATGAATCCAGATTCATTTATAGCTTCCATACTTATTTTGCCAACAATGCTTGATTGAACATAGAGAGATCCCTAAACCTAAGCCCTCCCATTTCTTTAGGCAAGCACAATCGATCCCACCTTACCCAACTAATTTTCAATAATTTCACAACTTATAATGAATTTACATCTACCTCTCTAACCTGTGAAATAATAATAAAGTAAGGATAAATATCATTTCGTTACCATATTTTGAGATAATGTCAAAATTTTAACTATATTTGAAAACATATCAAATTTCCCCAAATTTTGGAAGGACAATCAAATTTGTTACTCCCATCAGTAACGACCGTCAAACCGAACAGAAAGTAACAAAAGACAGTAGATTCTGCGCCTATCTTCGAAAACAACTTTGTTTTGTTTTTGGACGAAAACAACTTGTTTTGTTTTTAGACCCAAACATCTTCATCAACCCATCGACGACAACAAGATTCTAAAACAAACCCTTTTGTCTGTCCGCGTTTTATCTCCGCAAGAATCGAGGTTGAAGGGTGCAAGCAATGGCGCCTCGGGTGGTGACGGTATCACAGGACGGGAGTGGAGATTTCAGGACGGTGCAGGAGGCCATTGATATGGTGCCTCTCGGCAACACTTGCAGGACTATCATCCGGGTGTCTCCTGGTGTTTACAGGCAGCCTCTCTACGTCCCCAAGACCAAGAACTTTATCACTCTCGCTGGAGTCACCCCTGAGAGCACCCTTCTCACCTGGAACAACACCGCCACCAAGATCGAACACCACCAGGTCCACTTCCAACTGGGTTCCTCACACTCTATGCCCAAATGGGTTTTTTCTTGTTTTTGGTTTTGGTTTTCTTGATGTTTTGTTTTGTTTTTTCAGGCTTCCAGAGTGATTGGTACCGGGACGTTCGGGTGTGGGAGTGTGATAGTGGAGGGAGAGGATTTCATTGCTGAGAATATCACTTTTGAAAACTCTTCGCCTGAGGTGCCTTGCTTTGCTCTATTCAATCTTGTATTTATTTATTCATTCATTTCTTGTTTGTAGAGCTAGCTGAAAATGAGGTTGCGGGTATATTGGATTCGGAGGTTTTAGATTGGTGTCTCAGTTTGGCTGTTTGAGTTCTCGGTTAAATGTGGAGACTTGTTGCTTGAAGTTGTAGATGTATTCCGTTTTGTTTTTGTTTGTTTTCGTGTGTATTCTCGTTATTCAGGGTGGTTGTGAATGTCGGAAGACTAAAATTGTATGTAAAAATATTTGATTTGAGCATCTGGGAATTGTTTAAAGATCAGATACTGAATTGATTTGTTGCTTTGGTCGGTTGTTTTGTAAGTGCATTTAAGTTGTAATGTAATGTTTTAACTCCCTTTGTTGGTATGTGTCTCTATCAATCTGTGTGTATCTTCTGCATTTAGGGTTCTGGCCAAGCAGTTGCAACCAGAGTAACAGCAGATCGATGCGCCTTCTACAATTGCAGGTTTCTTGGATGGCAGGTATGTTATGTGTCGAATTATGTTAATCTATTGGATTTATGATTATGATATGTTAAAGAAATGTCAAATTCTTAACCAACTGTATTGATTCTTTGAACTTATCAGAATAGACGATAGAATTAGTTCAAACAATAACTTTGCTGGTGAATGAATGGAAACATTGTAAAAGAGAAGAGAAAATTCCAATGAGCATGCTTGTTCATTATCATCCAAGAAACTTTTGGCCAAGGGCAATGTAACAATGGTGTCCTTCTTAAGCTGTGTAGGTAGACATTTTAGGCTTTTGATTGGAGCAACAACGTCAATTTGACACCGGAATATCCAATCAGACCAATATGTAAGAATGGGCCTAGGAACTGAAATGATGCGAAGATAATTCTGTTGAATCTTACAAAATTTTGATGGTTCCATCGAATGAATTTGAATCTAAATCATTTTAGCTTTGAGCAAACAAACTTGTGCTTCTGCTAAAAGATTGCTGCTTGAATTTTCATGTAGGATACGCTGTACTTGCATCATGGAAAACAGTACCTGAGAGATTGCTACATTGAAGGAAGCGTGGACTTCATTTTCGGGAATAGCACTGCTCTCTTGGAGCACTGTCATATCCATTGCAAATCCCAAGGTTTTATAACTGCACAAAGCAGGAAATCTTCTCAGGAGACAACTGGTTATGTGTTTTTGAGGTGTGTGGTCAACCGATAATTTATGCTTTTGCTTTCTCTATTTTTTCTTTTTAATCGATAGCCTAGTAAATGTTCTTTACAACTTTTTTATCTTGTTCTACCTTGATAGAGTTCATGATCATGACAGATATCTGTCTCAACTAATTATTTTTTCTAAAACACAGAAGTCTGACATTTGAGCTGCTGATCTCTAATTATCATTTTTCATCTGGGCTCATTTTTTCACATTGCTAGTCAGAATGGAGTTGGTTTACACTAGCTTGATGACCTAGGCTCGTTCTCTAAACCTCAAAACTTCTATTGTTTTTTGAAGACTACTATGATTGGGAGAGGAAGCATGGAGTTCCATTTAATGGGGCTCTGATACTAGATTTTTCGAGTTCTAAATGAGGAACAATTGCTATGGTTATGAATCATGAGATATATGAATAGATAAGTTATTTTCTGTAATGTTAAATTTCTTACATGATGGAAGAAGTGCTCAAATTTAAATTGCTATCCAAAATGGGCTAAGTATATGAAAGCGATGTGTTTTTATTGTTCTCTCTGTTCTTGTCGAAGAAGAACAAAACTCTCGCACCACAATTTTTCCCAAGATGCTACACTGTTCATGATATAGAAATGAGACTGATCTTGATGAGTATCACCTGTGTTTGCATATCATAAACATGCTTGATTCAGGTGGACCCCTCTCGATGCTTACTTCTTGTTGCCTCGTAATTCATGTAGTATCATTACAGGTTATTGACTATGCAAGATATTATAAAATGAGCTCGATTCTTTTTAATTCTGGGGCAATATATGTGATCAATTTTTCTGGATGTGGCTATGTCTATTGTGTTCTTGGAAATGTTTCCTGGATATTCTGTTCATAATTGTTCTTCAATTACATTCCTCATAACTTTGTAGCTCACTAAAACTGGTTCGGATGCTTGTTTATATGGGGCACCACCATTCTGATGAAAAAAGAAAACACAATTACATTGGAAGGATCATGCCTGCAAAAATGTATTCTAGTTCTTTGATATTACTCTTGTTCCCTATATATATATATTGCTCTGCATAATCTTATTGCTTTTACTTCTTTCATTAATAGTTTTTTGTATTGATGCAGATGTGTGATCACTGGCAATGGAGGGAATTCCTATATGTATCTTGGACGGCCATGGGGACCTTTCGGAAGGGTGGTCTTTGCATACACATATATGGATGCATGCATCAGACACATAGGCTGGCACAACTGGGGCAAAGCTGAGAATGAGAGAAGTGCTTGCTTTTATGAGTACAGGTATCTTGTTTGTGCACAATTTTTTAACTGAGTTAGGTAGCCTGTATCGGGATTTAAGAACTATTCTTCCAAAGAATGGGTTTGACTGCACTGCCCAGATCAAGTTTGGATGATAACTTGCTTATTATTAGAAATAGTATGCCGTTAAATTTTCATCCCCTGCCATTTTAATTGAATGAGTTTGGATTTTTCAATCGAAACTGCAGGTGTTTTGGGCCAGGTAGCTGCCCTGCAAAACGTGTGACCTGGTGTAGAGAACTGATAGATGAGGAAGCAGACCAGTTTCTCGCACATTCTTTTATTGACCCAGATCCTCAAAGGCCTTGGCTTGCTATGAGAATGGCCCTTAGGTTACCTTATTCTGCTGCTTAGACGTTATAACTGAAGATTCAGTCCCAGAAAATAGTCGGACGCTTTGCTGGCCATTGAAATCATAGGTGTGCAATAAGTTAATGACTTGCAATGGCTATTTCAACTCCTGGTTTTAAAAGAGATGTGAGAGATGTCATGCAGTGCCTGTTTATGTCATTTTTCTGTGGGAGACCAAACATGGTTGTTGATTTCTGAATTTTTCCACTTCTGCTTCACAACTTAAATCTGAGTGTGACACTATGTATCATGTATTTATTTGTATGCAATTGGAGAATTGTTAAAGAAATACAACATTAAGTAATTAAGCAACTATATATGGTTATAGAAAATAATATCGAGTGCATATTTCTTTCGTTTCACTTGAATTTCGATTTATTTTTAGACTTAAAAGTTTACATATGATTATATTTCTTTTGTGTCACTTGAATTTCGATTTATTATCAGACTTAAAAGTTTACATATGATTATATATTAATATATATATATATGGAACTTCGAGTTCTGAGAGTCATATTCTATAAATTTTAAAGCTTTGTTCATATGTGAACTTTAGGTTGACAAGTAAGCTTCTTTCCCCCCCACCCCCTTTTTTTTTCCCATTATTTCACATATTATAATTTGGAAGTTATTTATATCGTTTTTTGAAATATTGTAACTTCAAGTTACGATGTGATTGTATTTTGTAATTACATGTCCGGATTTGATTGTAACTTAAAACTTTTGTTAAATTAAAATGTTATCTATTGAGAGATATGAACATCTCTCAATAGATAACATCTTTTGAGAGATCTTCATATCTTCCCGACATTATCTCGTAAATATTTATATCCTCACACAATGAATATCTAAAACTATCAACATCTATTCCATCTCAAACCATTTTCCACAAAATGACATGATGAAAAGACACAACCGCCTTGCAATGAATGTTTTCAACAACATTGTAGTGACTTCTCAAAACATCTATTGTACTTACCTCTCCAATGAAGATGTCCAAGAGCTTTGCCAAGATTCGAGTTGAATTCTTTGAGAGAGATTTAGGTAGGTTACCAATATCATAAGAGAGAAAAGACAGTGAAATAAGAGCGAGAACAATTTTAAAAAAAAAAAAAAATTGCTAATTTGAACTCATTAAGGGTTTTTTTGATAGTGTATCTACTTAGATGATATTAAAACTCAAATTATTAATTGATTGACAATATCAGGTGGGAATGATGATAAAAGTCACCAATTTAACTTAAAAAATAAATAATAATTCAAATAATACACATGTATATCATCATGATTCTAAATGATTAATTGCATGGTTGATTTTTACTTACTATTAAACTAAAGATATTAATCCTATGCTATAACATAAAAACACAATATCATATTTCAATGTCTATGTATACATGTAATTTGGATCATAATTTATCAGAACCACTGAACTTTTAGTTTTAATTAATTCTAGGATTCAGAATTTCTAGATTTAATTTAGAGGGCATCTAGTTTAAGATTTTATTGAAATTTGAATCATTTTAAAAGTTTGAGTACATTCAATTAAGATTTCTGAAGAGTCCATCAAAAGTTAGATATATTCAATCTAGATTTATATGAAATTTATTGAAATTCATATAAATCTAAGTGTATTTAAATTAGATTTGTTTAGATTTTATTGAAATTTATATAAATTCAAGTGTATATAATTAAGACTTTTGAAAAGTCAAATCAAATTATGTGTATTCAAAAAATCAATTGTTTTGTAGATATTATATAAGTTATGAAATTTAATGGATTTTGTTAGATTTGAAAATACAATTTGTGAATAAAAAAGTTTATCACAAATTTTGCCATAGTCCCAATGATTTAATTGGATTTCATAAAAAATTCTAATAAGGATAATCTCAAAAACTTATTGTAGTTTGTAAAAATGTTCATTTTATCACTTATAGTTTCATTTTTTTTTTCCAAAATCTCTCTTGATGTTAATAAATTAAAACAAAATATTCATTTTGTCACCTATGACTTCATCATCAATCTATGACTATCAAGAGTATTGTCGTCTTTTCACACGTCTTTAGGGGGTATTTTGAGTGATTTTATTAATGTTAGAGGAGATTTTGGATAAAAATGAAAGTCTAGGTAGTAAAATAGACATTTTTGTTAACTACAGTAGATTTTTTGGGATTATCTCATTCCAATAAAATCTATATGAAATCTATAAAGTCTATGAATTTCACCAAAATTTATCATTTAAAATACTCAAGTAAATTCTTGATTGAATACCAACTACTTAGCAATTTAAAAGCTTTAGATTTTAAATAATTTGAAAATCTAGAATTTATGATTTTAATTAATTTGCGAATATAAAACTTCTCATTCTAATTAAATTAAGAGCATAGAGCTTCTAGTTCTAACTCATATGCAAACTTCAGGTTACTATAACAAAAGGTCGAAGAAAACAAAAATAATGATATGTAACATATGCTTAACGAGTTAACTTACCTTCGGACATTGAAGTTCCACAACAATGACAATCCCTTCATAACATACATATAAAATTATTTGAATCAAATAGTCTAAAAGAAAGTCATACGAATGAAATCCCCATACTTAGAAAATTCAATTCCATTGATTTAATTGATTGTTAATGATTGAATAATTATCTAATGATAAAACATAATAGAATTTATATTATGAAAAAATATGTGTATATATTAGGAAAATTTCAATTTCGTCTTTATGTTTTGAAAAACCTTCATTTTTTTAAACACGAATTGATTTATGAACTCGTCATCCTTAAATTTTAAGGAAATTCATTAGTTTCGTTCATTTGATCAAATTTTATTCTCAGTTTTCGCCTTGCAATTGCCTAACCTTCAAGTACTAATTTGAGTGTAACTTTCTCTAGAAAACTTTGATTCATAAACCGTCAACGACTATGAAAATTAAATATCCGTGACTTTAATTTAATAAATTATAACTCAAGTAACTCAAATTGAAGACTCCATACAAGCTCACACAAGAGAACCTCTCTTTTTATCTAAAAATCGCCATTTCAACTCTTTTCTTATTGAAACCTGAAATATAACACAAAAACACAAAATACTATAGAAATGCTAATTTCACAAGAAAACATATCATAAAATAAACATAAAATATGAATATCATAGACTTAACAATCATCCCCTCTTAATGCATTTATTTTGGTTTAACACCTATAGAATGTTCTTAACTTGCTTTTCACCCCTATGACCATTAGGTTGAACCAACGGTTGGCTGACATCAGGAACAAAAATGATGAATTTCCTAAAACTTTAAGGATGATAGGTCTATAAACCAATTCGCAATAAAGAAGTAAAGATTTTCCGAAACATAAGGATAGAAATTGAATTTCCATTAATGTATTCCATACCACACATACTTATATACCTAAGGCCTTGTTTGTTTTACTAGATTGGACTGGGATTAGCTTAATTTCAGTCCAATCCCGCGTTCGGAGGTGGCATGAGTTTGGATAAATCTAAACTCATCTCTAAATTAGGTTTCGTTTGGTACAACTTTTTTAAGTATATCTTTTAGAATTAGATGTTTTGGAAGAAAATTATTGTTTGTTTAATTGTCAATTAAAAAAATTCTTTTCAATTATAAATAGTTTGGTTAAATTATTTTTGAAACACTTTTAAATTATTAATTTACCAAAAAGGACATGAGGGAGGGTAATATATTCGTTCTAGGAATGTAATTGTTTTAACGTCAACCATAAAAAATTAATAAATCGTAATAATAATAAAGATTTTATTACTCTTTATCAATTTTTCACTCCTAGTTTAATTAGCCTCAAGAAATAAAAATGTTATATTTCTCTACCTTTTTTTTTTTAATCCATTTCATGATTATCGTAAAATTTACTTATACCTATTTCAGACTTGTAGATTGATTTTGTTTCTCTATTTTTTTTTTTCTTCAAAAGAAAAGCATTTATTTAGATTTGTTAATAAGGTTTTACATCTTCAATTTTATTTGATCTAAGTAGATTTTCGATAATATCTTGTTAATGAAATACTATGTGACTTTTCAAATAATTCTCTTCAAAACAATTAAATAAAATATAGTATCGTTTTAAACTTGGTCATAATATTTTCCCAACCAAGTCTATTGAAGTGACCATTTGGTTGATTGCCTGCCAAGGTCTCATTAATACAGATTTTGATGAAAGATTCCACGGTAGAATCATTCCATTCTGCCTTGGTTCTTTTTTGATTTTCTTCTACAAGGGTTTCCATTCTAAATAAATAAAATACAGAAATTGCTACAATTAAAAAGGTATATCTAAATTAAGAAATCTATGATTAAAATAGATATACTTCAAACTAGAACTGTTTGTGAAACATAAAAATGAAATAACTAATCACAGAACATGCATGTAATAATATTAAAACTAAAAATTAGTTTTTTATATATATGTATATATATATCATTCCATTACTTCAACAAATCACTTCATTTATATCAACGAACCAATAATGAAACCAATTGCAGTATATATATATATATATATATATATATATCAATGAACCAATAACAAAACCAATTGTAGTATATATATATATATGTATTTATGTATATATATATCAACGAATCAACAACAAACCAATTAAAACCAATTGCATTATCTATGTATATATAAAACAAATATGTCATATAATATTCATAACAATAAGATAAAAAAAAATTGCAGCCAAAACCAATTCAAATAAAAAAAAAAAACTCAAAATATAGAAAAATTACTGGTTAAAGAGGAGTTCTCAAATGTTTTTATGAAATAAAAAGTGGATGAAAGTGGAGGATATGTGTTTATATTTATAAAAACAATGTAATAAGGTTATAAGAGTATAAAGATATTAACAAAATAAAATAAGGGTAGATTATGACATTTTAATCTTTTAAAAAAAGCTCAAAAAGATTTACTCGGAAAAGCTCAAATTTTGAGCTTCTCCGAGTAGACATTTTTCAACTTTTTAAATTTTCTAAAAACTCTATTGGAATGTTAACCAAATGACGCAAAAAAAGATCAAGTAGAACTTTTGGTATTAAAAAAGTTTTTTTGGTCAGTAGATAAGCTATACCAAACACACAATTAGTCCCACAACATGAGACTAATTATAAAAGAAAAAAAAATAAATTAAAAAAACCTCATGTTCGGCTCATCCGTCACCATCTTTCGCAGCCGTTGACATACTTAGCAAAGTGGCATTTGCCACTAACGCCTCCGTCATCATCTTCAAACCGTTGATGACCTCCTCATCTGCCACAGCGACGCCGTCCTACTTTGCCCTTGATGCTACGCTATCTTCATGATCAACGACACCGTTATGCTCTACTAGATCTTTGCAGCATCGTTGAGCTTTTTTTCCTCTAGATCTTCGCTCAAAAGAAGAGATAAGTGAACCACAACAATGAACCAAGAAGAGAGAAGTGGGAAGTGAGAATAGAGGAGAATCCCACGACCAAATGATGGGTTGAAGATGGAAATGAAGAAGACGAAGAGAGAAGTTGTAGTGGCAAGGTAGATGAGATGGTGAAGGCAAAATGCTCCAATCAAACTTCAACTTTCAATGAATTATTTATATATAAATATTAAATTATATAATTTTTCATATCCAATCCCGTATTATATTAAACAATATACGATATTATTTTTAACTCTATCTTAGCCACATTAAATATATTACAATACTATCTAATCAAATACTATGCAATTTAATTCTTTAAAAATAATTCAATCCAATCTCGTATGACAAATGGGAGGTACAAAGTTAAATGCATAGACGCATTAAGTTGGTGTCTGACGGTCCGCATCTACCATTTCCCATGGTCTGGTGTGACAGAGACTAAAATGAAATATGAAATATGAAAATGAATAATAAATTTTGTAATTGGTTTTAATTATTCTCCAGATCCAAATCCAACTTGTTCAACCAACCAACACACACACACACACACAGACACTGTCAATAGATCTCTTCATTTCTCGATTCGTCGAAATTGAACTCCCAATTCATCGAATTGTTTTGTTGATGATTCTTCTTCTTCTGTCTCTCTAACGAAGAAATGGAACCACAGACCACGACGTCGTCGTCGTCGACGCTGACGAAGACGGTCTCCGATGTGGGGATCCAGAGCCTCTCGTCGATCCTCAACAACCCTAACGTGGCCTCTGACGCTTCCTGGGTCGCCTGGTGGTCCTCCTCCTCCTCCGCCCCTCAAATCTCTCCTCCCGAATTCGCTCCTCTCTCCAAAACCTCCTCCTCCTCGGACGTCTCCCGATCCGACTTCTCCTCCTACCTTTCCTCCATCTCCGACCCCTACGCTCGCTTCGAAGACATCCGCCACCACTCCTCCTCTACCGACCAGCTTCTCGATTTCGACTCCTCCTCCGCCGGACAAGGCGAGGCTCTCGTCGCCTGCCTCCGCGAGGTTCCCGCTCTCTACTTCAAGGAGGACTTCTCCCTCTCCGAAGGCGCCACCTTCCGCGCCGCCTGTCCTTTCTCCAACGTCTCGGAAAACGTCGTCCTCCAGGAGAAGCTCTCGCAGTACCTGGACGTCGTGGAGCTGCATTTGGTCAAGGAGATCTCCCTCCGCTCCAACTCATTCTTCGAGGCCCAGGGCCAGTTGCAGGACTTGAATCTCAAGATCGTCGAGGGTTGCAGTCGTATACGCCACCTGAAGGAGACCATTCGCCTCCTCGACGCCGATTTGGTCGACTCCGCTAGAAAAATTCAGGATTTGAATTCTATTAGGACTAATCTGTTGGCTCTGCAAGACAAATTGAGGCTTCTTTTGAATGTCAACCAGGCGTTATCTGCTCTTAAGTTGGTAAATTTGCTTTCTTTTTAATCTTGTATTCGTAGACATTCAAATTAATTTTATTAGAATTGCAAACAATATTCGAATTGATGTTGGAAAATGAGTTGTTTTTAATGTTTCTGTTTGTTACACAGCTTGTTGCGTCCGCAGATTGTGCTGGCGCTTTGGATGTAACAGATGACTTGCAGCATTTGTTGGTGTGTTTTTGTCCGACTGATGAAATCTTGCTTTAACGTTTAAGTGTTGTTTGTATTTTTCTTATTTTTCTGTGTTTGATAGGATGGAGATGAGCTTTCGGGACTACATTGCTTTCGTCATCTTCGGGGGCATGTTACAGCTTCGATAGATTCCATTAACGGGTAAATTATCTATAATCTTTGTTGAAATTAATCTGTGGTCACTATGGACATCTCTGCTTTTGTAGCCTGATATTATTTATTTTGTAGCTTGTCAATGAAAGTGGGGAAAAAAAAAATTTCGTGACATGATATTTGCTTGTGCTTTTGCTCACTTAACCTAGAGTAGTGCCTTTTCATTCTTTTTCAACTGGACTGCTATTGAACTTTGTTCCTGGAATTAGGGCAGCTGGTTGACATGATCCATGTCTGGCTGAGTTGCTTCTGAGTTGTCTAAATGACTAATAAAGAAGTGATTCAGATGCAGGATTCTGTTGTAGGAAGTGGCTTATATAGTTTAAAGATTGCATCAGATAGTATTTATTGTTATGAGGGTTTGTTGTCTTCTACAGATTTGGATACCTTTTTCTTCTATTGCTTACTGGGGGGTAGGTTTAGGATAAATCTTGATTTACAGATTTTTTTAACGACAGAAATAGTTTAGGATTATAATTTTGAAGTGTTTTTGAATAAGCTTAATGTTTAAAGCAATGGTGGTTGAACTTCAAGAATTCAACATATAAAACTTAAAGGATGTTGAAATTTAACTTCTACAAAAACCAGTAGTTGCCATCTTTAGAATCTCTGCATAAGTTGTGCAATATATTGTAATGAAACACTGGTGTTTTTGGTACATTGCATGTTTTCTTAGCTTATCATTCCTCCTATGCTCCTTAAAAACCTTGTTAAACCTTTTGCGACTACAGTTTTGTCTTTCATCATATTTTTGATTTACATAATGCTCATCCTTGTTTTGGCCTTTTTTTCTATTTTAAACAAATAATAGAATTGGTTATATTTTTTATTTACTTATTAAATTTATTTATGTAGCATTCTTTCAGCAGAGTTTATGCGTGCTGCAATACAAGATGCTGGGGATTCAGATGCGATTATTTTATCGAAAGCAAAAGCAAGGACATCCTTTTCTTTAAATGGGAAATATGATAAAGTAAGCTTAATTTAAGATGTTCTCGGTTGAGACTGAGGTTCTTGTTTATTCTTATTCTTCCCCTTTACACACACCACCGCACGCCCACACCGCGCACCCCCCCACCCCCTTCTCTTTTTTGAGTTTTACTTTGTTATATAAAATGCAGTCCCTGTAAGGAAAATTAATATCATGTGACTCATGTCATTTCAAAATTGAGGACTGGTTTTAGCGATTGGAGCCATTTTTTACATATTTATTTCCCAAATCCATAAATTGAGCTTTTTGTTGCAGATAGTTGGGCATTTTGGTTGCTTTACATTAGAATTTAATTTTGAAATGGTAGATTCTGGGAGCCTTTTGTTTGAATGTATGTTCATGGATACATACCACACAGTCATCAAATTAGAGTACCTTGCTTTATACTTATAGCTTTAATTTGCCAATCTGTATATTGGAAAGCTCTAAGATTGTGGATGAGATTATAGTAGCTCAAGTAGATAAAGATGGGCTGGTAAATGCAGATGACAGAAAGAAAGAACTCAGGGAGATATCTAAAATGACGGAAAGTATAATTTAGAATACCCCAAAAATCCTTATACAATAGACAATATTTTCTAATAAAGCAGGGTTTGGATAAGTCATTGCTGGTTGGATATATAGTCAATAATACATCAAGGCACACAACCAGAAATTGATGAAGGAAAGGTTGAAATACTTAACGGTCTCGTTTATGATGGTTCTAGGTATATTGCATTAGCTAAAAGGGAACAACTAGCCACTCATATAACCCATTATTAATTTCAAAGGCAGTTTTCCTCATCCCAATTATTTTGAATGGATGATAGATATAAATATCATATCTAGCATATTATCTAATTATTTGTTGATGGCACAATTGCCTGCTTATGCCTGTCAACTCCCATTGACCATTGTTGTTTTTTGTTAGTGTCAGTAAATCAATTATGGCTCGAGGATTATCTTATGGGTTATTATGAAAAACCCCCTGGAATGAAAACTAATGGAAATTTACCCCCCGTTTTTAAATTATTAGGTAAACCGCCCCCCACCGTTAACTTTTCATCTAAAATGTTAACATTTTCCGTCCAAACTAATGAAATGACCAAAATACCCTTAATAACATTTTCCGGTCAAAATTTCTGGTTTCCGGTTGAAGAAAAAATTTGAACCCAGAGAGACCAAAATCAAATTTGAAATCAAAACTAAATCTAGAAACCCAAGTCAGTCACCATTATCATCAAAACATCAACATCTAACCACCATTATCAACATTAATTCACAACATCAACAACAATTTGAGAAAAAAAAAAACCCGGACCCAACAGAGACCCATTGTACTACAAACCACCAAGAACAACCATCAACCACCCACCCACCACCCAGAACAACCCTAAATCAACCACCCACAACCACCACAAACCACCCACCACCACACCCCACCCAGAATCGTCTGGTGCTAAGGTTCGAAACCCAGAATCGGACTGGTTCTGGGTTCGCGAAACCTAGAACTAGACTGGTTCTGGGTTTCGCGAACCCAGAACCCGTCGGGTTTCGCGAACTGGTTCTGGGTTCGCGAGAACCCGGAACCGTCTGGTTCTGGGTTTCGAAACCCAGAACCAGATAACCAAAAAAGAAAAAAGAAAAGAAGAAGGAGATGGAGGAGAAGGGTGTGGATTGATCGCCGGCGAGGGAGGCGACAGATAAAGAGAGATGGGCGAGTGAGAGAGAGAAGAAAATGATGAAGTGAGGGAGAGATGAAAGGGCAAGAGACCGGTAGAGAGAGAGAGTTGAAATAAAATTACATATTCAATTACCATTTTACCCTTCAAAGTTAACATCATCCGGTTTTTTTAACCGGTAGGAGGCGGTTTACCTAATAATTTAAAAACGGGGGGTAAATTTCGATTAGTTTTCATTCCAGGGGGGTTTTTCATAATAACCCTTATCTTATTATCCATTTTTCCAGGGCTTATCTACTGGTTTGTTTAACTTAGTGGGCTATATATATGGGTTTAATGCAATAGGCTGGTGATTAGGTCATTTTATGCTGGACATCTTTGATAGGTTGCAATATGTTTGGTGAGTCTATATATATGACATCTTTGATAGGTTGCAATATGTTTGGCAAGTATGTATGTATTTATATATATATACAGAACTTCTATAGTCAATGTCTCGTAACTTAAAAAAGTTAGGACGAACTAATCAAATTCTTCTATTTTATTTGAATTAAATGGGAGAGAAAATTTTTTTAGGAGAGAGAATGCAATGGATGAATTTGATTAGTTCGTTCTAACTTTTTAGAGTTAGGAGATATTAACTATAAAAATTATATATATATATATATAATTTAGTGACTACTTATTATTCTTCAGAGAAGTCCAAAAGCTGTTTCTGGTCTCATTTCTGGCTGATCAAAGGCTGTTTAATGCTTGACATCTTTGATAGGTTGCAATATGTTTGGCTAGTATGTATGTGTGTGTGTGTGTGCGTTCATGTGCGTGTGTATATATATATAATTTAGTGACTACTTATAATTCTTCAGAGAAGTCCAAAAGCTGTTTCTGGTGTCATTTCCGGCCAATCAAAGCATTTTCCCTGTCCATCCTAGCTATGAAAGTGTTTTGAGATGATGTCCTCTGGTCATTGATGCCAGAAATACAACTCTTATGTAAAAAATTATACTAATTTGTTGAGCATTATATCCTGACTTTGTGTATGCAATATGAGCAGTCAATTGTGTCCAGTTTTAGTTTCCAATAATAATAATAATAATAATAATAATAATAATAATAATTGTGTCTAGGATTTTGTCATCTGTCATGTCTTAAGAGTGCTTCTTTATTGTCTGTCTTTGATATAGTTTAAATGACTACTGTAATCAAATTGTTTTTGTTATTATGGACCTTTAAGATTCAGTTTGTTGATGTAACTTGTGAACTGATTACTTGGTTTAATTTGTTAACAGGTTGTATTGGATGAGGAAGAAACATCTAGTTTTCGAGATCGCTTTCTTCCTCTCATCATTGGGTTGCTCAGAACAGTAAGTAATTTTCTGATACTGTTTTGTGTGTTATTGTTCATTTCCATTGTTTTGAATCATGATATTCGATCAGCTTGACTGGGTTGATTGATCTTATAATTCTTCCATTTCTACTGTAAAATTATGGAGTTGGGCCCTGGGCTCGGTAAATGTCTAACAAATTAATGGCTGTTGACAGGGGAAGCTTCCCTCTGTTTTGAGGATGTATCGTGACGCACTTACTGCTGATATGAAAACTGCTATTAAGACTGCAGTTGCAGAGCTGCTTCCTGTGCTTGTTGCTCGACCTCTTGAGTCAGATTTCACACCTGGAGAGCGGACAGTGGATCCAGATGGTGAGATTTTAATAATATTATATCGTGTAATTCTGCTTCCTTGCATATAATGTGTTTGTTACTTATGTATTTGTCTTTTTAATGCTAATGTGGTAACTCAGGTGGTGGATCATCACTTGCTAGCAAGTTGCGGAGCCTGTCATCTGAAAGCTTTGGTCAGCTCTTGAGTGCTATTTTCATGATTGTTCAGGTAATGTATATTTTACTGTCTGCTTATGCCTGGAGCTGTTAAAAGTTTTTAGATGATATCAAGGGCATGTGTCATATATATTTGTTACATGTGATCAGAAATAATTTTGTAGTCTGGTGTACACGTGCAGAATGCTCGACAAAATGGTGACTAAGATTAGCTCCAAAAGATTTGAGCTACAGTGCATGCCAAGATATTATGTATTTGAGCTACAGCACTTACCAAAATATTAGTTACTTGAATCACATAATTTTATAATAAAAAATATAAATAAATCAAGATGAAAACCTTCTTGTGAGTTGATAATGGTATGAGCATTTTATGGGCGTGTTCAATTGAATAATCCAAGACTAAAACTTTCTTGTTGTGTTTCGATTTGGATATTTAGGATGCACAAGTTTCTAGGAGTATCTAAGATGCGATGGTTTTCTTGTGAAAATGCTAACTTATTCTACTCATCGAGTCAATTATGCCCCAGGAACAGGGGAAAGGAGTTGGATACATCTCTGGAGTAGGGGTGGCAAAACGGGTTGGCGTGTCGGGTTGAATTGTATTCGATTCGATTCGTTTATGAATTCGACCAATTCGATACGAATTCGTTTATAAAGCGGGTCGTTATTTTTGGATTCGACACGAATTCGTTTATAAATGAATGACACGACACGACACGATTAATTCGTTTATTAATGAAATCATAAAAGATCCAAACCCATTAACCCGTCAACCCGTCAACCCGTTAATTTGTTTAACCCGTTTAACTCGTTTAACCTGTTTAATTCGTTTAACCGGTTTAATTCGTTTAATTCGTTTAACTCGTTTAACTTAAATAATATTTTAAACACAAATAAAATAAATAATTCACAACTAACAACCTAATTCAACACATAAAAACCAACACATTAAATCAACTACATAACATTCCATATTATCCATATTTAAAAACCATAACAAAATAAAATCATGCTTCAACTCAATACAAATTTATAGAAATTAAAATTACTTAACGTTATCATTCTCCAACACAAAACATTATAATTTAAATTCTATGGGAAGAATGAGCTGCCGTATGGGTGTGGTGCGGCCGTGGAGAAGAGGACGAGCTGCTGCGACCGGCGGTGACAGTGGGAAGAGTGAGCTGCCGTGTGGGTGTGGTGCGGCCGTGGAGAAGAGGACGAGCTGCTGCGACTGGCGGTGACAGTGGGAAGAGTGAGCTGCCGTGTGGGTGTGGTGCGGCCATGGAGAAGAGGAGAAGCTGCCGCTGCCGCTGCCGTCGGGTGTGGGAAGAGCTACTGTTGCCACTACCGTCGGGTGTGATGGGAGGAGGGAAGAGCTACGGGTGTGTGCCGTTCGGTGTGGTGTGGCTGTGTGGGTAGATAACAAGTGCACTGTGCAAGTCACAAAATGAGTGGAGAGTGGCGGCTGTTGAAATTTTGAGATAGAAATCATAGAATGGATTAGGTTTAGCTTATGGTTAGTGTTTATATATATATATATATATGTATAATTACATACTAACCCCTAAACTTTTTCAATATTATAATTTTACCCCTAATTTAATCGTTTCAACCCTCGATTCGTTTAAATAAATCCAATTCGATTCGTTTAATAAACGGGTTAAGCGGGTCGACGCGATTACGACACGAATTCGTTTAACTCCAACCCATACCCATTTATTTTTCGCGAATTCGTGTCTACCCATCGTGTTGTGACCCATATTGCCACCCTTACTCTGGAGAAGGTTCTTCATTATAAAGGGACTGGGGAACGAGTTGAGTTGGTGCTAATTTGGAACTTTTATTCCCTCCAAGTTCAATGAGAAATTGCATCTCTTTCTGAATAACTTTTGTTCTCTTGTCTTCTATTTTGGTGGGCGTGTGGAAGGGGGCTTGAGTTTTCTTGTTGCAATGTGAGTGTATGGACTAGAACTAAAATTATATTAACAGAAAAGGAAGATACAAGGAAAAGTGAACCAGCTATTGATGAAGCAAAAAGAAAAACAAGACTTGGAGTTAGACATATACAATTGAAGGCACTACCTGGACGTAACAAAAATGGTCCTCCAAAAACACTTGGAATTCAGTCACAGTCTAATTATAGGTTCAGCTTTAATTATGATTGGTGGTTGGTAGTTAACATACTCATTTGCTTCCTAATATGAATGTCTAAGTTTCCTTGATCAATTAATATTTAAAAAAGATGTAATATGAATTCTTTTCTCTTAGTGAATGCAGGCACATTTAATGCGGGCTGCTGATGTGAAAAGGGCCATCGAGTGGATTATGTGCAACCTTGATGATAATTATGCTGCTGATTCTGTTGCTGCTGCAATTGTACGTGGTGCTGCAGCTGCAGAAACAGCTCAAGAGAATAATGGTCAAGGTGGTTCAGTTCTGCCATATTCACCTCTTAGAAGTGCCACCAAAGTTTCTTCAGTTCAGGCAAAAGCAAGTGATGCCACAAGCCCCACAAATATGTCGAGAAATTTTAGGTAAAGTCTTGTCCTGTTTTGTTAGTTCTGTAATTATTATTATGATTATGTTCATATCTACTTTTTTTCCTCATTTAGTGTTGTTTTTTTGGTTAATCTCACATATGTGCTTATGATGTTTGTACTTACTGAGTTCTTAATTAGGAACTCCTACAATTTAGTTTCTTATTAACTCATTATTTACAGAGAGTACTAATGTATTGCCAATGTTTTGTTGTCATATTGACATCAGATTTTGAGGTTTTTATGGAAACTTTATGTTTCTAGCTCATAAAGTAAAGGAAAAAGTAGAGATTAGTATAATCTACTTCTTTCATTGGAGTGATTATTAATAATATGATTATGTTGGATAAGATATTTGTTACCTACATCAATTGGTAAAAGCTGAACAAGTTCCATTGGCAGTTGTTACCTATATACCTGTTTAAAGAAGGTTAGTGTTACTTGGATAAGTATGGAGGTGGAATATGGCATGTCAATTTGTGTTTGCTAACTTTTGTATGTGGTTTGAGTTCTTTGGATATAAGAATGAGTAGATTCAGTATAGGAATTAGTCTAATGGTGGAAGATGATCCTATCTTCTTAGGATTCCATTTATAGCTTCTTTTTTTCAATTTGTTAGGAAACAAAATTTTATTGCAAAACAAAGAATGAACAAAAGAGCCCTATTAAAAAATAATTAATTGGAGTGACACAACCCTAAACAAGAGTGAACAAGCAGTCCGCCTAGACTGACAAATCCACCTAGGGTAACAAAACAAGGCCTACAAAACAAAAGGAAACTCAAAATGGAGCAAATTATCCTACAACATCTTCCCACTTAAAGTGAATTAAGAAAAAAGTAGATTCCCCAAATTTATTAGACACTGAAGTCCATAACAAAGTAGCAAACTTAGAGGAAACCCGGTGGGAAGTGTTGATTGGCAATATTGTGATTTTTTTTTTCAATTTTTTGGGATTGACAATTTGATATATTGGTTTGTCACTTTATGCAGTAAGTTAGAGTCCTTCCACAAAGTAGTATTGATATTATTATATTGGGTCGTGACTTTTATCATCTTAGTATTGTATTTTCTAAAAGTGCTTTTTAAATGATTTTTCGTTGGCTTTGTAATATTTGACTATGTTATTGCAATCCATTACTTCTCCTTTTGTACATGCAACCTTGCTGAACAGGCCATTAGTTTGTCCTGTTTCTAATGATGGCTGTTGATCGTTTTAGTAGTGCATCATGTGATGTGACATGGTTTCTGTAGAATTTGTTTGAGCTAGACTTGCATAAAAGGAATTCTGATTCTACTCCTCTCATTGTTTTTCATGTTGCTTCTCTGAACCCTATAAGTCTATGTTTAACTTGAAATGGTTTGTTCTCGGAAGTTATTTATACTGTCTGAGGTTTTGGGTTGTTCCCAACTTTTATTGATATTAAAATTGTGGATATTACATTGTGCCGTTGACAGAGCCGATGTATTGAGAGAAAACACAGAAGCCGTCTTTGCTGCATGTGATGCTGCTCATGGAAGATGGGCAAAACTCCTTGGGGTCCGTGTACTACTGCATCCTAGGTTACGATTGCAGGAGTTTTTAAGTATATATAACATCACCCAGGAGTTTATTACTGCTACAGAGAAGGTATCATCCCTTCATTTTTCTTTATCTACAATGGAGAATGCAAGTTTCCTTCCCTTTTTTATTATTATTATTTTTTAATATATAACAAGTTACCTATTTGTGATCATGATTTCATGCTGTTTTAACATAAGCAGATTGGTGGAAGGTTGGGATATAGCATTCGAGGAACGTTGCAGTCACAAGCCAAAGCCTTTGTTGATTTCCAGCATGAATCTCGAGTAATTATGAATTACAGCTTAATAATAAGTGGTTCTTTGAGGACTTCTATTTTCTTATGGGCTATGTTGGTGGTATTGGACTGATCTCTTGATTGGTTATTCCAGATGACAAAAATTAAGGCAGTTCTTGACCAAGAAACATGGGTGGAAGTGGACGTTCCTGATGAATTTCAGGCCATTGTTACGTCACTATTTTCCTCTGAAGCTTTGGTTTCTGGGAGTACAGATGATGTCCAAGGTAATATGACAACATACAGTGAAGTAGCCTCAAGCAATGACAGTACAATAATTGCTTCCACTGGACCAGAAAATTCTCACCAAAAAATTCAGCGGACCGATTCAAATGAAGTAATAGCATCAAACTCTGCCCAAGTGAACTCTGCTTCTTCAGCTGAGGCTAATGAAAAAAGTAAAGCAGATGCCACATCTTCTATTCAGACTAACAGTAGTAGTAACACGAAGGAGCGTGGAAAATCTACCTCTCAAACTCTTAGTTATGGTGGTGTTGGTTATCACATGGTAAACTGGTTAGTTATCTTGTTTCACTTTTCTTTTCTTCTCTAGTACTTAGCTACAGCTTCTACAAATTGTTTATATGAAATTGTCAAGTCTGCTCTACATTTATATGTGTATCTTCTGCGGTGGTCTCCTTTGCTAATGCAAAGTTGTGATATACATTTTTCTGCATTTAGTTTTCTTAAAATATGAATATTATTTCCATAACTAGAAAAAGGTTTTATGGTGAACAAGCACTGACTCTATTGTTTTTTCTTCTCGTGGTATTTTTTTTTTTTTCAGTGGCTTAATATTACTGAAGATGTTGTCAGAGTACATTGATATGAATAACTTTTTGCCAGCATTATCGTCCGAAGTTGTTCATCGCGTTGTGGAGATTTTAAAATTTTTCAATACTAGGAGTTGTCAGCTTGTTCTTGGTGCAGGTGCTATGCAGGTAAAGTTTTGCCTGTTATTTGGTAAATATGTCAATTTTTAAACGTAAAGCAACTCTGAAAGGGTTCCATGCATGCCATTGATATCATACGATAAATTTTATTGCCTATATTCTGTATTTGCATTTATAAGTGCTTGTTCACAAGGTTTTAAAACTTGAAAGGCGAGGTGAGGCGGCCGCCTTAATTCAAAATGATGAAAAAGTTTTAAAGAATTAAAAAAAAAAAAAAAACTAACGTAGAAAATCATCCATAACATTTAAAAAAATAGTGATAACCAATGTTAGAAACATAAGTATTAAACAAAATAGAATAAAATCAATAAAAAAGGGCTGACTGCCCTTTTTATTTTAGGGTTTCTAGGGTTTAGGGTTGAAGATGAAAAAGAGGAGAGTGAAAGAGGGTAGTCGGCCCTTATGTTTTAGAAAGGGCCGACTGTCCCTTTTATTTATATAGGTTTAGGTTTTAAAGGAAAAACTTGTTTGAAAACAGGAGTGAGGGAGAATAATATGTTTGTATGTTCATTCATAATCGTAATAGAACAATTTACAAGTCTATGTACAAGGAAAGAAATATGTACAAATCATAATCCCTATAACATAGGAACAAGGTCAACTATATTAGTATGGATAATTTCTAAACTTCCTCCTAATTAATTGTATTAAAATCAGCCTAGATCTTTCCACATTGTTTAAAAAGGATTTTTTTTTGGTGGTGACAGCCTCACCACCACCTCAAGAAGGTGAGGCGGCCACCAATCTGGTGCAGGCTGAGCTCAGACCGTGTTTTAAAACAGTGCTTGTTCATAAGTGGCATCCTGTTATAGGCAATGTTTTGTTTTACCTACACACAATGCTCTTTAAGTGAACTCAATTTTGATGCAGGTTAATATCCCTACATCTTAATTTCCTACTAAAAATATCTATATTGTAATTGTTCTTCTGTGGAATTGCAGGTGTCTGGTTTAAAGTCCATCACTTCTAAACACCTGGCCCTGGCGAGTCAAGTTACCAGTTTTATTTATGCTATTATTCCTGGTAGGTGAAGATATATCAATATATTGTTACTTCAATACTTGTCATTTTAATTGTCTTTTTCTAGTACATAATATACTGTTCGTAATGCATTAATTCTCTTGTATTTATGTGCATTTTCTGATGAAGCATTTTGTGCATGATCCTGATATGAAGGTTATATTATTACTTTTGACCTTGTTTGAATGGTTGTTTGATTCTGTTCGTTTCTCTTGTGCCGTTGTGCATCTCTTTTGGACAACTTGGTGCACTAAGCTATACCAGCCTTGTTTGGTTGATACATAAAATATATGTGCGGTAACTAATAGAGGTATCTTTGAGGCAGAAAATCTATATTTTTTAGCCACTTGTTGCTCCTTACCCCATATCACCCTATTACATAAATTGTAATTAAAGTGAACCATTTATGACGGGAATGTGTTTTTTAAGCCTTGTACTTCATCACAAAAATCTACCTATTAGACTATTCACTTGGAATGAATATGGAGAAAACTAGGAACTTTGTAAGTATGTCAAATTTATCAACTTGGTATTGTATTCCCATGGGAAAATTAGGAATTTGTGCAGAATTCAGGTTTTCTATAGTAATTACAAGTACGTACTGCACCCATGTATTCTAATCTTGTTAAAAGTAAGAAAAGAGTTTCAATGTTTCTTTGTGGTTAATTTTGTGTGTTCATGCTAGGTTGATGTATTTTTGGAGTGCATTTATCTATTGTCTTTGTGCATTCATGATTGGAATATATTTTTATAGTACCTGAGACACTACACTGTTTTGACTAAGCAATCAGGCAAATTCTCTTTTTAAAAGTACCTGAGACACGAAAGGCATTGCTGATGTTGGAGATTGATCGAGTAGCTCAGGTACATTTGTGTTTGTTAATTATTTTTTTCTTTTTCTTTTTCTTGTTTCGTTTTTATTGGGTGCACATACCCTTATGTGAGCAAGATTTAAACTCAAGCCTCTTGCATGACAACAAGAAGCCTTACCAGCTGAACTTACTAATACTTGTGGCTATGTTTTTTAATCTCTTTCTTCTAGTGTGCGATTATTAAGTCAATATCTAAATTCAATTGAAGTTACTTGTTTCCAGCTGATGGTTACTGATGATACACACCTGAGAACGTTTTCATTGTCATTTTGGGTTTGACAGTTTATATAATCTTGAAATAAGTAGAAACTTGTTGACAGGTTGCTGTGAAATTGAATGTCTTATAGGATCTCAGATTTAAGCACAATTTTTTTTTTTTTTTTTTTTTTTTAATTTTTCTAATAGTTTTGGTCTGTTATATTTCAACTTATCACAAATTATTTTTGTTGCTGATGTTTAAAAAAACAATTTAAATCACAAAATTTCTGTTCTGTTCAACCGTCATTTAACCATTCATTTTAATAAGAAATTTAATTGTGCACTTTTTTTTCAACTTGAGCTGAACATCATCATTATCAATTCATTTTTCTAATGTACATGCGAATTAGAGTTGGACCTTAGGCAATGTTTTTCACGGAATGGATATATGCTTACAATTTGTTCTTATGAATACTGTGACAGTTGAAATTTTCTGTTGTAAGATTTATGCCTAGGCATATATGAATTCAAATTACAGTTCAGTTATCTTCTCAAATGATAGACAGTGTACTTATTGTTTCTCTTGGATTGATGATTAGGACTATAAGGTTCATCGAGATGAAATACATACAAAGCTGGTCCAGATAATGAGGGAAAGGCTGTTAGTTCATCTACGTAGTTTGCCTCAGATTGTTGAGGGTTGGAATAGACCTGATGATTCACAACCTAGTCAGTTTGCTAAATCACTGACAAAGGTTAGTGGTTTGAATTTAATATCTACCAAGAGTCCAAGCTGTAAATACTCTCTTTTCCTGAAATTTTTTGGTTAATAGGCTATTGTTTTCCTCCAACTAATTGTATCTGATTTTATTGCTTAATCTGTTTTTAGGAAGTGGGCTACCTTCAACGTGTCTTATCACGAACCTTACATGAGGTTGATGTTCAAGCAATTTTCAGGTGGGGTATTTTATAATGGTACATAACTGTTGAATATCGTTATGCCTAGTCTCTAGTAAACTCTATGCTGTCGTTATGGAATTAGAATTAAATACATTTAACTAAGAGGAAGTATCTAATCCTTAAACATACTAGTTTATAATATAAACGATGGAAACTTTTCAGTGAATTTGCTTTATGGTCTCTTGTTCCTATAACTGCAATACGTTGTTGTAATTTACTCTGTGAAGATGCCAGAAATGACATTGCTTATCATTATTTAGTAGTTTTATTCTTCATCGTGGTGTTGCACTGTCCATGCGACAGTCAGATAATCCATTGATAATAATTTGCTATGCTTTGGGTTGAAAGGAAATGTTTCTGTATGTTTTACACCAGAAGCAGCAAACCTGTTTGGTCTCTTAATCCGAATGTTGGCTGACAATCATTACTCATTAGCAGGATATTGCTTAATAATGTGGAAAGTGTATCTGCATGGTAAATGAACTGTTAATCCTCTTAATCAGAATGCTGGTTGACAAACTTTAGTTGGATATCACTTAATTGTGCGGAACGTGTATCTGCATATTTCAATCTAATTCCCTGCAATTTTCTTTTCCGTTATTTGTTTATTTATTTATTTTTTCTGTTCTTATTAATGACCGTCTTGGAACTGATCCTTCGGTTGACTTTGTGTTACTTCACATGGAAAGTAATCTCATAGAGTATGTACTTTTATCTTCAAGATTACGATCTGGCGCACGCAAGGACCATATGCCTTCTAAAGGCTGTGTGCTCTTTTGCTTGTACCTTCCACTGCATTATGTATAGTCCATGACAAATCTTTTATCATCTGCACCATCTTAATCATGTTGATTTCCTCTACCTTAATCTATTGTGGGTTTAATTGCAGAGTCAACTCTGATCTAAATATGGTTGCTTAGGTCCAGGACATCATATCTTTCAGAAAAATGCTGCCATTTCATGTAGTTGCACTAATGAGAGTTTAAGAGTACTTTTAGCAATGGAACTGAATATTATAGTAAAGATGAAGAAAAAATTTAATCTGGGACGACAAACTATCAGTTTGTGGGATCTTTAACTGAAAGTTTAAATCTAAAATTTATCATAAACTTAATAAGATAAACTGCTTACATTGGCTTAGAGAGTTTTTATAAAACATTTTAGTAAAACTAGAACCTTAAGTCTTGCATACAACACATAAATCTCAATTATCTGAACTTATTTAAGTTGCGTGGTTGTGATGCCATCGGCCATCCCTTTTACAGCATGAACAACATAATGTTAAATAGGACTCAAGTCTTAAAACAGTTGACTAGATTATGCATGTTACTTCTATTGTTTTGGTAGAGTTATGGCCTGTTAATACTATGGGCTTTTATTTTTTTGCATCAATCGTCCTTTTCTAGACCTCTCCTGTTTCCAATATATTAATACAGTGGGGGCACATGAATATCACTCTATATTGTTTCCAAATGTTAGCTTTGTGATGCATGTCTTATTGCTTAGAACTTCTGTCAGATTCAAACTTTACTTTCGCGTATATGTTCATAGATATTTTCTTTCTTTTTATATTCATTAATTGTTTCATCATTGTAGAATACCCAAAGAGGGTAATTGCTATGCTTAATATTATCCTTGCAATGTAATGACATGTATGGAATACTTTTCTTGCAGGCAAGTTGTCATAATCTTCCATTCCCAAATTTCCGAAGCCTTTTCTCGCTTAGAGATCAACACCCCACAAGCGAAGGAGAGGTACAGACATCCAGTATTTTTCTGTTATAAGAGCTATGTTTGTCAGGAATTATTTTTGGAACATCATATTGATACTGATTTTTTATTCCTTCAGGCTGCATCGGGATATTAAACTCATTATTGCATGCATTCGATCATTACCTTCTGATAATTCAAGTAATTCTGGCGTCCCCAACTGGGGGCAGCTTGATGAATTCTTGGTACAAAGATTTGGGGAAGAAGCTGGTTGACACAATTTTATTGTAGAGTAGAAATTTGATTGCTTCTTTGAAGAAGGCTAACCAGATAGTGGAGAGAATGTCTGGGGATTTCAGAACCAATTCTCTGCCATATGCACCTGTCATCTACAATTGAATTCAGGTAAATAAGACTGGAGACATTTATTATGTATTACTACATGTACTGTTTCATGCCTTTACTTTTTTGTCTTCATTATTCCAAACTCTGAATAATTAGAAGTTCTTACCACGACACAAGCCTGTTCTCATATTCCAAGTTTTCAAAGAGCTTCAGTATCAAGAATGACATTGCAATCATTATCATTCCTTCGAATCGCAATCATATATTTCAGATATCACAAAGCCTGTTCTGTAATGGTGTCATATTTCTGACTAATAAGAGAAGCAAGTTTTCTTGATTGATTGCTTACAGTTGGAAAATTTGTGCAGGTGTTCTGATAGTTTCCAGGCATACATTGGTATAGTACTGTATCATATTCATGTCAGCGACAAGAAGTGTATTTAAAAGTTAAAACCAGACCTTTTGTAGCAGCAACACTATGATATGGTATTCGACGAATACCCTTTTTGTTTTGTTCTCGTCCATGTAGTTTCTGGGTTGAAGATGGAGCGGTATTCTTTTCCCTGATAGAAGAACAAATCGTTTTGATGGTTAATTGGATAATTTTTGGGGTACGTGTATCTCTATTCCTTTACTACATAAAAAGATTTTTTTTTTCTTTCTTTCTTATTTTATCACTGAAATACGACTCTTAAAGAGTGATAGGTGCTTGTCGAATGTCGATAATGGTTTTTCTTTTTCTTATATATAGATAAAACTAAATGATATAATTTTGATCTCTCTTTTACGCTTTGATCGGTATCTAAGTTAGTTCTGCATCATTGATTTTCACATCAAATCATTGTTGTGCAAGTTATATAGGTTTATTTATTATTATTATTATTTTTTAAAAAAAGTTATGGAGTATATAAGTTTAATCAAGGGTATTTTTGTAACTCGTAATTAATCTATTCCAATTCAAACTCAAAGTAAACATCTCAATAGAAATATTGTTGATTTCAATTATGATTCATGTAATTGACGTAAACAAGTTATTTTGATTTTGACACATCATTATAATTATAGATTAATATAATTTCAAATCATTTTGATTATAGATTATTCCGATTATATGCGAGTAGGCACAACATAAGTTTCTTGTTCTCCAAAAACAGTAAGGTTTGGTGGGGACTCTAATTTCAAAAGAGTTTGCTAGGGGGACTTGAGGATTCCTGAATTATAAAATAAACAAGAATGATAATATGTTGCTCAAAATTTTAATTCAAAATTTGAAATTTATCCTTAAATAATATAATAAATGAGTTATCAACATTATAATTATTTAATTTAATATTTTATAATATTTTATGATTTATATAGTGTTAATGTTTAGGCAATGAATTTGAATAATTTTTAGGCAACCTAAAATTAGTAAATAATTAAAATAAATAAATAAATAATTTTGATGAATGTGATTAAACAAATGATGTGCGTTTGGAGCGCCGTCTAATCGTCTATAGGCTGCATTGGATATGACAGGAAGTACACAAATTCTTAACAGCAGTTTCGCTACCCACCGCATTGGATTCTTGAGTCCAATAAAGTAGCTTACGGCCGGGCAGCGCTGGTTGAATGAAACCCACGTGAAAAGCCAATTCAGTGATTTTTTTTGTTTTTTGTTTTGTTTTCACTCAGGCGACAGGCATCATGGCTTTCTTTTTATGTTTATCTTTTAAATATACATTTCTCTCTTTTTAATGGGCTGTTTTGTTGCCTATTAAAATTAAATTATTTCCCTGTAAAAAAAATGAAATTATTATCTTTATAAAATATTATGTTAATTAAAATAATTATATTTTGTTAGCCTACTTTTCTCATTTAGCTTTTTATTTTATTAGAATATTCTTTATATTTTATCTATATACTATTTAAATTATTTTAATTAAAATCATTAAAAATAATTTTTTAATAAAAAATTCTGTAGTCCAACTATATGAATACAGTGCAGTCTAACCAAATGGTATACCAAAATAATTTATCAAAATTTGATTATTTTATATACAAATATTAAATTAACTTAAAATATTATTTTTGTACACAATATTTAGACCTAATTACTATTACAATACTATTATTGATATATAATTTAAAATATTTTCGTATAAAAATTATTGAATATAACTTTATTTAATAAAAAATAAAAATATTTTGATCCTATTAAAAAAATTTAATGAAAATAATTTTTTAATTAATACAATATATTTTAATCAAATTATATTTAATCATATCCAATTTAATCAAATTATATTTAATCATATCCAATTTAATCTAATATTATTGTGTATCAAACAAAGTATTCTAATGTACATGTAGTGTATATAATTCTATCAAATTTTCCAATCCGATAATCTAAACATAAGATTTAAGTCAATCCAATCTCTTCCAACTATTCCAATTGTTCGTTTTTTGGGATTGTTTATTTTTTACACTTAACATTTAATAGTGTTAAATTAGACCAATTAAATGATTTTTGTTTGTATTTTTAAGTGGTCAAACCACTTAAAAATCACTAAAAAGAAAAAAAAAAAAAAGACTTATAGGAGCATTTGTTTTTTTCGTCTAAAGATTAAATAATACTGCTAAAGACTAAAAAATGAATAGTAATTGAAACTTAAAATCTAAATAACATGTTTTTTTTTTTCCTCTATCTCTGAATATATTATAAATTTGTTTGTATTTTAAAGTTAAAATTGTCTGAAAATTAGTAATTTGATATTTACACCCTTTTTAACTATTTATTGTTATGTAATTTTAATTCATTTAATACAAAAATCTGAAAATAAATAATTTAATAAATTCTAAAACATTTTTATGTATATATTAATAATATTTTATTTATAATTAAAATATGATAAAAAATATAGTAGTATTAACCATATTTATATATTTAAATATATTAATATATTTAAGAAAACAACTAGAAAATGAATGTTTAAATTGTAAATCAAAATATATTAGTTTAATTCTAAAACAATTTGAGATGAGATGTATTTAGGTTTTTTTTTTCAAATATATTTTTTGTGAGTATCAAAGAAAAAGAAAAGAAAAAAAAAATTGAGTAATATAAAATTATGATAATTTTGAAGTTATGTTATTTTGGGGAGAATAAATTTGAAATAAAAACTTGTAAATATCATTAAGTGATTTTCAATTTAGTAAAAAGTTAGAAATTCTTATTTAGGGATCGTTTGTTTTTTACATTTAACATTTAATGATATTGAATTAGACTAATTAAGTGATTTTTGTTTGTTTTTCAAGTTGTCAAACCACTTAAAACCATTCAAAAATCACTGAAAATAAAATGCTATAATTTTTGACTTTTCACTTAATACCAAATCACTTGATGATTTTATAAATTTATTATTTTAATTTTATCCTCTCCAAAATAACAAATTTTCAAGTTAGTGTTAGTTTTACATTATAAAAATTCCTTTTAATACTTTAACAAACATATTTCCAAATTTAACATAATTTTACATTATACATATTCATTTTAATGATATTTCTTTCAATATTATTTTTATTTAAATATATAACAATAGTAATTCAACTTAATACCATTTTATTTATTTTTTTTTAATTTACTTTACTATAATAATTTATTTATGTATATATACATTTTTAAAATACTTTACTATAATAATTAATCATATTTTAATTATGAATAAAAATATTATTAATATATACATAAAAGTGTTTTAGTATTTACTAAATAATTTAATATAATTGTTTGTATTATATTAAATAAAGTTACATAACAACTAATGATAAAATGATATAAATGTCAAATTGTTAGTTTTCAGATAATTTTAATTTTAAAAAAACAAATAAGATTATTATACATTCAAATATAAGTGAAAAAAAAAAAAAAACATACCATTCAAATTTCAAGTTTCAGTAACTATTCAGTCTTCAGACAAAAAAATAAACGACCTCTTAATTTTTTCAGTTGTTTTTAGACAGTTTTAAGTGATTTGACCACTTAAAAAAAAAAACAAATAAAAAAAACTTAATAGGTACAATTCAGTACTATTAAATTTTAAATGCACGAAAACAAACGACCCCTACATTTTCTAATTTTTCATTTAATACCAAATCACTTGATGATTTTGTAAATACATAATTTTAATTTTATGTTTTTTAAAATAACATATTTTCAAGTTGTTATAGTTTTACATTATGCAAGAATTTTTTTTTTTTTAATGCTTTGACAAACAACATTGAAAAATAAAAACTCTAAATATCTCAACATCAAATTTTTTGATAGCTAGATTACCATATTTCTCCGATCAAATTTCGGTAAGAATCTTTATTTATTTTCTTTATTAAACTACTTATAATGTAGCTCATATTGTGTCTATTTGTTAAAGCTCTACTATTTGCCTAATATATTGTGTTTATTTGTTTCTCCTATCAAGATTTTTGTGTAGTGCTGGTTATTTGATTATTTATTTTAACATAAATAGGACAAACTTATGATATCGAGGTTGTTGGTTTATGTATATTGATTGGAATTTATTTGTGTATTTTGAATTTTTATGATATATGACAGCGGTGAAGTTATCAAAATTTTTTCTTTTCTGTATGTTGAATTTGTTGTAAAATTTTTTCTCCTTTTGTTTGTTTGTGTTTTTTTTTTTTCATCTCAAAGTTTATTTTTATTTAAATATATAAATTTAATTGATTCTATTATAATAATTAATCATATTTTAATTATGAATAAAAATATTATATATATGTAAATGTTTTAGTGTTTGCTAAATAATTTATTGTAATTATTTGTATTATGTTAAATAAAATTACATAACAACTAATTATAAAAATATATAAATATCAAATTACTAGTTTTCATATAATTTTAGCTTTAAAAAATAAATAAGATTACTGTACATTCAGAGGTAAGGAAAAAAAAATAAATATATCTTTCAGATTTTAAATTTTAATTACTATTTAATCTTCAGTCTTAAATAGCATTATTCAATCTCCAAATTAAAAAAAAAAAAACAAAAAGGCCCTTAATTAGGAAGTCATAATCCATGTGAGTTCTTCCAAGGAGGTCACGTGAACGACGTGACACTCAAGCAGATCTTTTATCTGTCTCTCCTTCCACAATCTATTTATCCATCAAACTTGGGCATCAAAATCACAACGCCAATGAAAGTAACGTCATAAAACACATAAGAAAAAAGAAAACAGTGCGATGGGTGAGACTGCAGCCACCGGGTCTTTTGTTGCATGCCATAGCAGAGGTGGTGGTCTACTACTTGGCCAACTTGAAAGAGAGAAATGGAGAGACAACTTGATGATGGTGGTGAAGAAGAAGCAGGAGCAGCAATGGCAGTGTCATGCTGTGAAAAGATCATTGCTTTTGGTGAAAAATCAGGCTGCAGTCAAGCCTGCTACTTATTCTTCAAGGATGTCTACTGATATTCCTCTCTATGAGTCTGCTGGGGTACTACTACTACGACCCTTTATTTTCATATTTTGTTTTTTGTGGTGTTGAGTTATTTTTGAGCTTTATGAACTGTTTGCAGGCTTCTTTTGATCAATATTTGGAGGACAAGCCTAGAGTTTTCAAAGCAATTTTCCCAGATACACAAAGAAGCCACCAACTTAATGAGGTTTCAATTAAGCATCACATTGGAAGTGTATTGTGAAAATGCATTTTTGATTGTTATGAGCATTGTACTATACTTTTTTGGGCAGGTTGATGTTCAATGTAGAGGAAGTATCATGAATTATTGGCATGAATTGTGCTTTACATATGTTGTTTTTGGTTTCTGCTAACTTACCGATGAAGGGGTATAGCATGCTTTATTGGTTGGTTTATTGGACAATTTTGGTTGAGAGAATTTTAAAATTGTTGATGAATATGATATTATTAGTGAGCCTTGTCATGGTAGATTATTTTTTTCTGTGGGATATCAACCTTTATGTACCTTAGATGTAACAACCCAACCCTGTTTGTGTTTTGGACAGAAAATCCCATATAAGGTATTGAAACTAGTAGGACCCCTCAAGTCTCTCACGAATATGTTTTCGAGTTTTGCAACCCAAAATGCGTCTACACCTTAAACAGTTTACAGAATGTTTGAACTAGTTAAGACCACCTCTCATTAGCAATGTCAGATTTGATGGCTCGCATACAGTTGCCAATTTTCTTGTAAGATCAGTGGAATCTTTTACAAGGATGCTCGTGTCAATGAAAGCTGAGCAAGTTTCACATAAAACTGCTTGTTGCTCAAAGCGTAGAGAGTTAGCAGCACTGATAGAAAGTGTAAAATTTTAGGAGCCATTGTGCTGTTGAAATACGTCTAGATGGTGTATGATCCCTGCTGCAACTGCTGGCTCAAAGAGTTTGCATTTATAATCAATTTGTAGGAGCTGTTTGAACTATTGAAACATGACTTGAAGGCAAATGATGGTTGCATGGTTTCAGTTCCTTGAACAATAAATTCAATATGCTGAGGCTTACTTTGCAATTCGACTTTCCTAGTCTTTCGAAAAGTAGAAGAATTCTCTTGCTAACTGACATGTTTGAATATATAAATTACACAGGAAGAGTGGAGAATTCAGATGTTGCCCATAGAGTTCCTCTTCCTAACCGTGAGGCCAGTAGTAGACATGAGGTTGAGATACAAACGAGGAGGAACAGACTACCCACCTGAAGTTCCTCTTGATGTCACAAAGGTTCTTGAACTTGACGTTGTAAGTCAAAAACAAAACTTCCTCATTCTTCATTTTCAAAGCTTTCTCATGTAATTAATGTACACCAAAGGCATTTATTTGCAGGTTAGATGGCAGCTCCGAGGGCTTGATCATGTTCATGAGCCATCTCATTTTTCTCTTGGTGTAAAAGGCGCCTTATACTCTGACAAACGAGGAACAAGAAGTAGGCTTAAAGGTCAATTAGAAATGAATATAAGCTTTGTACTCCCCCCAATGCTTGCTTTGGTTCCAGAAGATGTTCGTCGAGGTGTTGCAGAAACGGTTAGACCCCAGGAACCCTTTCTTGTTACAATTTTCTGTTGGAATTTATGCATACATATACTCACTCTTTAAGTTCTGACGAAACCTGTCTATAATAAACGTTTCATTAACAGGTGTTAATGAGATTGATCGAGAACATGAAGCAAAAGGTTAACAGTCGCTTACTTGCGGATTATGATAAATTCAAGCAGGAGAGACCTAAGCATTCGGTTTAAGAGTACCAAGTTTCTAAAACAATTCAAGGCTATAGTTGAAGATGGTGATATTATTCTCAGGAGAGTGAAAATATTATTATAGCTGGTGGGAATATTGATCTAGTATGAAAAGTTATTTGGCAACTTTTAGGAGATTGAATCTACAGTTTTGAGATAGCAATAATGCATTGTTGAATACAATTTTGTGGTAGATTTGCAAATGCAAGTCTAGTATGAAAATTGAAATAGAAAACAAGTGCATTTGTTTCTTCAAGTTTGTGGAGGATTTTATTGATTATGTCCATGACTAGTGGGCTTAATTTTTTTTGTTCCTTTTGTTTTTTAAATACCATTAGTAACGGTGGTGATTCAATCTGTAAATCTAGAACATTATCAAGATTAATAAGCCTTTTTTGTTACTAAACTATATTGCAGTGGACGGTCGTGGTCGAGTAATCCATCAATTCACTATTGATTGTTCTATACGATTACATATCAAAAAATGAAAATAAAAAAATTTGGAGATGCGGGGGATCGAACCCCGTGCCTCTCGCATGCAAAGCGAGCGCTCTACCATTTGAGCTACATCCCCATGCTGGTGCTGAGAAATCAAGTACTATTTTATAAATAAAAAGGATAAATGAATTGTGAAAATTACCTTCAATGTTACTCCAACAAAGTGTTATTGGGACAATAATCAGAACCAGAATTGGAGTTACCTTTCTCCAGTCTTTGCAAATCCTAACAAGGATTTTCGTCTACATTTTCATTTAATTGTTATACCCTGTCTTTTGTGTGTCCTAAACTCAATACATATATTAAATTTTATGTCTTCTTCGTATCCTAAAATCAACATTTATATGCATACTAATTGATATTATTCAAAATTTAAGATGAAAAATGAATTTGCCGTAATGGTAACTAAAACCAACGTAATCTCTCTTGCAACGCTTGAAAGAGTGAAAATGTGAATTTTTATATATATATATCTAGAGAGCATTGTACATTTACTAGACATGATTGGGCTCAAAGGGTGTAAAAAATCCGAACAAGAACAGTTATTTTTACCAAAAATCAGAGCAGGAACATGAACCTTGTTTGAAACAATGGAAACGATTACGGTCTCTAACAACAATTTCTCTATTGTATACCTTAGAAGCGATTTTTATGGCAGAATGGCAGTCCTGGCATATTCTTAGGTTCTTGAAAATGTACAGAGGCACACCTCGTCTCGTGCTTGTGAGCCCGAAAGAGAGTGCCAGCTTCTCACTATGTACAAACAAGGCCTGCTCCTTCTCCTCCATCTTATCTGCATTGTCATCGTTTCTATCATAACCAGAGAAAACCTGTGAAGCTGTGTTGGGGACATAACCAGCCAGTCTCAACCTTCGGATCATCTCATCCAAGTTAACGTAAATCTCTTGGCTTCGAGGGTGTGACTTATCTCCTGAGCTAAATTGATGTACCTGACCACCAACATGAATGGAACTCATTCCAGGCACCTTCCTCATTCCCTTGTTCTTGAGAACCTGCCGGAGGGAGTTAGCCCTGGCATCGTTTCCAGCTAAAGCATACATGTTTGAAAGCAGGATATGATATTCTGTGTTGTGGGGATCCATCCGAATAAGCTCTTGCATAACACGTTCACCAAGCTGTAGCTTCCCATGGACACTGCAGGAACCCAGGAGGGATCCCAGGACAACTTCATTGGGAGGAATTGGCATCTTCTTTATCAACATCTCAGCTTCTTCTAAACGACCGACCCGACCTAGAAGATCCACCATACAAGCATAGTGTTCGATTTTAGGTGTTAAGCTGTAAATGGATTCAAGGTTACGAAAATAATGCCAACCTTGATCAACAAGCCCTGAATGGCTGCAACCACTCAACACAGCGATAAATGTTAAGTCATCGGGTTTGACTTCTTCAGTCATCTTCGCGAACATATCCAACAAAATTTTACCCTGTCCATGCATTGCTAAACCACTGAGCATAGCATTCCAAGCCACCACATTCCTCATTGGCATGTACTCAAACGCTTTAAGGGCTGTACCTATCCTACCACATTTTGCATACATGTCAACTAAAGCTGTTCCAACCATGATATCGATCTCCTTCCCCATTGCCTTCAAGGCATAGACGTGAACCCACCTGCCCATCATCATATCTCCTGACAGTGTACAAGCTGATAATATCGAACAAAGTGTAACATAATTCAACCCAAACCCCATATCGAACACCATATCACTTAAAAGCGAAAAACCTTCACTCACAAAGCCCCTCTCCACATACCCCACCACCATAATCGTCCAAGCAACATCATTCCTCACCTGCATCTCATCAAACACCAAGCTACCCTTCTCCACACCCTCCCATTTCACCACACAATCCAAAAGCACCGTCCATGAAAACACACTTGTCACCTCCATGTCACTAAAAACCTGTTTTGCTTCACCAACCAACCCACATTTTCCATACATATCCATGACTGCATTACAGGTCTTGACACTGAACACCCCGAAACCCATCTTCACCACACAAGCATGCCCTGCAACTCCCAACCTCAAATCCCTCAACCGCGCACACAAACTCATTAAGCAAGTCATCGTCACCTCATCCATAACCACGTTTTCCTTCCTCATCTCAGCAAACAAACTCAGGGCATCACCGGAAACCCCATTGCGTGCAAAGCAAGCAATGAGGGAGGTCCAGTCAGCCGTATCCTTCTGTGAGTGGGGAATTTGATCGAACAGTTTGCGTGCATACAATGTAGCCCCACACTTCGCATACAAGTGGAGGAGGGCGTTGAGTACAAAAGTGTTTGGGACAGCAGAGAGTCCGGCAGTGACGATTACAGCGTGAAAGACTTTTCCAGTGACGAAAGAGGGTTGCCGACCGTGTGCACGTAGGAACAAGCGCAAGTTTTGGGGGGAGAGTGCTGGGAGGGGATGGTAGGTTGGCCATTTCATGCTCGTTTGTCCTTTCCACTGTCACCTTCACATTTTTACGTTGAAAAAATGCTAAATACAATCAATAGTGTTTCACGCGCATACAAGCTTTTCATACATACCTATTATACATTACTCATACTTTTCTATAATGTTAAATAAAACACCATAAAACTGAGAGTGACAGTGATACTTCTTCATTATGTTGAATAAATGACCAACATTTGTTTGACTTTCGTTCAGGGCCACTTTTGTAGGTTACAGTTCAACACACAAGACCGAACATCTCAAATACAAATCTTATGATTCACTCCATAGAATTAAAAGCACAATACTTTTAATAAAGTAACTTCACTTTAGCACTCAATTGCAAACTCACAAACAGATCCAGAGCAAATTAAAAGAAGAAAATGGAGGGAAAAAATCATTTGGGAAACACCCACAATCCTTCAGAAAGTGTTTAGACTATTTAAGTTTGAAGTACAAGATCAAGATGATTGCAATAACAAGGACTGCAATAACGATGCCGACAATCCATTTGTTCCGGGACATCCTCCTCGAAATGTTAGCCAGAACTCTCTTGCTCTTGCCGATGTTATCGTCCACTCCATGAAGCTGCAAAACAGCAGGAAAATCAGAAACAAGACAGTGGCATGTAGATAATATGGATGCCTTGTGAAGTTTATAGGACCTATTTCATAGAAAGAACAAATGGCATACTGTAGTAGGAATTGAATAAGATTAATCAATCTTCAAATGAAAACTATTTTCTCTCTTTTTATTTAAATCCAATTTCAACTATTCGACTTAAAGCTAGGAAAAGAAATAGTAACTGGTAGCAGAGATGAGGGAACTAATGCTTCTTGGTCAGGGCAACACAGATGTAATCAGATGACAATGAATACGGCTCTCACAGATAAGAGGCCTTGGCTTTGAAACCTGCTCATATCAGGGTTTTGCGGGACTTGGTTTTCTATTAAAGTGGAGTTGGGTGGGTTACCAAAACAAATGATATAATCAAAGATTAGTTAAAGAATTTTACCAGAGCAAATGCTGTATTCAAATTAAACCAATACCATGAATTAAATGACGAACTGTAAATAACTGATATCATGGGCAAAGGTTAATTTGAACGAAAAAAAAAAAAAAAAAAAACTGTACCGTGTTATGGGCATGTAAGAGAGACTGTCGCTGTGAACTCAAATCCGAAAGAATTGAAACACCAAGTTCTTCTGTTTCCAGCATGGTCCTTCTACTTTCCTTAATTCTATCACCAGATTGACTTAATCTCTCAGTGGAAAACATTAATCTTGATCTTTGATCATTTGATGCCTATTACATATTCATTCATCAAAAAACAATGAGACTCAACAATAACAATTGAATTTAAAAAAATAAGACGGCAATCGAATAGCATAGAATTTCAGTAAACTGCATCTCCACTTCTCAAAAACAATATGATTGTCATTTTGCAAGATTAAAAGCAAAATTGTGGTGCTTTACACTATTAGATTCATCAAATGTGTTAATCAATATACAATAAAACAAACAGCACGTGGCTTCTGTTAAAATCCATTAAAGAAAACAAGTTGCAATCAAACTACCAATTGAATAATTCCTACTTCAAGAAGTCTAGACAGCTTTACCAAACAAAAACCAAAATGGATCATGCCAATACTTTAGAACTACTACAACAAAGGAAAAAAACAAGCTAGATGGAACAGACTCACAGTTAAAGCATCAGCCATTCCAGATTCCAACAACTCATCTCGAGCAGATGGGTTTAAATTCCCAGAAACAAGTCTTTTAACTTCAGTTTTCAGATTGTTCAAATCAGATTTGTACTCCCTCAACTTAGCAAGAAGCACAGCCTTAACATTAGGTGGTAAACTTCTTGCTTCAAGGTCCATTTTCCGAATCTGCCAAAAATTATAACCAACCATTCACCATCATATTCAATGCCATCAATAAACAAACACAAACACTACTGATAAAACATTAACACCAGTTTGGTCATATTGTATTTTCCGCAATTTATATATCTAAAAACATGATCCACTACTAAATCCAAAAATTGGTATCCAAATTCAAGATTCTGTGTAAGTTTTACATCAGCAAAACGGTTCTCTTTGAAAACTTCCAAATTCGATTACACAACAACAGTGGATTTTTTTTTTTTTTTTTTAAAAAAAAAAAAAAAAGAAGAAACCAAAAAATTTAATGGATTGCATCAAGAAATTATCACTGATTCACTGAAGACATGAACCCAAATAATACTAAAAACATTTGAACCAGTTCATTTATATTGTATCTTCAGCAATTTCAAAATCTAAAAGCATGTCTGGTATATTGACTCCAAAAATGGTTTATGATTTCATGAAACCATGTAATGTTTTCACATCCTAAAACACCTTTCTTGGCAAATTAACACACAACCATTAAACATAAATAGCAAAAATGGAACACTCCAAGCTTGTACAAAGAGAATATGTTGTATTTTTAGCAATTCCAATATCTAAAAACCATAAAAGTTGGTTTCCAAATTCTCAAAAACATTCAAGTTTTCACATCCTAAAATGAGTTCTCTTCGCTAATTTCCAGATACAATTCGACAAACCTAGCAAAACTATAACATTCTAAGATCGCAAAAATAGAATAATCACGATTTCAAAATCGTCAACAACAGTACAAAACTTGGTTTCTGAATTCACAAAAACATTCAAATTTCCACATCCTAAAATCAGTTCACTTAGTAAATTCCAAACACAATTTCACAAAACTAGCAAAATTGTCGTAACATTTCAAGATCGCATAAATAGAATGATCTTGCTTTGGACATCTTAAACAGCATAACTCAATTGCCAAATTCACAAAAACGAATACGTTTTACATAAAGAAGATTCAGGATGCAGGAAACGAATAAGTTCTCTTATCGAATTTCCAGATACAATTTCACGAAACTAACAACAAGAAGGTAACGATTCAGGATTGCATAGAGAAGATCAGTGAAAAGACAACAACGAAACACATACGAAAGATTCGGCTTCATCCAATCCGGTTTTAATATCGGAAACTTTCTGCTTCTTCTGCTCTGCAAAGCACAGAGCAATTCACAAGAAATCAGAAATCAACAACACTGATCGATAATCATTTCAAATGATTTTTTGTTTATACCTCCCTGGAGAGCAGCGGCCGCCGTGCATTTTTTCGAAAGATTAGCCGAAATCTCGCAGTACTGTCTCTCGTATCCTTCGAATACCTCACTCATCGTCTCTCTTTAACCCACAAAAACAAAACAATCGAAAAATTGAGAAATCAAATCAACGATGGATAGCGAAACGACACAAACAGAAACGAGAAATCGAAATTGCTGTCGAATTGAAGAACCTGCGCGTGCGTTCGATGGATTTCGCGATCGCGAATGTTCTCGATTTCGACTTGGTTTGCTGCTTTCTTTTTTTCACTTTCTTCGTTGGATTTGTGGCTTTGGCAAACGACCAATCGAAGCGTTTTAAACGACAACGGGGGCTCAGACCTCAGAGGTAATGTGACTGGGTCGGTGACCTGGTGGTTTGACAGGCATTTACGTGTCGCGGAACGATTGGTTTCGGAAGGTGGAACTGACGGTGAGTTTAGATTTGATGTGGTTTGTGTGAAGCGGGGAATATCCTGTGATTCGCTCAAAATTACTTTATTAATGCAAGTGTGCTAGAAACGGTCGCTAGCTTGCATGTAAAGCTGACACGTGTCCCTTCAACATTTTTGTAGGGTGTCAATATTTTTCATCAAAAATATTGATTTATACGGCCATATTTTATTTGAAGTACTTATTATAAAAATATTCATAGTAATAATAAATTATAAACAAATCAAAACTTCTCTTGTTACTTTCGTGCTTGGCTAAACTGGCTAATATAGCTAGCCGATTGCTTGCTCAAGTACTTGAATAATGACAGGATTTAGAGTAAGATTGTATTAAAACCTCTTGAATAAAGGAAGAAAGTAAAGGAAATGTTAATTATTCGATGAGCTCATATGGGGATAAATAATAATAATAATAATAAAACAGTGAGAGGAATCTTTGAGATAATTATTAGTTAGCAACTTCCACCCTTGATATTTTTTTCTTGTTTAAATCTTTCCTTTTTAAAGTAGACTTACAATTGAAAACTCATATCAAAATTTTAACTTTTACATAATAAATTTGTATATTTACAATTTAAAATTTTGTATTAAATGGCCTCATCGATCGCATTTGGGACATTACCTAAAGCATGCTATCGATATTAGATAAGCAAGCAGCTTGGAATTGGGATAAATAGGGAAGCAATTTATGTGTAAGCAATTTTTTTCTTGTTTAAAAATGATTTTTGCATTTTCAAAAAACAAAAAATGGGTCAAAGTTGTTTGGTGACATGTTATCTAAAATGTGTTTTTGAAAATGAAAAACACCTTTTTGGAAATTATAACTAAAAATTGAAAAATAATTTTTTTTAAAAATATTTTTCACTATTTTCAAAACATATTTTCAGTTTATTCAAAAAAAATAATAATAAACATATTTTTAAAACAAATCATTACTTTTCTATCCAAACAACCATTTTACTCATTTGCAAAAACAATACCAAACACATTTATATAATTTTCTATTTTTGAAAATAAATTTTAAGAAATTACACCAAACATATTAAATTTTCAAAAACATTATTTTTAAAACATGTTTTTTATTCTTAAAAATAGTTTTCAAAAACATAATTTTAAAAACGATTCCAGACATAGCTAGACTTTAAGTGGCAATATCAACATACTCAATGACACCCAAAATATTAATTTCTACACCCATATTTAATTGAAAGTACTTATTACAAAAATATCCTTAAGTAAAATACTTATTAGGATACCGATAATAATTTACAAATAAATCAAAACTTCTGATGTTGCCTTTGTTCTTAGCTAGTGTACATAAATTGGTTGATATAGTTAGGTGATTGCTTGCTCAAGCACTCAAATCATGGAGGAACCTTGAGTAAGATTAGAGGGGGACAAAAGGACTAGGACTAACTCGGTTTGGATCGGCCTAACCTGAACCAACCTAAAAATATTGATTTTCACTCTGATTTTGGGTTGGGTCAGTTTTAAAAGTAGAAAACCAATTATATTTTAGTTTAAGTCGGTTTTGGGTCAATAAAACTGAACCGACTCGAAACCGATTTATAAAATTGAAAGAAAAAAAAAAAGGAACTATATATATATATATATATATATATATATATATATCTATGTTATTTCTCTTTCACACAACCCTAGTAGGTGGCAGCCATCACTTTCTTCTTTATTTTCTCTCACCCTTCTATGTTGATTTTCCACCACCAGTTCTCTCAAGTCTAAATTATCCTCTTTATCCTCTTTTCTTCTTTTGCCTTTTCCTTTTCCTCCGTCGATTGGCCTCCTCATTTTTTCCTCTTCTCATCTTTTCCTTTGGTGATTGGCCTCCTCTACCCTTCACTGTTCGTACCTCCTTCGCTGACTCTCTCCTCTCAATTCTCTCCTCTTAGTTCTACTCACCTCACTACTGGTCTAGTCCTCCAAACTGGATCTTTCATTTCCACCTTCATTCACATGCTTTACAACCATTATAACTCCAAAAGCAACCTCGACACCTACTCTCACCACCCTAACCACCTCACCACCTAAAAGTGATTGATTGATGAATAATCATGTGAGTATGTTGGGATTTTGGTTTAATCTTGCTTTTTTTATTTTTATTTTTATTTTTATTTTTATAGTTGTGTCGTGATTTTATTTTAACTTAAGCTGTGAAGTAGAGGAGTAGATAGGTCAGTGACTGATGGATTGGGGTTTCGTGAAGTTTGAGTTTTTTTTTTTCCTTTTTTGAAAATGTGAAATTTGAGTTATTTAGATGAATTGGGGGTTTTTTTAGCTATTACTATCAAACTGGTTGAAAGACCGATTGAAGGCCCATTTCTTGGCCCAAATCGACATGGACCAACCCGACCCGAAGAGAAATAGATCTAGTCGGTCCATGTTGGATTCAGATCACATTTTAGTTTAGGTGGGTTTTCAAAAGCAAAAACCGATCAATGTCGCAAAATTGACCCCACCCAAACTAACATGACCCGTGCCCACACCCTAAGTAAGATTGTATTAAAAAACTCTTGAATAAAAAAAATAATAAAGGAAACCTTAATTATAGGAATAATCTCAAAAAATCTATTGTAGTTTGTAAAATATCAATTTTACGATATATATAGTTTCATTTTTGTCAAGAATTCATCTGATATTAATAAAAACATTCAAAATATCATCTGAAGGCTTATGAAATGATGACAATACCCTTAATAGTCACAAATTTCATTAGGTTGATTTGATTAACCGTTTGACTATAAGAGCAAAATGGAAAATGTGATAAAAAATTAATTAAAATAAAAAAAAAATCAAAATAAGTAATATTAAATATAAAAATAAAAAAATAAAAAATAAGTAATATTAAATATAAAAATATTAAAAATAAAAATAAGTAATATTAAATATAAAAATATTAAAAATAAAAATAAGTAATATTAAATATAAAAATAGTAAAAAAATAAAGATATTTTTGTTTTAAAAATTAAAAAATTTATAGAATATTTTTGTTTTAAAAATAAAAAAATATATAGAATAAAAATCAAAATTTTTATAATTTTTTTTTTCTGTTTTTAAATAAAAGTCTTAGGGTTAAAATTGTATTTTTACCTTTTATATCATTTTTCTATTAATTTATTAACGTCAGAGGAGATTTTAGACAAAAATAAAATTAGTGAGTAAAAATGACATTTTTGTAAACTGTAATAGATTTATTAGGATTATCCCTTAATTATATTGGCGATGAGCTCATACGGGGATTAAAAATAATAATAAAAAATAATTATTACTCAGCAACTTCGGCCCTTGATATTTTTCTTCTTTAAATCTTCCTTTTTCAAGTAGACTTATAATTTGAAAACTAATATGAATTAATTAATTTTTACATAATAAATTTGTATATTTACAATTAAACAATTTGTATCAAATGGCCTCATCGGTCGCACTTGGGACATTACCTAAAGTATGCTATCGATATCAAATAAACAAGCGGCTTGGAATCAAGATAATTGGGGAAACGATTCATGTGCAAATGAAGCTGGACAGTTCAAAGTGAGGAAGAAGAATAATGAACTCAAGGATATTGTTGACATTAGGTTAGGTGCTTTCAATAAAGTTGAATTTCCAAAATTTAGTAGTGGGTGCATTTATAATTTGGGTGTGGAAATCAATTCTTCGGGTGGCGATATCGACATCCATTAGTTTATTTACTTAAATTTGGATTGCAACCAAATCCAAATATTGTGTCACCCTAATAAAAAAAAGTTGCATGCATGGTTTGGATTTAGTGTTGCCCATTCAATGAGTAATAATTAGATGTTCTCTACTATCTATCGCATTCATGTGTTACCCATATATCAATTTCTTTAATTTGTAATGAGGAGTCCTTATATAGTTAATGCATTGATATTAACATAACATACAAGATCACATTCTACGTCGATACAATTATGTTACACATGGTCACAAATCATGATTACATTACATTTTGAAGTTAGATAACAAACTATGATAATTTTAACATATTAGCATAGTATCACGTTCTCATCTTGATAAAATTAACATGCATCAAAGCAGTATTATCTTATTATAATTAGATTATCATCTTTTTAATTTCAAAATTAAAAAAAAAAAGAATATCATATTTGTAATGGGCAAATTACCAACAACCTACCTGTAAATTTGATATTCACAAGCGTGTACAACTTTTTGATTTTTTTATAACATCCTCCTCTGACTAACGGATTGATTGGATTTGACCGTTAAATGATCTCTTTGACCGTTTAAAAGATGTTAAAAGACCAAATTACCCTTGAGAACTATCAGATTGTCATGGATTGATTTCACAGCCAAATGAAATTAGCAATATACCATTGAAATCATATTCAACCAAAATCATCTTTAATCCCATAAAACCTCTACTGAAAATCATCTTCAATCTCTCATCCCTCTCATCTTGAACTAAAATCATCATCAATCTAGCAAAATCATTAACATCAATCACCAACCCAAATTTATCATCATCAATCAATCAACAAGGGTTCGAAGAGGATTCGAACCCAACCAAAACCCAGTTCTGGGTTTAAAGGGTTCGAATCTTGTTCGAACCCAGTTCTGGGTTCGAAGATGATTCGAACCCAGTTCTGGGTTCGAAGATGATTCGAACCCAATTCTTCGAACCCAGAACGAACCCAGTCTGGGTTCGAACTAGGTTCGAATCCTTCGAACCTAGAAGTCTGGGTTGAAGGATTCGAACCCAGTTCTGGTTGGGCTCGAAGGCTTCGAATTCAGATCTGGGTTTGATTAGAAGAAGAAAATGGAGAAGAAGAAGAAGAAGAGAGAAGAGAGAGATAGTGACCGGTTAGAAGAAGAAGAAGATGAAGAAGAAGAGAGAGAGGAGAGAGACGATGTACAATGACGAAGAAGATGAAGAATAGAGAGAGAAATGAGAGAAGAGAGAGAGAGAGATGTTAATATTGGATTTTGTGTTTTTATTTTAAATCATTTTTCAAGTTTTTTTTTTTCTCAAACTAATCTATGGATGGTGGAGATCTGATTAAAAAATATTTTAATTAAATTTTTCATTTTCTTAATTTTTAATTTTTTTTAAAGTAATCTCTATTGTCTATTTTTAAATGAATGGTAGAGATCTGATTAAATTTATTTTTAATTTATTTAAAGTTTTAAAAATTTATTTTAAAAGAAAATTAAAAAATAAATTCATTGAGGGGTAATTTCGTCTTTTAATATTTGTTACACAATTAACCATATTTAGTGACGGTCAAACCAGTCAATCCGTTAGTCAGGGGAGGATATTGTAAAAAAATTAAAAAGTTATATACGCTTGTAAATATTAAATTTACAGATAGGCTGTGGGTAATTTGCCCTATTTATAATAGGAGTTCATCTCTTATCTTAATTATAAAGTAACTAAACATATAGAAATCTCTCCCAAATTACAATAATATATAACTATTCAAATCGTATTTGTTTTGATTAACTTATGCAAACCTTAATAAAGCCTCAACGTTAATATTACATGTTATCATGATTGTATTACATTTTAAAGTTGTGCTCTACTATCATCTTCCATTTTACAGTTTAACAAAATCAAGGTGGACCATCGCTTATCATTTTTTCTAGATCCACTGTTTTATAATCATCAGTGTTAGAGAGAACAACGACCTAATGGACTAGAGATTTTTAATTTTGAGATTCTAGTTACTAACTCATACATTAAATCTTTATTAGAAGTTTCTTCCGAGGAGATAGAAAATGACTTGATTTTTGGAGGAGGCTTCACAAGAGAGAGTTTTAGTGTCAATTGATTGACGAGAGTTTTGGGTGCTTTAGACGCGGGTATATTTGCTAAAGCAACTTCAATTTGGGAAGTTTGCTTTCCCAATGCCTGTAAGCATAAACAAGTATAATTATTTTGTTCCACCAAATGATTTATTGTCTCGAATGAATCCCAAGTTTATTAAATTGCTTGACAAATATAGATTTCATGGATGAATTAAAAGTTGTTTATTTTTTTATCTAAAGGATGAACAGTGCTGCTAATGACTAAAAACTTAATAGTAACTGAAACTTGAAATCTGAATGACGCGTTTATTTGTTTGTGTTTTTTTTTCCCTTCCTTTGAATGTATAGTAATCTTATTTGTTTTTAAAGTTAAAATTGATTGAAAACTAATAATTTGATATTTATATCTTTTTACTATTAGTTGTTATGTAACTTCATTTAATATAATATGAACAATTAATAGTAACTGAAACTTGAAATCTGAATGACGCGTTTATTTGTTTGTGTTTTTTTTTTCCTTCCTTTGAATGTATAGTAATTTTATTTGTTTTTAAAGTTAAAATTGATTGAAAACTAGTAATTTGATATTTATATTTTTTTACTATTAGTTGTTATGTAACTTCATTTAATATAATATGAACAATTAATATAATTTTTTTAACAAATACTAAAACACTTTTATGTATATATTGATAATATTTTTATTCATAATAAAAATATGATTAATTATTATAATATTTTTTTTTTGAAATTTATATATACATAAATAAATTATTATAATAAAGTAAATTAAACTTATATATTTAAATAAAAATAAACAAAATGTTCTTAAATTGAATTACTGTCACAATAAAAGTTGGAATTATAAAGTAATATATATTTTAGTCAATACAATATTTCATTAATTATATTTAAAAGAATTTAAATAATATAAAATTAGGATAAATTTGGAAATATGTTATATTGGAAATGATATATTTGAAATAATATATTTAAAAAATAATTAAGTGATTTGATATTTAGTTAACGAAATTGTAGCTTTTTTGGGATAGTCTTAAAAAGGTCTCTGACTTTTGATACATTATCTATTTGTCCCATGTAGTTTTGTTTTTATCAAAAATACCGTCTAATTTTAAAATAAACACCTTAAATACCCTCTGGAAGCATATAAAATGACCATAATACCCCTGACAGTAACAGATTCTGTTAAATGGACATCGTTGACTGTTTGACTCCAAGGGCAAAAAAGGGAATTGATGAAAATTAATAGGAAAATCTTAAAAAACTGTCTAACTTTTGAAAAATTATTGATTGTTCCCCTGTCGTTTCATTTTTATCTAAAATATCTCATACCAACAATTTTTTAACAAAAATGTTAGAAAAAATTAAAATGTCAAATTTACCCTTAGTTTAAATAATATTAAAATCAAAAAATTAAAAAATTAAAATAAATAATATTAAATATAAAAATATAAAAATAAAATAAATAATATAAAAATATAATATCTTTTTAAAAATAAAACAAATTAATTTTAAAAAACCGTTTTTTTTTTAAATTGTTTTGTTTGATCTAGAAAAATCCGAAGAACAAACAAAAAAAATCCCTAAACTGGAGACGAACACTCCATCATAATCTCTTCACCTCCATTTCTTCTATCGGCCTCTAGCTTATACATTTGAATCTCTTTGCTTTTATCTCCTTTGTCTTGACATGTTCAAACTACAACCATGATTGATATGGAGTGACAGATTGTGGGTTTTATCAATCATCTCCTTTATCTCAACTATGACATGTTCAAGCAAATAATGAGTTTCATTAATCACCATCCAATCTCCTATAGATTGAAGATCTAGAGCCATCATCTTCAAATGGAACCACCATCATCAATCTCCCACAAATTGAACCACCATAATCAATCTCCTTTAAATGAAATTATGTTATTTTTTTATATTTAATATTATTTATTTTGATTTTTGATTTTTTAATTAATATTATTTTACTTAATTTTTTATCTCATTTCCTTTTTTTGCCTCTTGAGTCAAACGGTTAATCATATCCATATAACGAAATCTGTTACTTTCAAGAGTATTATCGTTATTTCATACATCTCCAAGAGGTATTTTGGATGTTTATTTTAAAATCAGATAATATTTTGAATAAAAACGAAGCTACATAGGGGAAAATGGATATTGTGCCAAAAGTCAAGGTTTTTTAGGATAATCCATTTTTTATTTTACTATTATTTAAACTAAAGATAAATTCGATATTTTAACTTTTTCTAACTTTTTTGTTAAAAAATTGATGGAAAGAGGGTTTTGGATAAAAACAAAACTACATGAGAAAAATGGATAGTCTATCAAAAGTTAGATGGTTTTTTAGGATTTTCTTTTTTTTTTTTTTCCTATGATTTTTAGGTGATTTTAAATAGTTTGACCACTTAAAAAATAAATACAAAAATCATGGAAAAATTACCCACAACCTACTACAAATTTGATATTCATATGTGCGTACAAATTTTTTTGTAACGTCTTCCCTTAACTAACGATTGACTGGATTTGACTATGATGTGGTCATTTTGACCGTTTAAAAGGTGTTGAAAGATGGAATTGCCCCTGAGCACTATTAGATTGTTGTGTGTTAATTTTGTAGTCAAATGAAATTACCAATATACCCTCCACTGGAAATCATCTTCAATCTCTTCTCCCTCCCATCTTCAACAAAAATTATAATCAATCCAGTAAAATCATCAGCATCAATCACCAACTCAATTTTATCATCATCAATCAATCAATCAATCAATAAAAACCAGTACTCAATCACCAAAAATACCTTAAAACAACCCACAATCAACCCCAAAACAATATAAAACAACCAAACTAATTTCGAACCCAAAACCCAGAACCCAGAACTGGGTTCGAATGATTTGAACTTGAACCCAATTCTGGGTTCGAATCATTCGAGCCTAGATCTAGGTTCAATTAGAAGAAGAAAGAAGAAAGAAGAAAGAAGAGAGACAGTGATCGATTGGAAGAAGAAGAAGAAAAAGAAAAAAAAAAAAAAGAAGAGAGGAGAGAGATGGGTTTGAATCATTCGAACCTAGACTGGGTTGGAATGATTCTTGAACCCAGACTCAATTTTGGGTTCAAATCATTCGAACTTTAATCTAGGTTCGATTAGAAGAAGAAGAAGAAAAGAAGAAGTAGAGGAGGAGAAGAAGAAGAAGAAGAGAGAAGAGAGAAACATTAACCGGTTGGAAGAAGAAAAAGAAGAAGAATGGAGAAGATAGAAATGGTGATCGGTTGGGAAAAAAAAGAAAAAAAGAGGGGAGAGATGAGATTAAGCTTTTTGTGTTTTTTTTTTTTAAACTTATTTTTCTTTTTCAAATTGATCTCCACCGTCTATTTCAGATAGATGGTGAAGATCTAATTAAAAAATGTTTTAATTAAATTTTTAATTTTTATTTAAGTTTTAAAATTTTTTCTCAAATTAATTTTCATCATCTATTTTCAAATGGACAGTGGAGATTGGATTAATCTTTTTTAATTTATTTAAAGTTTTTGAAATTTACTTTAAAAGAAAATTAAAAAGTAAATTTATTGAGGGGTAATTTTATCTTTTAAAATAAATTTATTAAGGGCTAATTTTATCTTTTAATATTTTTTACAAAATCAACCATATCTAATAATGGTCAAATCAATCAATCCGTTAGTCAAGGAGGGATATTACAAATAAACCAAAAAGTTATACGCGCTTATGAAAGTTACACTTTGAGGTAGGTTGATGGTAATTCTTTTAAAAAAATCATTTAATAGAATCTCAAAATTAAAAATTGGTTATTTTTTTACCATAATTAGTGAAATTACCATACGTACCCTTCCACTTGGTTGAAAACAAAAGACTAAAAAAAAAAAAAAAGGTTTCCTGGAACCGCGAAAACGCGCAGCCCAAGACTCGAAAGATCTGCATTGTAAGCAAATCGAACCTCGAAAACACATGAACACCAGACCCATCTCCATTTTCCCTACTCAAATGTAATCAAACGTCTCTGATTTCCACTCACTCGTCTCCTCTGCAGGGATCTCTCCATACCCAGAACAATTCCCCACTTGGGATCATCAAATACCAGCTAAAGGTGCCATTTTGACCCTCAATTTCACCATTTTCTTCTCCTTTGAAATCGACCCAGATGGATTTGATTGATCTTCTGTATGTGTCTCGTTTGATTCGGGATAGCTTAGTGTAATTTAAGTCTCTTTAGTTGTTTGTATGATAGTGTTAGATCTGGTTTCTATGATGTGAATTTGCATATTTTGTTGTTGTTTTTTTATAGCATTGATTTGAATTTTGTTGATTTTGTATTGATGCATTGTAGTTTTGAAGTTTAGAGATTGGTATTTTGTTATTGGCGTCTGTGGTTTTTTGTTAGTTCATTTTCGGATTCGGGTTTGTGTTGGTTGAGTTGTTTTTGGTAATTATAGTGATTGGTATGTGATTTGGGCAGGTTTCGGATTTGTGTTTGTGTGGTTGCCAGTTGCATGGTTCAAGTGTAAGTTGAATTGTGCTGGAAACTGGAATAAATATGGGGCATCTGAATTTACAGTCAGGAAATGATGCATTTTGTAGAGGACTCAAGGGCTGCCCTGTTAAGCCTTCTAGGGGTGCTATAGCTTGCATGATAAATTCGGAGATTGGTGCGGTTTTGGCTGTGATGAGGAGGAATGTACGGTGGGGAGTTCGCTATCTGACGGATGATGATCAGTTGGAGCATTCTCTTATTCATTCGTTGAAGGAATTGAGGAAGCAGATATTTTTATGGCAGAATCAGTGGCATAATATCGACCCAGCTGTGTATCTCCAACCGTTTCTGGATGTGATTCGATCGGACGAGACTGGTGCACCGATCACTGGTGTTGCTTTGTCATCTGTTTACAAAATCTTGACCCTTGATGTGCTTGATCTTGATACTGTAAATGTGGGAGATGCTATGCATCTGATAGTTGATGCAGTAACAAGTTGCCGATTTGAGGTAACTGATCCTGGCTCTGAAGAAGTGGTGCTGATGAAGATACTTCAGGTTCTTTTAGCTTGCATGAAAAGCAAGGCGGCTGTTAAGTTGAATAACCAGCATGTCTGCAACATAGTCAATACTTGCTTTCGTGTAGTTCATCAAGCAAGCTCCAAAAGTGAATTGTTGCAGCGCATAGCGCGACACACGATGCATGAATTGGTTAGGTGTATTTACTCTCACCTACCTGATATTGACTGTCAGTCATCAGTAGTGCGAAGTCATTCGGACGCTGGTGAAAAGGTAACTACTCTAGGGATGATCCTTCCTATTTGTGAAATATTTTTTCACATTGAATAAACACGTTGAGTCTAGCTTTATCAGATCATGATTATTGGTATTCTGGTATAAACTAAATTGTCTCCCAAACAAACAAATGCTGATGTAAAATATACAAAAGGATAAGTGATGGTCCCTCATGCTCAATATCTGCTATATTGGCCCATTTGTTTTGTAGAATTTGAATGCTGATTCAGTGGGTGATCTTAGATGGTTCTGCATATTATTTTTCTCTGATTGTATTTCAGAGTAGTAAACTTTTACTAATCGGCTATAAAAATGACCCATGAGAGGTTAGCAGGATGGTGAGGCTTGTGATTTGCTCCCACAATGTCTGGGGTTCAAATTTCCTCACAGATACCTATATAGCCAAAGGCCATAATTTCATATTTCCCAAAGAGTGTAGGGTTTGGTGGGTCCCCTGTTTTGAACTCAGTTTCACAAAGTGGGTTCTAGGAATGTTTGGGTCTTAAAAAAAAAAAAAAATTGTACAGACCAATGATTTTCCTGGTGAGTTTAAGCATTGAGGTTTCATGCTTAAGCCAGCCACAACAAAATAGGTCTGTTCATGTCATCAAGTTGTAAATTACAAGCTTTTATGTCTTCCAATGAAGCAGGGAATTTGTGGTTTTTGATATGTTGAGGGTATTCATACATTGGATGTTTAACTTGATTTAGCAGTAATGCATGAGAGGTTCTGGTGAAGCATCCATGAAAAGTCATAGTTTCACCTAAATATGTAATATTTCCAGACTAAAATATTTAGTTTTTCGTCTTCAATTTTTGAAGTTTATTTTATTGTACAGGTGAGTGTACTGGAGAAGGATCACACTTCTGAAAGTAAACCATTTGAGAATGGCAATGTAAGTGTTGAATCTCAGTCATCCACTGGACAGATTTCAAGTTCTCCCACAAATAAGCTAGCAAATGAAGTGGATACATATAATGGTGAGATTGGCGGAGTAATGGAGGCTACTCAAAACAGTGAGAAGATTATGATGGAACCCTTTGGAGTTCCATGCATGGTGGAGATATTTCACTTCCTGTGTTCTCTCTTGAATGTCATTGAGCACATGGGAGCTGGTCCTAGGTCAAATCCTATAGCATATGATGAAGACGTTCCTCTGTTTGCATTGGGTTTAATTAATTCAGCGATTGAGTTGGGTGGGTCGTCATTCAGTAAACACCCTAAGTTATTGGCTTTAATTCAGGATGAACTGTTTCGTAATCTGATGCAGTTTGGTTTGTCGATGAGCCCTCTAATTCTTTCAACAGTCTGCAGTATTGTTCTAAACCTGTATCATCATTTGCGTATTGAGCTTAAAGTACAGCTTGAAGCTTTCTTGTCATGTGTGCTTTTGAGGCTTGCACAAACCAAGTATGGGTCTTCCTACCAACAGCAGGAAGTTGCTATGGAGGCCTTAGTAGACCTCTGTAGGCAGCAGACATTCATGACAGAGATGTATGCCAATTTTGATTGTGACATATCCTCTGGCAATTTGTTTGAAGATCTTGCTAACCTGTTATCAAAAAGTGCATTTCCAGTCAATGGACCATTGTCAGCAATGCATGTTCTTGCTTTGGATGGTATGATATCCATGATTCAGGGTATGGCTGAGAGGGTAAGCAATGAATTGCCTACTCCAGAAGAGGCATCTGTAGATCCTGAGGATTATAATGCATTCTGGGCTTCAAAATGTAAGGACTATAGTGATCCACATTCATGGATTCCATTTGTTCGCAAAATGAAGTACATTAAGAGAAGGTTAGCAGTTGGAGCTGATCACTTTAACCGGGATCCTAAGAAAGGTCTAGAGTTTCTCCAAGGGATTAATCTTCTACCTGAGAAGCTTGATCCACGGAGTGTAGCTTTCTTCTTTAGATACACAAATGGATTAGATAAGAATCATATTGGAGATTTTCTGGGAAATCATGATGAATTTTGCGTTCAAGTGCTTCACAAATTTGCTGGTACCTTTGATTTCCATGGCATGAATCTAGATACTGCATTGCGCCTTTTCCTAGGAACTTTTAGATTGCCTGGTGAATCACAGAAGATACAGAGGGTGCTTGAGGCGTTTGCTGAAAGATATTATGAGCAATCGCAAGATATATTGACCAATACAGATGCTGCTCTTTTATTGTCATATTCACTTATATTGCTCAACACAGATCAACACAATGTGCATATTAAGAAAAAGATGTCTGAAGATGATTTTATCCGAAACAATCGGCACATCAATGGAGGGAAGGATCTTCCTAGAGAGTATCTCTCAGAGCTTTACCACTCAATATGTGAGAATGAAATCCTGATGATCCCAGACCAAGGCGTTGGTTTTCAGGAGATGACGTCGAGCCGCTGGATAAATGTGATGCACAAATCCAGAGAAGCCACTGCTTATATTGTGTGTGATTCTTCTGTGCACCTCGACCATGATATGTTTGCTATCTTGTCAGGTCCAACTATTGCTGCGATGTCAGTGGTTTTTGATCAAGTGGAGCAGGAAGACATTTTGCGGAGATGTATCGATGGATTCTTGGCTATCGCCAAAGTTTCTACATGCTATTGTTTTGACGACATCTTGGATGATTTGGTTTTGTCTCTCTGTAGATTCACAACCCTCTTGTCTCCATTATCTGTTGAAGAAGCTCTTCTTGCCTTTGGAGATGACACAAAAGCTAGAATGGCATTGACAGCAGTTTTTACAATAGCAAATAGGTATGGTGATCATATCCATGCTGGCTGGAAAAATATATTGGACTGTGTGTTAAGCTTGCACAAGCTTGGCCTTCTGCCTGCTCATCTGGCTAGTGATGCAGCTGATGATTTGGAGACCTCTTCTGATTTGGAGCGGGACAAACCTGCTACAAGTTCTGTATCAACATCACGCATTACACCTGTGGTTACACCTCGGAAATCTTCTGGCCTGATTGGTAGGTTCAGTCAGCTCTTATCATTTGATATGGAGGAGCCTAGGTCTCAGCCAGATGAGGAAGACCTTGCTGCTCAACAACGAGCACGTGAAATAATGCAGAATTGCCACATTGATAGCATATTTACAGAGAGTAAGTTTCTCCAAGCTGAGTCTTTACTGCAGCTTGTGAAGGCCCTTATTTTGGCTGCAGGCCAACTCCGCAAAGGAAGTAGCTACACAGAAGATGAAGACACAGGAGTGTTCTGCCTGGAATTGCTGATTGCCATTACACTAAATAACCGGGATAGGATTATGCTTATCTGGCAAGGTGTTTATGAGCACATAGCCAATATTGTTCAGACAACTGTAATGCCTTGCATGCTGGTAGAAAAGGCTGTGTTTGGGCTCCTTAGGATATGTCAGAGATTGCTTCCCTATAAGGAAAACCTGACGGATGAGCTCCTCAAGTCACTGCAACTTGTATTGAAACTTGATGCAAGGGTAGCTGATGCATATTGTGAACACATCACACAAGAGGTAATGCGACTTGTAAAAGCAAATGCAACTCACATTAGATCCCATGCCGGTTGGCGCACCATCATTTCCCTGCTGTCTATCACAGCTCGACATCCAGAAGCATCTGAAGCTGGATATGAGGCACTAGCTTTTATTATGTCTGAGGGGGCACACATTTTGCCATCAAATTTTATTCTTTGTGCTGATGCGGCAAGGCAGTTTGCTGAGTCTCGGGTTGGTGAGGTTGATAGGTCTGTTTCTGCCCTAGAATTAATGGGGGGATCTGTTGTCTGTCTTGTAAGATGGTCTTCTGAGACAAAGAATGCAGTTGGGGAGGAGGCTGCCATAAAACTGAGCCAAGATATCGGGGAGATGTGGCTGAGGTTGGTTCAGGGACTGAAAAAAGTGTGTTTGGACCAGAGAGAAGCGGTGAGGAACCACGCCATTTTGGTGTTACAGAGATCTTTGGCAGCTGAGGATGGGATTCATCTCCCAAATGCTTTGTGGTTCCAATGCTTTGATATGGTGATATTCACGTTGCTGGATGATTTATTAGAAATTGCTCAGGGTAACTCTCCAAAAGATTACCGAAACCTAGATGGAACACTTGTTCTGGCCATAAAATTATTGTCGAAGGCATTCTTACAGTCACTGCAAGATCACTCACTGCAACCATCCTTCTGCAAACTATGGCTGGGGGTTCTTAATCAAATGGAGAAATATATGAAACTAAAACTCCGAGGAAGGCGTTGTGAGAAAATCCATGAATTAATTCCCGAACTTCTGAAGAACAATTTGTTGGTGATGAAGACAACTGGCGTTCTCCTTCCAACTGATGATATTGGAGGGGATAGCTTTTGGCAGCTGACGTGGTTGCATGTGAAGAAAATATCCCCATCTATGCAATCAGAAATTTTTCCTGATGATGAATTGGAGCAGTTGAAAGCAAAGCACACAAAAACCGGGGGATTTCCTGCTCCCGATGGGTCTGTGCTTGTTCCCTCAGGTGAGAACACAGATAGCAGGTGAAACGTTGGTATGTGAATGACAGATTATTATTTTGTTAGGGACATGTAGATGGCCTCATTGAGTTGCACCAGTTGTTAAACTAAAAGCTCCTCTCGATTCGTGGAGGAAATTTGAGCCATAGAAAAGGCAAAAATCAGGAAAAATTTTGACATTTTTCGCTGGAGTTGTGCTTGATTTTTCCCACTCCATTGAGCTTATGCACAGGAGTGATGCTGTTGGAGAGTTTGTGTATTGGCCATATTGTTCTTACAAGGGATCTAAGTAGACCCCATCTTAAATTTTGTACTGTGTTACCTAATCTGTACCCAAAAACCATCAAACTGCACCATTTTCTTGTATACTTGGTGTCATATATACTCTTATGATATACAGTTCTTTTTTAGTTCATTTTATGAAGAGAAATGTCTTTAGGGGGAGATTATTGTTTGTAGGAGAATTTTGTCTTTCATTAGACGAAATGCTGCTTTGTAGTAATTATATTTTAATTTTGTTTTAACCATTGAATAGAATCAATAGATATTAAATTGTTGGATAATGATACTGGTCTCTATGAAATTTCAATTCTTCTACCATGTGATAATATAATGAGAGTTTTTAGGTTTAGCCCATAACAAAATAAAAATATTCTTTTTGACAACTATTTTACAAAAATTTCTTTTTAACCTCTCAAACAAACTAATTGTCATCTATATCCAAATTATCCAAATTACCCCCAAGTCAAAGATTCCTTCCAAGCTCAGATGAAATGACCAAAGCATACCCAAGTCTCCTTTGACTACTGCTCTTCTCCTTCATACGATTTTTCGCTATATTTTCATCATTTTTTATTCTCTCATCCATTGAAGATTATTTGTGCACTCAATCAACATTCTTTGAATCCAAAAAGCACACATTCAATCAGACTTCATTCTCTAACAACAACCCTCACATTGAAGTTCTTCTCCAAGTTTGAAGGTATGTGATTGTTGTTGGTTGGTTTTGAAATTTTTTGTTGACATTACTTGGGTAAAGACCTTAAAAGTGATTTATAGTTGTGATTTTATCATATATAAGTGTGATCTGCAAGAAACTAAAGGAAATCAAAAGCTTGTTACATTCTGCTATCGAAACTGGGTTTTAAAACCCGTTAAAACCCGGAACCAGGTTTTATAGGCATTTAAAACCTGGTTTTGGGTTATATTTGGTCATAAAACCCGAATCGGGGTTTATGGGCCAAACTGGGTTTTATGGGGTCATAAAACCCGAACTGGATTTTATGACCCTATAAAACCCGATTCGTGTTTTATTTGGTCATAAAACTCGAATTGGGTTTTTTGATACCATAAAACTCGGTTTTCGGGTATACCGGGTTTTATGGTGCCATAAAACCCAGTATACCCTGAAAGATATTTTTGCATTTTTTTTGTTTGGAAAGTTTGGTATTGATAGTTAGAGTTATATACGATGAGATTTAATTAGATTTTAATGGATTTGGTTGGTTTTGGCTTGAAAACTCGGTTGTGGGTGTTATTATATATTAAAACTCGATTTTGTTTATGATTTTATTTAATTAATTTAGCAAATAATATTTAGAAAATATTGAATTAACCTTAAGTAATATAATGTTTTGATAATAATTCAATTAAATTTGAAACGTTAAATAAATATGTTTTTTTTTTTGTTTTTCGTGCAGAACAGTTGGTTATTCAATATTATGTAAGTATGGATGAAACTAATTTATTTCAATTTTACAGAAATGAGTGAAATGACAATAATAATCAAATGCATCGGAGAGTAGAATGGTAATAACTATGTTGAGAGTGAGACGTTCATGATGGGGGTCTCGAAGAATGTCATTTTTTCTTGATTGGTGGACTTTGTTTACATAGTGACTGATATTGATAGAAGAATAAGAGACATCCGTTTGCATTATTTACTTCGAGCTAGAGGAATGCCCGCAGTTAAGATACCTATCACGACCGATCTTTGTGTCCGGGATGTGATTTCGGACAACAAAACTTATTATAGAGAGATTTATGTTGATAAGAATATAAAAGATTCTATAGTTATCAGTCCTACCGTCCCTCCATATACCATCACCTTAATACAAGACGTAGGGCATGTGGAGATAGATGACGATAGATTTGTAAGTCCGGCTATGGCTGAAGATCAAAATTGTTTTGCTTCCTATAGCGGTAGTAACCAAGTTTCAGCTTCTGTCGCTGCATTTATATCCACAGAAAGTCCAATATGTGATATTGATTATCATAGATATGATGGTGATGATAAAGATGGGGACACAGATAGTGATCGTGATGAGAGATCGAAAATTGGAGATGATGATGATGAAACTAGAGATGATGAAGATGGAGAGAATGTGGAGTATCCGGAAGTTAGATTTTTTGGTTCACAATTTAAAACCAACCATTCACAACCATACTGGATTGTTCCCGGTGTAGATGAGTACGAAATTGAGACTACTTCAACCACCATGTCGACCTTTATTCAACGTGATACATTATATAAAGGTGCATTTTTTTGATAGTAAACATGAATTGAATGTGGTTATTGAAAAAAATGTTCTTAATTCAAGATATGAACATAAGGTGAGACGTTTGTGCACGGTTCGATATGAGACCGGGTGCAAGGATTTGACTTGCAGCTTTGAGGTTCGTGCAAGATGCAGAAATAGTGGTTCTATGTGGTATGTGTATAAATATGTATCGGAACACACATGTTATCAGGATGCCTTCGAGGCACACAGGCGGAGTGTGAAGACTGTTGTCATAGCAACATTGTATAAAAAAAAAGTGAGACTTGATAGTATTACCCCTCAGCTTTTGATTGCAAAAATGCTGGAGCAATATGGTATGCAGATCATGTACATTAAAGCTTGGAGATTTTTACAATATGCAAAGAATTTATCATATGGGAAAGCGGATGAGTCATTTCAACAGCTTTCTCGGTACTTTCATATGTTAAAAGAAACAAACGCTGGTTGTAAACCCTCTATTTTTAAATTGTACGGATTACTCAGGAATAGTCCCTAAGTATTTATTTGAGACCCTAAATGGTTTATGGAAAGATTTAAGGTTATAGAGAACCCCTAAGATTTGATTTAAACTCAATTGGAGATTAAACAGAAAGATAAAATGGTGAATGAAATTGAGAAATTTTTTTAAGGAAATAAGGGACTAAGTTAAAAATAAAATTTAAAATTGTGGTCATTGTATGATTTAGTTAAAAGTTAAGGGAAAGAATGAGATTTTCTAGGGCGTAAGTGAAATTATTGAGAGTTTTGAGGAGAAAATTAGAAGCCAAAAACTATGAAGTTGACTTTGAAAAAAATAAAAACAGATCAGACCCGCAGCTCTCTCTCGCGAAGAAGAAGAAAGAAAGAAGAAGAAGAAGAAGAAAGAAAGAAGAAGAGAAGAAAGAAGAAGAAGAGAAGAAGAAGAAGAAGGAGCACCGGTCGGACCAGCCTTCACCGCCGACCGAGGACCTCGCCGTGACAGCTGCAAAACCAGATCGAAGTCGAGCAGCTCGCGGCGGAAGCGACGCTAAAACAGCGCTGAAAACCGAGCAGAACAGCTGCGAATCAGCTCCGATCGGCGAGGAAAAAGGCAGTGGCGAGCTGCTGTCCAGTCACCTGCAGTCCTGCGTGCAGAACCCAGCTGATTCTTCCCCATTTCAGCTGCATCTGAGCTGATTTTCAGCTTGAAAACAGCCCTCCACCCGCGCGATAGAGACAGCAGAACGGCAGCGATCTCAGCCGTGAATCGCGGCGAAGTGAGAGGGAAAGAGAGAGAGGAAGAGAGGAGAAGGAAGGAGGAAGAAAATCAGCTCCAACCCAGCTCAGATCTGTCACCAAAAGTAGTCCAAAACAACTCGAAAATCATCCTCAAAGCGTTGTTAACGCGAAAGAAAAGGGGTGAGTTATTTAAGTTAGAAATTGATGATTTCGTTGGTGATTTAAGTTGATTTGAAATGGATCTCGTTATGATTTGTTTGTTGGTTGTTTTTGAGTGCAAATGAGTTGAAAAATAAGTGGATTTAAGCTTATTGGGAGATTAGAAAACCAAAGAATTAGAGAGAAACCAAAACGCGCACTAAACTAGTTCGAAGGGCAATTTGGTAAATTGGCCCATATGGCGTCCGTTGAGAGTTTGGATGACCCTAATGAGTTTAATTAGGCGTATTGGGATTAATAAAAGTCAAAGATTAAATTAAGAAACCAAAAATGGAGAGTTACGCCTAAAAAGGGTCACTTAGGCGCGATTGTGTAATTTTTTATGATTTTGAGTTTCCAGAAGTTGACACAAACGTAATTTTAAGTATATATGTGTTGTGTAGGTGAAGAGCATCATACCAGATCACGAGAGGACGTTTGAAACTCATCCAAATTAAGCCCAAGTTTAAGGTGAGTGCACTTTCAAAAAGGTTTTCAAAAAGGGATTTTATGCTTTTGCATTGATAAGTTAGATTTATGCTTTTGCATGTATAAGTTCTTGTATTTAAATACATATATTGTATTTGTAAAGTAAACGAGTCCAAGGACTTAAGTTTAAAGCTTTCAAGTTAAAGCTTTTGTGCTTGTGCACTAAGAAAGTAAACGAGTCCAAGGACTCCAGTTTAAAGCTTTCAAGTTAAAGCTTTTGTGCTTGTGCACCAAGAATAAAGATTTGTAAGCATAGCATTAGAGAAAAATAAGTTTTCAAAGGCCATAAGTACCCACCAGTTTATCGAGTTCAGACCTGTACGGTATATCCCACTTAGTAAGGCAAGGGTTGGGGGAATTGAGTCACTAACTGTGTGGTTAGAGTTATGAGTGAGTGTGTCGCCCCTACTTTGTGGGATATGGTCTCGCACTACGGTTAGCGATGCAGCATTCCGCACGTAGTTGCTGAGAGGTCTCAGAGAGTTGGTTGCGCTGGATGTCAGATACATCGCCTTGTGACCTACCACACCTGCGGCCTTAGCTAAGTCGCCGTGTGGTCCAGAGATTAGGGATACGAATGATGCTTTTAGAAAAATTCAGTTATTTGCAAGCATGTTCAGATTTATACTTATAAGTTTATTATGAATTGTTTATATTAATGCTATGCAATTGAATGAGATTTAAGTTTTAAATGTTTAAGAAATAGAAACTTTTATAAAAGTTTTCTAAGGAGGAAATTTTTGAAAAGAAAAGCTAAGTTTATAAACTATTGCACTCACTGAGCTTTATAGCTCACTCTTCAAATTGTTTATAAAAACCTCCTTAGGTACTCGTGTGGGTGAAGACAAGTGAAGCCTCCCTCCTTCGCATTCAAGTGGGCGCAATTACTGGCAGTTGCATATTGAATAATGTATTAAACATATTTTGAGTTTTATATTGCATATATTTTGTGTATTTTGTTTAAAAAGAGTTATACTTTTAAAGTTGTGTGAAAGTGCATCATTTTATGCTTGAAAAATCAAGCTTACGAGATTTAAAATTGCAAGTTTATACATTGTCTTTGAAGGTTTTAAATTTTTGTGATTATGTTGATAAACTGAATTTGTGAGAAGTTGGGTTGGATATGATTATAGTTTGAAGTGTTTAAATTGATTTCCAGGTTTTTGGTTTATCCAAATTACAGTCGTTATGTTGCCGGTTTTTAGTTTTAAAAATGACCAAATAAATAGTGTCAAACCAACCCAAACCATTTCAACTTTAGATTTAAAAGATTTTGCTTCCGCTAAAGTTAAGTTTTCAGTTAAGAGGGTTCGCTCCTCGAATGCCTTCTTCCCCATCAAGATGGGCTTAGAGGGATTCGTTGGGGTGCCCGGGCGTACCCATCGGATAGGAGTCTAGTGGCGGTCCGGATTGGGGCGTTACACTGGTACAGTAACGACAATTAGGATAGATGAAAACAACCGGTTCTTGTATTCATTCATTGCACTTGGAGCCTCAATTGAGGATTTTTGATTTTACATCAGACCAGTTATTGTTGTTGATACTACCCATTTGAAAGGTGAATATAAAAAGGTGATTTTTGTAGCTGCAACCAAAGATGGAGAGGAGATGATTTATCCTATTGCTTTTGGATTTGGTGATGGAGAGTCGGACAGTTCATTGACCTGGTTCTTAAATAAATTGCGAAAGGTTATTGGTGGGATGCAGCATTTGCCATCGGATTTGATTATCATATCTGATCGTCATAAAAGCATTGCGAATGCGATGAACATCGTTTTTCCTGAAGTCCCACATGTTTTCTGTTTCTTCCATTTGAAGCAAAACCTAAAGCAACATTGTAAAAAACAAGTAGATGTGATGGATATGTTTTAAGTTGCAGCATATTGTCATGGTAGGGAAGAATGTGAAAGATATCTAGAACAAATTCGACGGGTATGTCCAAATTGCATGAAAAATTGGTTAATATTGGAGTGGTAAAATGCTCACGTGCATATTCTCCAAAAAGAAGATATGACATGATGACTACTAACATTGCAAAATCACTCAACAAATGCATGATGAAAGCACGTCGATTTTCAATAACAACTGCACATGAATATCTGAGACATATGTTACAGAAATGGTACAACGATAAACGTGTTCATGCTGAGAAACTCAGATCGTCAGTGACCAAAACTGTGGAGGATCCTGTGAACTCGATGGTTGATCTGTTAACGAGTGGCACAGTATCTGCCATTCAAGAACCAACCAATTTCGGAGTTGCACATGAACTAGGCTATGGGTTTGTTCAGCCTTTTCAGCAATCATGTAGTTGTAATCGTTGGGACCTAAATCAGTTGTCATGTCATCATGCAATTGTTGTTGCCAGGTATCGTTATTGTACTTTGTTATTTGTCATTATTTAATATAATATAGTAACATTATGCTTTTTTCATACATATCAGGTTTACTAGTGTTCATTATTATACACTTTGTCATGATTATTATAGCAAAAAATGGCTTAAAGTTGCATATGCAAATCCGATCAATCTTGTCCTTGGCCCAAAAGATTGGCATGTTTTTGCGGAAGTAAAAAGTATGATTGTATTACCACTCGAAGGAAAATGACAAGCAGGTAGACCAAGAGAAGCTCGAATTCCTTCAGTTGGGGAAAGTCATAGGAAGAAAAAATGTGGAAAATGTGGTGAAAAAGGACACAATCGGCTTTGTTGCCCTAACCCCCCTATATCAGGCATCGGAGGGATGAATGGAGGAGGTGCTGGAAGCAGCGCTGAAGCTACTGGAGGTGCTACGACGTCTGCTGCTGTTATTGGACCTGTTAGGACATCTTGAAAATGTTGTCTTTGTGGTGAGATTGGACACACACGATGTTAATGTGATCAACGGTTTCCTATTCCACCCTCAAAGGATGATGAAAATGGTGGTAATCATTTGCAATGAATATACTATTTCAAATTTTCATATATTATTTTCTTCACTTATTTTCTTCTTATATGTATTGTACTGGAGAACTTTGAACATGATTGTTGGTATATAAAGCAAATGTTATGAAACCCGGATAATTAAAAAATAGGAGAGACTCTATCCAAATTTGTAGAAAATTTAGTGTATAACGGATTGTGCAATGTGCAATAGGCTCATAAAACCCGGAATCGGGCTCTAATAGGCCTTAAAATACATTTTTTGAAAATTTATAAAAATCAGAAAAACCGGGTTCTTGCCAAATATACGGCCTCAATTATGTCCAAATGCCTTTGATTTCATCAATTTAATTTAATTGAGCATATAACTTATAAAATCTTACCAAATCGTTATATTTGAGTACAACTTCACATAGTGTTAGTATAAGGGATTGTGCCAAAAAAAAATAAATAAAAAAAAATTAACAAAACTGGGTTATAATGATTATAACCTGGTTTCGGGTTAAAATACCCATTATAACCCATTTGATATTTTTTTTTTGTGTTCTTGCTTGTTTTTGTGTCTAAAGGCTTCAAATTATGTTCAAATGTCTTTGATTCCATCAATTTAATTTAATTGGACTTATAACTTATAGAATCTTACCAAATCGTCATATTCGAGTATAAAGTGGCATAATGTTACTATGTAAGGGATTGTGCAATGTTCGTTCAATTTCATTGAATATATTGTATTGTAGAAAATGTTAGTCTAAAGTTGAATATTACATCAAGTTTGAAATATTTTTGGAAAGTTTTGGACATTAGAAAGGAAAAATTCAATTAGAAATGTAGGAAAAAATCCACAAAATAATAGAACCAGGTTTTATGGGGTCATAAAACCCAGAACCTAGTTTTAATGGTTTGTAAAAAACGTTTTTATGAAAATTTACAAAATTCAGAAAAACCGGATTAGAATGGGCATTATAACCCGGTTTCGGGTTATAATGGGCATTATAACCCGGTTTCGGGTTATAATACCCATTATAACCCGAAACTGAGTTATAATACCCATTATAACCCGGTTTACGTAAATTTTAATTTTAACTTGTTAAATTTTTAATTTTTTGGTTTACAATGCATATCATTGTTTTGGCCTCAATTTATTAACTTGTTAAATTTTTAATTTTTTGGTTTACAATGCATATAATTGTTTTGGCCTCCATTTATTAACTTGTTAAATTTTTAATTTTTTTGTTTACAATGCATATCATTGTTTTGGCCTCAATTTATTAACTTGTTAAGTTTTTAATTTTTTGACTTACAATGGATATCATTGTTTTGGCCTCAATTTATTAACTTGTTAAATTTTAATTTTTTGGTTTACAATGCATATCATTGTTTTAAATCATCCAAATGATTTAAATTTCATCAATTTATATTTTATACAAATAATAATAATCATTCAAATACAACATTTCCCTTTTCATATAATATCCACCGTCCAGAACCGTCTGTTATATATTGTGCTGTGGAATACATATATATATATATCATACGTCATATCCTTCCTTATTCTAATGACGTCATTTTTCGTTTGGTGTGACTTCCATTCATGATGTTGAGACTTTATAAGGTCGTGGATAAACATCGCACAATATGCTCCACAACTGTTGTTGCATTAGTATGAAGACATGTTAGATAATTATTAAAACCATATAATATTCGGACTATGTTTTAAACAAAAGTGACATCTACCCGTCAGCTTGTTGAAGCACATTTGCCATATTGACACGTGCCACATCCCATCTATTTTCCACAGGTGGTGTAGGTCCTTCGCTTTGCTCATAAAATCTAATCGACCGCAATATAATCAGCATAAAACATGCAAGGGGCTGCAAGACCTGCCTCCATTGCTAAAAGTTTAATTCTTTCATGGAATCATACACTAATATCTTCTCCTCTCTCAGACACACCTTACAAATAACCCAATGTATCTGAGACAAACAACAGAGGAGTAGCACCTGCATTTTCAAAACGTTAATGGTATAAGACCAATGTGAAGGATAAATTAAACAAAAATTATTAATATACACCTAATGTAAAAATTATTAATTCTACAATGATACTTACATTTTCAGCAGATTTTCAAGACATTTTAGTGTCTCCCATGCCGGTAGCACAATTTTGCCAGGAATTCGGGACAACAACTGTAGACGGATCAAACTCCTTTAGTGTGGTGTATTCAGCATTGAAAACGCGTACTATATCTGCCTGTAATAATCATTAAAATTAAACATGTTATTTTAAAATAAAATAAATTAATTAAATAAACACGATATCAGCCTGTAACAACTAAAATGTAAATACTTATAAAAAAGTTTGTCCCGTGGACTGCGTATCTACCATCATTGACCTCGTCCCACCACCCGCAAACTTTTGTTTTCTTCCTAAGACAACTCAAACAAACATCAATATGAATCCCCGTCAACCGCTCATTAACATCCTCGGTAGTACGAAACATATCCGGGGGTGCATGGTGATGGTTTGAAAAAACAAAAATCAACAATTTGTTTTTCATAAAATTAAGTATTTTGCGGAACATTGAGTTTCAAAAACTTTTTAGAAAACTCAAGAACCCAAGATTCATAAAACAATGAAATAAAATAATATAAACAAATAAAAATAAGATTTTTACCTTCTATATTGATCTCTGTGGATTGCTCACCACCTTGCATTCCTTGATATATCTCGAAACCAAGAAACAAGTGAGTGGACACAATTATATAGAATTGTGCTCACTTACTTTTTGATTTCTTTCTAAAAAAAAATCAAATTAAATCAATGATTATAAGAGGTGGGTGTTTGATTTTTGGTTATACAAAGAACAAAGACACAAATTTTTGTTTTTTTGTTCTTTGTATTTGTTGAAAAAAAAACTTCTCTTTCTTTTCTCTTATTGTTTTTCAAAAACATAAACAACAACCAAAAACCTAGATGTAGAAAAGAAACTTTTTCTTTTTATAGGCAAACAATTAGGGTTTTAATTAATCAATATTAATATTAACCCTAATCTTATTATAATTAAACTTTTGTCCCATATAATATAATCAATTCAAAATTAATTCATATTATATTTTGAAATAGAACTTGTAACTTTTAATAAATTAATTCATAATTAATTTATACCAAAGTCAATAAGAATCGGATTCAAGACCTCTTATAAAAATAATTAAATAATTATTAATTCATAATTAATAATTAAATAATTTAAATAATCAATATTATTCAAATACCAAGTGAACACAAATTTTTGTTACTTATATAACGCCTGTAATTGGACGGTCCAATTACAATATTCTATATACATGTTTCTTATAGTAAAATGAGCTATCAAGGGGACCCGATAGACCTACAGTTTTGAGCTCCAATAATATTGGAATTATTAATTAAACTCTTTAATTAAATAATTCACTATTATTAATCTTAAAGTTACTCCACTAAAAACTTAAGATTGCACTCTCAAAATTGTAGATGTTTTTTATACAATCTGAAATTTTTCAGTGTCCATTGATTTAATCACTACATATGATTTGACTCTCCACAAATAGTTCATAATTAGAGTAAGGTCAAATGTCCGTTTTAGCTCTCTAATTATTTCTTGATCCTTAAGTATCATTGATTCTCTAATGAACAATATATTCATAACAACTTATGAATTTATCTTTCTGTTTACATATAAATAGAAAGTTGAGCGCTCTTATTGTTCAAGACCTGAATCAATCTTTAACGGAACTACTTTTCTACTTCTCGCAAGAAGGAGTGGATTCCACTATTGTATAGAATGTTCCCAGCTACTTACTAAATCATATCCCCAAAGTACGAAGTTATTGATCGGGTATCTACACCGATCTCACCCATGTAAATCAAAGGAAATAACTTAACAAGCAGGAGTTCATAATACACTCAGAATTAAGATCAATTCATATATGATCATCTGGTTGATAAATATAAAACTCTAAGGTTAACGAATATTATTTAGAGACTTATATTTATCGTGGTCCAGTCTTATATAATCTTTATTATATAAGGTGCCTCCATTTCCATGTCACCACATGAATAGTCTTGGATAAGACTATCGTATCAAATACGAAAAGGACCGCAGTTGTAGATTTACCACAAATGAAGTACCCAACTTCGTTTGTTTTCTACGGACTCTTTAAATTACTTATCTCAAACTAAATCCACCTGTATATAACACTTATACACTTAGTTTGAAATTACATCAGTAATCAAGGATGTTTCTGATGATATATACGATTTTTGCAAAATATATAAATTGAATGAAATGAATATTTTATTAAAATTTATAAGGGGAAACTTCATTTTAGTCCCTAAGGTTTGGCGAAATATCAAAATTTTAAACATCTATTGGAAACAGCTCTTTTAATCCCTAACTTTTCCAAAACTCTTCAAAATAATTCAAACCGTCAGTTGAAAGAGATGGAAAAAGCAAAATGACTCATTTGCCCCTAAGTTTGGTTTTACCCCTAATTAAATAAAAATATTAAAATAAATAAATTAATATATAATCAAAAGTTTTTTATTTAATTAAAAAAAGAAAAATAATTAATAATAAAAAAAAATCATCACACCATTTTTCTCTCTTTTATTCTTCATCTCTTCCATTCTCTCCTCTTTTCTTCTTCTTCTTCTTCTTCTTCTTCTTCTTCTTCTTCTTCCTTTCCTCTCTTTTTACGATCACTATCTTTTTCGTTGGTTCTGGGTTACCCAGAACCAGATCGAACCCAGAACCAGATCTGGTTTGGGTTCCACCGAACCCAGAACCGTCGCTGGTTCTGGGTTCGATCATCGAACCCAGAACCAGATTTGGGTTCGCTGGTTCTGGGTTACCCAGAACCCAGAACCAGATCTCTGGTTCTGGATTCTGGGTAACCCAGAACCAGAGACCTCTCTAGTTCTGGGTTCGATACCAGAACCAGTGTCGCTGGTTCTGGGTTGATCGAACCCAGAACCAAAGACTGGTTCTGGGTTGATCTCCGGCGTTTGTGGTTGATGTTTGTGGTTAGTTTTTTAGTTGATGTTGGGGTTTGACAGTTGGTGTTTGGGGTTGATAATTGTGGTTTGATGAATCTGTTGAGTGTTTGTTAAGATTTATGGTTTGATCAATCTGTTGAGTGTTTTGTTTTTGTATGTTTTGATAAATTTTTTTGAGGATTTGGATTTACATATTCTGGTTCAAACCATCTGTTTGAATCCAGATTTTTTTTTTTAAAAAAGGTTGCCAAATTTTTTTTTTCAGTTTTTCGAATTTTTTTTATAAATAATTTTCGATTTTTTTAAATTATTTTAAATGTTTTATAGGATTAAAATCTCAGCCGTCCACGTGTCACAATCTTAGCATCTTATATGAAAAGACCATTTTACCCTTTTCATCCAAGCCTTCTGTTACTGTTGACCGTTAATTGACTAACAGTTTGGACTATTTTGAAGAGTTTTAGAAAAGTTAGGGATTAAAAGAGCTGTTTCCAATAGATGTTTAAAATTTTGATATTTCGCCAAACCTTAGGGACTACAATGAAGTTTCCCCAATTTATAAAACCGTTTATAATATTACAAGCTCTTAGAGTAGAAACCCCAACATGGCACCGGATATCCATCAATAATGCGTCTAAAAAAAAAGAATTGAATGATATTTTATTACATTAGTAATCAAATTAAGATAATGTAATATTGCTTTTTATTCATACCAGAGGTTCAAAGAAGCAACTTTGTACTCCGTGTAGACATCGGGTATAGTCTTCGCTACCTACTCTGCCACATGCTCCATCACCTGCTCCACCACTTTCTTTGATTCTTTCTTTTTCTTTTTCGAGTGTATGGGATCCGTGTATGACGTCCTACAAGATTTTGATGGCTTCATTTTTCGCTTACCTCGATCATGGATAATCTCTTCCTGTAATTTAAAGCAACTCACAATTTTAAATTAGATTTTTAAATTTAATACGTAAGGCTATAACATAAAATAAATACAAAATTTACCTGAATATCACCGATGTCTATATCCCTCTCCGAGTCATGGATGCGATGATCCCTCTTTGGTCCTAAGTCATGCATATGGATGGTCGGGTCCTGAGTCATGCATATGGATGGTCAGGTCCTGATTAACAATGTCATGATCCCTCCTTAGTCCAGAGTCATGGATATGGTCAGCAATGTGAGGATCCCTCCCTGATCCTGAATCATGGATGTGCAGGTTGTGATCCAGGTCCCGGATAAAGCTCTAAGCAACATCATCATCCATAAGCCTACTAATTTTTAGCTGATCTTCAACCCTTCTCAATCTCTTATCCAATTTATGCAACATCCAGTTCTGTGCTTCTATCATTTTGTTTTGTGATTGCTGCATCCCGGCAATATGCTCCAATAGCTTCATTATCTTGCCCACATTTGTCTGAGGCTTCTACAAATAAAAAAAATCAAAAAATATATAGATATTTATATATAAATTATATAAATTATAATATACACCTAATGTAAAATATAAATAAAATAATAATAACAAATTCGTACTCGAGGGTAAGAGGATCTAAGCGACGAACTGCTCCCCGGTCGTACATCATGCAGACTTTTCGTTCTCGGCTCCCTCTCTGCATCCTTATCCTCTCCCTCCTCCTTCTCCTCCTCCTCTTCTTCCTCCTCTTCCTCTTCCTCCTCCTCCTCCTCCCTATTTAACTTATTCTCACTCGCTGCCTGCTCATCATCAGCATTACCCTCAACATCATCACCATCATCACCCTCATCATTATCATCATCTTCAACCCCTCCACCACCATATTTCCACACTTTCTCTCCAACCAAATGCTTGGCGTTGAAGGATCTCTAATAATCCAACTCTCTCTCATCATCGGTGGGCACAAGAATCCTCCTCGATGCAATACACTACAATACATGTATATAAATATAGTTAGTATATTACAAGCAAAGGTAGTAAACAAATAAAACAAATTTAGATTAAGATAGACACTTACAAAGTAAATCTCATTCCTCCAATTGTTTTCATCCTTTCTAATCCTCTTATTACAATGCCAATTCCTAAACTTTGGCAAATCCACATTGCCCGCTATTCTATTCCCTACCTTATTGTCTAAGTACAGGAACATTTCAACAAACCACCACTATAATGCATATTAAACAAAAACAAATATATATCATTACAATATATAAATAGATATATATTTAAACAATTTTCATTAATAATAATAATGAGCATCTAGTAAGTGTTGTACCTGGAATGCTCAAACAAACTTGTATAGGTTAACTATCTGTCTGTGTATAAGTCGTTTCTCAGTAATCACCTGTCAGAGGTGATAAAGAAGTATACTATATGCCATTGTACCCCAAGGGAATGCATTCCACAATTTTGCATCCTTTATCATGACCCATAACGCCTTATCCACCCCTTGGCGCTCATCTAAGCTATAAAATAATTGGAAAGCTATGACTAAATTAGCCAACTTGAATGTGTCGTCAACATCTAAATTCGCCCGTGACTTGATCATAAGGACAATAGCTTTCACTAACGGTGGAATTCCTTTGAAAAGTCGCCAAAGAAGACTATTCTTGTCATTTTGCCGTGCCTTAATGGTATTTACATCGATATGCCCGAATCGCAGCCTTATTGCCAATAAGAATTTCTGCTTTCCAAACCTATATGGTTGCCCTCCAATTTCAAACCACATCTCATCAGGGCTATCACGAGGAATTTCCTACTTTTTAGCAATAATAGTTGCAATCAAAGGGCAAACCAACAACTGATTATGAGATATATCCATGAAATATCTGAACAGGGTCATGCCCAGAAACTGCTTTAAGAGTTCTCTTTTTCCAAGAGTTGCTTTTAGACCAACAATCTATTTGAAGCTACAATGTGTACTCAACGACATCTCCTTTGGAATAACCTGTGAGCTCCACTTATAATGGACCTGCATCTATACAAAATAAATAAAAATAATTATAATAACATTAATTTAATTGACTATTTACTTTAAAATAACACTTAATTATTATTTTGTCCTATTTTCATTAATTTATAAATCTAATTTTAATTAACAAATTAAATTAACATATTACAATTACATTAAATCAAATTCAAAATTTAATTTTTTTAATTCTTCTTATTTTTTATATTTCATTTACTTATTTTATTTTTGTTAATTTTAATTTTTATTAATCACGTTTATTTCATATTTTTATTTTAATTATTGGAATAATAGATTACATTTCATTTATTTCTAACTTTATTAAAATTTATAATTTAATTAACTTATTTCAAAAACCAATAATAATTATTTATTTATTAAAATTAAAAAAAAAACTTGGTGTATTAAACCCGGTTTTCAAAAACCGGGTTTAATTGTATTAAACCCAGTTTTTACAAACACCAGGTTTAATGCATCCATTACACTCTGTGTTTGTAAAAACTGGGTTAAAGGCATCAATTAAACCCGGTTTTCACCAAAAACCGAGTTTAATGGGTGTATTTAACCCGGTTTTCACAAAACTTCAAGCTCATTGTCTTCCTCGACGAAATACACACCCAAACCTCCATTTTTATGTCTCATCCACCCAAATCCAGCCAAAACTAATCTAATCTAACCATACTAAACTAGTCCAACATCCATAACACAAACAAACTAAATCAACACTAAAAAATTTCACATATAAAACTCAAACTATCAAATGGAGTTTTTGTCACTTACCGTCGGCAATGGAGCTAGTGAAGACGCTAGTCGACGGTTGGAGGAGGTCGGCGAAGGTCCAAAACAGTGAGACAAGGCTGGTGATGGGCGGTCGAGTGTTATGGTCCTTGGATCGGCAAATCGGATCGTGATGCCTTGATGGAACCGGTTGAATTTGATTTGGATGGGTGAAGACGTTCGTCAGCGGTTGGAAGAGCGGCCAAGGTCCGAAATGATGAGACAAGGCTGGCGATGGGCGACGGTCGGGCGTGATGCTCCTTCGATCGGCAAACTGGATCGTGATGTAGATATGAAACCGGTTGAATTTGATTTGGATGGGTGGGTAACTGAGTTTTGAGCCATGATATAGGTGAGGGCAGTTTTGTAATTTTCAGTTGGTCTTTTGTTTTGAATTTTACAAAAACAAGGGTGCATGATCAACTTTTGACTTAGGGGTAAAATAGGTAACTTGGGTATAGGAAGAAATTAGTTTGTTTGGGAGGTTAAAAATGAATTTTTAAAAATTTTTGGTTATATATGAATTTTCAATTTTTAGAGTTGTTATTTTTGGTATTTTTCACTAATATAATTCCAACTTGCTGGAAATTTAAGATCTATTACACTGTTTACACTTGTCATGAGACATTTGTATTGTGTAACATACATAGCTAAGGTTTGCCTTCATACTTTTTTTGTTTGATTTCACAGCTTGAACGGTTAATCTTGTGCTTTGGGCAATTATCCTCGTGATTTAAATTAAATATAAACTAATTTTGCGTTTTGAATAATTGGTTTATTTCACTGCTTATATAATTCTTTTCATCATAAATTTGTTTTTATAAATTGGACTGCTAATCCATATCTTATAACGAGTTGATGATTTATTGAAATTTATCAAAATTAAATGTTATATTAATAAAAATATTTACTCTCATGCGAATATATATATATATATATATATATATGCTTTATAGTTGAATATTAATAAGAGGTGAGGCAGGAACAGTCATAGCTAAACTTGCATGAGAAGTGAAATTATCTTTTATTTTTTTTAATAAGATGCCGATATCGCCACCGGAAGAATTGATTTCCACACCAATTTATGCATCCACTGCTAAAATTTGGAAATTCAACTTTACGAATAACACCTAATCTAATGTCAACAATATCCTTGAGTTCATTATTCTTCTTCCTCGCTTTAAACTGTCCAACTTCACTTGTACATGAATCGCTTCCCTGATTGTCTCCATTGGTAGGTATTGTTCAATATTTTCTATTAAATCAAATCAAACTAATTTCACATTTCACATAATTCATTACATAATCAATTCTTAACATTTTTTTTTTAAATGCCACAATCAAAATTAAACAAAAAATAACACTAAAAATTAAAATTTATGTTTAATTTGCATTCCAAAATAACAAAAAATAAAATTAAAAATACGCAATGAAATTAGCTGACAGTGTCTTGTGAAGGCTTTTGTGAAATCAGGGGGGTCCTAATGTCTTGTGAAGACAGCAAATTAATCAGCGTTTCCAACAACTGAATGAGCGGACGGGAGCTCGACAGAGGGGGCATGAAGGTTCCCTCTGGAGCCATGAAAGAATGCAGTTGGTGTGAAAAATATGAGTGCATGGTGTTTGACATCCAACAGTACCTACACTCTCTAAGCATATTGAACAATCCACTGACGATGAAGATGAACCCTCCATTTTCACTTCCTTGAGTGGTTGAAAATTTTGGCTCGTAAGGACTTCCAAGTCCATCTGCACCGGCACAAACTTCATTAAAAAATTTCTGGGGCAGTGCCTGATCAACCAAACACTCTTGCAAACATTGAACACCATGTCCTCCAGAGAGTAAACTGTGTCAGTGCAAAGTGAACCTAAGACCCCATTTGGGTTCGGCAGGGTTAGCTGAATCTCGTTCCCGTCTACAAACTGGACAATGTTCATCAAAAACCTTTCCATTCCGCTCGTAGATTGAAAATCGTAGTCGTCCATGTAACCGAACCTCTGGAATGAACGCTGTTGGAGATGATGATGCACACTCAACTCAATTGCAAAGCCAGAAGATCGTTGGAGCCAGTCATTGCTGTGAATGTCAATTCTATCTAGAATGGCATTGTTCTCGACCAATTTGAGTCGATAGGAATATGCCATATCCCGAAAAAGAGAGAGAGAGAGAGAGAGAGATATGATTATCTTGCGTTTTCCAGTAGCTAGTTAGCGATTGATGGAGGTATGATTCTTTGGAAAAAAATAAAAGTTGGAGTCTTTATTATATAAGCATGCAGAAGAAGATAAGATGATGTTAAAATGCTCTCACATTATACAAACCAAAGCAGTTTAGGAAACCAAATCGGGTTAGGATTAGGAAATATGATGTGGCTTGTAAATCAAGCAATTAAAAATAATGGTAATCATTTTGAAAATGAGTGTATATTATTAATGATTTGGTATTAATACGTTATGGTTTTTGTAGACTATATATATATATATAAGTAAACAATTATGGAAACAAAGAAACAACTACGTTTACTTTTTTTTTTTAAAAAAAAAAAAAAAATCTATCGGGACAGTGTCGTTCCGTTCTAAATGTAATTTTTTGTCCTTTTAGTATTGCAATTGTGTTTTTCAGTCAATCCCTGAAACCCAAAGTTTGAGCTTAGAGGTAATAGTCCAGTTATAGTAATTTTAAGCATCTAAGTCTATTTTAGTAATTTTATATAATCATTTAAAATTTACCAAACACATTCATCATATATATATTTTTTATTAAGTTGATTATTATAAAAATTTAATTTACCCAATATCTATCCTTTTATATTTAAAGTAGATTATTTCATGATTTGACTTATAACTTAATCACAAATCATTTAATGATATTTAAAATATTTTATTTTAAGTTGGCCCTCTCCAAAATAACATATTGTCAAATTTACACTAATTTTATACTATACAAATTTTCTTTTTTCCCCTAAGTACTTACAAGAAAAATCTTTTAAAAGAAAAACTCTAAACACATCTCATCCCATTTTTTTTTTCTAGAAAAAAAAAATGGACTACTAGACTTTAATTTACATTTTGTATATTTATTTTTTTATTTTCTTTATAATTCAATTCATAAACTATTTCATTTTTATTTAAATATTTAAATATCATTAATTCTACTATATTTTCTAATTATATTTTAATTATGAAAAATATGTACATAAAAGTGTTTTAGAATTTGTTAAATTATTTATTTTTAGTTGTTTGTATCATATTAAATAAAGTCTTATAATAATTAATAGTAAAAAAGATATAAATGTCACACCATACAAGCAATCTTTTTTCCTTTTCCTTTCTTCACTCCTTTTATGGCCTTATCTATCAAAGATACAGGTTTAATACCATTGAAAACAAGGGAACAATAGAATGTTTATTCTTTTGAAAAATCACACAATCAAAATGGACAATTCAAGCTAAAGAATGAATCCTTTCTGCCACGGAGCTAGTATGTCTCACCTCCTAGAGCATAAGTATAATTACATTTTGGCTTCCCTATCTTAACAAGACAAGTCTTGACTTCCAATGCTCATGATCTTTTAACTTCTACATAGACAACTAGAGTCAACTTCTCAATAGACAACAACACCATATGCATTGGTGGTTGTTTCATCATCCTATCACTGCTTTGGCATGAGCATAGCTGCCTTTCACTTTGCATGCTCATGGGCAATGCTTATGACACTCTTGCTGTCACACAGAGAAAACTGATCAGCAAATGAGATTTGCTTTGCTTTTGATGTCAGATCACCATGACTGCCCCTGCAAAGAAAATGGCAAAATTTTCATTTTTTATAAAATAAAGGAAAACAAAAAATTAAATTTGGTTTTCTGATATCTGCAACAATTTTCTTTTTTTTTTTTAGCTTCTGTCCCAGGCTTAAAAATTCTATGACAATACAGTTCAGATCAGGACTCATCTAGTAAATTTGTTGTCTCATTTTTTTGTCCCTCCTTTAAACATTAGTTTGCATCAGAATTATAAATTAAAGGCATCAAATGCAAACCAACTCTTGTAAGCCAAAGAATGGAATGCAATATTCATTACCAAGCGAGAAACTCTGTCACAAACAGCATGGTGCATGAGGATGCCTGCAGCAATTGATACATTAAACGAGTCCACCGAGCCTTTCATTGGAATACTACAGTGTACACCTGATAGGCTGTAGGGCCTCATCGCTTATCCCCCTGCAAGTAGGGACTCATCAACCTCGACTGGTATGGCAATTCCAAGAAAATATGCATCATGATGGCTCCCATGAGACCAAACAGATTAAATCATTACAATTTGTATTAAATAATCTTTCATAAAAAAATCTTATCAAATTTTTAACAATAATTAAGTGAATACAAAAAATTAGGCTTTTAGCAGCATTATGGACGTAAAATAACAACATAACAATGCCTTCAATAGCTTATTTAAATATCCGAAATTGCTCTATAAGGTGTTACATTTTGAAGTGATAAGACAACTATACATTGGAGTGTTGATGACAAAGTGCGAAGAGTATCATCTAAAATATCAATTGCATTTCCTCGCACTTAAAAAACAAAAAACAATGCAAATCAATACCGCATCCATTCCCACATGCATCGTGGCAATTCGATAACCACGTGATCGCAAAACATCAAAGCATTCTTGGGGAGGGTCCCAAAGTTCAATGTCGAGCCATTTCTCTGCTCCCATGCTCACATGGCGATATTCTCTGTATTTGCAGGAAGAACATGACCATTGTTGCAAAATCAGCTACTTATAGTTTCAGCTCAAGCGGGCAAAGGTGGGCCCCCACTATAGTTGTGTCTTTTCTAAAACCATGAACAAGCCCATCATACAACAATGGCAGCCATAATCATATTTCATAGTGAAAACGTTAAATTTATCACCAATCCATGAACCATAAAATCAATGACTCCAATGTGATTAATATCATGATGGTCTCATCCCAAAAGTTATATTTCCTAGCTCAAATCTGCATATAATATTACAACAAGCTATTAACGATGTAGTTATATAAGGTACCTAATGTAGTCTAAAATTCTTTCATATTCATCGACTGTCAACTCTAACATGCTATGAATAAAAATATGAGACTCGCCAAATTTTTTTTTGAAAAAAAAGGGATAACTTGTAGCAGCAGGGTTTTTTTTTTTTATTTTTTTGTTATGCTTTTAGCAACAGTTATTGTAAGTAGACATCAATATATCCTACTTACAATACTGTTGCTACAAGCAAAGAAAAAAAAAAAAAACTGCTGCTACAAGTTATTCCCTTTTTTTTTAAAAAAAAAAAGAAAAATGGAAATGAAATGAGATACTTAACAAAAAAATTTTTTGTTAGTTTTGGCAATTAACTATTTTGCACTACTGTTTTATTGATGGTTTTTTTTTTTTTTTGAAATATGTTTCATTGATGGTTTAATTTTGGCAGCCATCAAAAGAAACCAATAGGAAGAAGAAAAGCAACGACGATAATTTTGAAGAGTCAGTTGTACAAACAACAAAACGCTTTGCGTTGTGTGTTTGTTTTATTATTAATTTTCAGTTGAAAACGGACAAAACTATTTCTAAAACCGGCGTGTAAGACAAAAGTTAATTTTATAAAAAAATAATTGTTTTTATTTATAAAAACGAATTTGACCCAAAAAAAAAAAAACAACAACCGCTTTTTAACATGTGAGCTTCACAATTTTTGGCTAAATTGAAAAAATATATATTGTTTTTACCAAATTTTCTATATAAATTTGTTTTTAATCCCTCAAACAAATTATTTTCATTTTATACCCAAATTTATCAAAATACCCTCAATTCAAAAAAAAAAAAAAAATGAGGTTTTTAAGTCCACTTTAAAACGGTGACTTAAAAACTAGCCAATTCTACACAATCATCATCTTGACACTGTATCTTATCGAAAATTTTTATTTTCAAACCAAATCTAATCCTAAATATCAATACTTAATATTCAAATCACAAAAAAAAAAAAAAAAAAAAACTCAAAAAAGCACAAAGAAACTTAAAAATCCCAACAAAACTCAAACAATCAATAAAAAAGTCAAATATCTCATATCATGAGTAATGGAGGAGGAGAACAAGATATGTAGGGACAATTTGGATACTTTGGATATAGATTGTAATTAATTTGATCAAGGGGTTAAAAATAATTTTTTTTTTTAGAAAAGTGAGTAAAAACAAAATGTTTTTTCTAGAATGGTCGTGTTATTGTAATTTCCGCTTTTTGACGTTGGTGTGAAGCTAGTAAAAAGCAAAGGTGGAGGGTTTGTTCGGTATTTGAAGTCAGGCGCACAGGAACCGCAAATATTCTTGCTTGCATGTAACGCGATTAAGACTAGTGTTGGAATGTGATTGTGCGTTATGGTGCATTAATCCCGGTCACATGAAATAGAGGTGGACACGAGCCAAAAGATTTAGGTTCAGTGAGAACCAGGAATGGACACGAAATCGTAAAAGAATGGAGACTTTTCAAAACGTCTTTTTCATTTGTTTTGTTCATTGATCAACCAATTATTACATATTTGCAAAAAAGAAAAAAACAAAAACAAAAAGCAATTATTATATAACCGTACACCTGTTTTTTTGCCGTTCCTAATTTTGTTGCACGACACCAATTATCAACAAACAAATTCGAATCTCGATTGTTTGTGGTTATTGTTTTGTTTGTGTTGTGTATTGTTTGTTTCAATTCCCAGTGCGAAAATTTAGACTGTGTAGAGTTTGTTTGTTTGTTTGTTGATTTTAATTTTTGGGCAAAAATCATTTCCCTCCTTAAGTTTTGTGAAATGATCATACCCTCGAACACAGATTTGAGTTCAATTGGTATCAGATGTTGGTTCGATTGGTGATGTTTATGATATTGGTTCAACTGGTGATGTTTGAGATATTGGTACGATTGGTACCATTTTCTGGTGATGGACCCACCTAGATTCTCTTTTTTTTTAAAAAAAAAAAAAAATTGTTGGTGATGTTGGTTCCATGGGTGATGTTTGTGATGTTGGTGATGTTGGTTTTGTTGGTGTTGTTTGCTTGATTAAAGATGAAGTTGGCGTTGTTTGTGGGTCCACATCGTCAAGAACTTGTTGTTGGCGGCGCCATCCGTGCAAGGCTTGTAAGTAAGTTTTGTGCGATCACATAGTGATTGATCTTTGGAATGTTATGAAAAATCATCGCGAAAGTAAACTAATCGAGATTTATTTCTCTTTTTTTTTATTAGATTAATTGTCTTCTTTCGATTAAAAAAATCGATCGGTGTTAAATTAAAGGGCATAAGATAATTGGATGAGTAATTTTATTTTTTTTAATAAAATTAAATAAAAATTGAAAACAAAAACTAAATAATTAAAAACAATAAATTTGAAAACTCTCTCTCTACCATTCTCTCTCTCACTCTGCCATTTTCTACTCTCTCTCACTCATCCATCTCTCTTCCCCCGTGTCTTCCTCCATTACCGGCGACCAACATACACCCTTATCCTCCATCTCATTCTTTTCGAACCTAGAGAGATAGGTGTTCGAAAGAGATGACCCCACTGTCATCCATCACTATGGGAAACCAGAAACCATAGACGATGAAGGTGAGGGTGGAAAAGAGAAAGAGAGCAGGGTGAGGGTGGAAGACAAAGAGAGAAGAAGGCTATTTAATATATATATATATATATATATATATTTAATTTGGTGTTATTTTTTATCTAATATTATTAAATAATTTAAAGGATATTTTAGTCGTTACATAAATTTGATGAGCATGATTAAGATTTTGTTCAATCTTAGTAAAGGTATTTGGATCATTTCACCATATTTTTTATGGAAAATGTTAACTTTTGGAAGAAAAACTAATGATAGGGGACAATTCGACTATTCAAAAAAAAAAAAAAACTGAATACTTATTATCAATAATTTATTTTTTAGGAGGTTTTTTTATAATATCACTTTATTTTTCCACGTCAGAGTAGTTATTTTCAACTCAAGTGAGTAGATGTATAAATTAAGCAAGTTCACTGGTACTGATGCTTTCGGACGGGCCTTTAGCTTTAGTTGACAATTATTCCTTTTCCCTTTTTAACATATAATTGTCTAATTGATTTTCAAAAGAAAAAAGGTGAAAATTTGTCTTTTTATTTCGAAACCAAAAAAAAAAAAAAAATTGTCGTTTTACTCGTCAATACATTGTAGTCATAGTCGTCTCCTTCTTCATCAAACGCCAAACACAAATCTGTCCTTTTGGGTTTTTTTTTTTTTTTTTTTTTTTTTGAAATCGACAAATCTGCCTTCTTCTTCGTCGAACACCAAATACAAATCGCTCAAAACCGAAAGTCACAAAAACGTGCATGCTTCCTTCAACATAGAGCCTGAAAATGTTAAACACAAATTTAATGGACGAGAAATTATATTATAGAAATATGCTTTTTCAATACATCCGATATATCTCTGTCTAAAAGAACAAACCTTGAGCGTGCGAATCTTATCACGTGATACACATAAGCATCCATCTGCAGCCCCACGAGTATTAAATTTCTGTTGTCCGGATTTATTATTCCAAGTGGCTGCCATCTGTCTGTCATCTATTACTTCCTTATGCAGACGTACATCTAATGACGTACTTTATTATTCAGATGCCTCATAGTGACATGTACTTAATAATCTATAAAGTCCAAATCGTGGAGTTTCTCCATAAATCAACCAGTCAGTCTAGAGTCTTTGAGTGTTGGGAGATAACCAGGTCCCCACTTTTCCATGATAGCCAGAGAGACTAATATTCCCAAGATGAGTGTAGATTAGCTTTGTTGCTCGGGTGAATAAAACATTAGCATCTTGTTCCATACGTGTTCATTAAGCAAATCTCTTTCGCTCCTCTGTCTGCCGGTCAGGTGATCAAGAAGGTTAAAGTAGTTTCTGAATTATGGATGCATGTTTTTTGAACAAGTTAAAGGGAACTAGTGAGGGTTGATATTGACTTGATTTAGCTCAGAATTTTGTTGTCTTCAACCTTTTAGATTGAGGTACATGCATGGTAGTGATAGTGTGAAATCTGGAAGCTTTTTGTGATCACTTGTTGGGTTGCTTTTTTTGTTCTTGTATATGAAGACGACAGGTTCGTCGTGAAATCATGTATTATTAGTAGTTTGTGATAATGGAAGGAGGGGTACACGTTTGTTGAAGAATTTAAATGAAACAAAGTGAGGGCTGATATGAACTTGTTTCAGCTCTCCATTTTGTTGTCTTTAAATTTTTAGATTGAGGTGGTGTCTAGTTTTTTTTTGTGTGAGCATTTAGTTTGGCGAAGAAAAGAAGGTTTATGGGATCTCATTTTCAAGTTTCGTCACTTTATTTAATATTTGTGCAGTTGTTGTTGGTTTTCTCGCTGAAGGGATGATTATTTCTGCGCTTTTAACTTCGGTTGGAATCAATCTTGGTCTTTGTTTCTTGTTTTTCACGCTGTATTCTATATTGAGGAAACAACCGAGTTATGTCATCCTCTATGCTCCACGCTTGGATGGTACGAGAAACTCTAAAGGGAGAGTTCATTTCAACTTGGAAAGATTGTTACCGTCTACTGGTTGGCTGAAAAGGGCTTGGGAGACCTCTGAAGAAGAACTCTTGTCAGCATCAGGCTTGGATGCTGTGGCCTTCATGCGCATATTTGTCTTAAGGTAATGCAATCTGTTGGTACGTGGTACTTTGTGAACTTGATTATTTTATGTTCTTTCAGGATTTTATAATATACATGTTGTGATTGTTTGCTGTTACTTGAAGCTGGCTTTTTCTTAGTGAAGTGGAAATTTCCTCAGTCTTTTAATAATTTTCATTCAAAAGAAAGGACAGAATAAAATTCAACGGGTCTAAGGAGTGTCAGGCGTTAGAAACTTAGAATGAAGAGTTATATATATATATATATATATGAGGCAGGATCGGTGGACACAAGTTTTGACACAAATTTTGACACGATTTGTTGACCATTGGATGAGGAGGATTTTAATGGTTTAGATTTATTCACACTACTACATACAACTTCATTTTACACTCTACATAAATGTTTTCTCTCACCTCTCTCTTCATTATTACACTATCTTTCCTCTCTCCCATTAATATTAAAATCCCAATATTTAAATTATTTTTTTCTCACCCAATCCAATTATATTTAAAAGCCCATCAAGAAAATTAAAAAAAAAAGCTACAATTGTTTTTTTTTTTTTTAACTTGATAAATTTATTATTTAAATGATAATTTATTTTTTAAAATAGTTTAAACCAAACAATCTTTAGTAAGAAAAACTTTTTGGTTAAATGTTTTGTGTTTTTGAAAAATAAATTCTATTTTACTTATTTTGGTTAGAAATTGTTTTTGAAATAAGATTTTTTTTTTTTAGTGGTAGTAAAAATTTTTTTACTAAAAATTGTTTGGTTTAAACTATTTTAAAAAATAAATCATCATTTAAATAATAATTTTATCAAGTTAAAAAAAATAATAATTGCTGCTTTTTTTTTTTTTTAATTTTCTTAATGAGTTTTTAAATATAATTGGATTGGGTAAGAAAAAAATAATTTGAATATTGGGGTTTTAATATTAATGGAAGAGATGAGAGATAGTGTAATAATGAAGAGAGATGAGAGAAATTGTGTAATAATGAAGAGAGATGAAATAGCTAATGCAATAAGGAAGAGAGAGGGGAGAGAATATTTATGTAGAGTGTAAAATGAAGTTGTATGTAGTGGTGTGAGTAAATCTAAACCATTAAAATCCTTTTCATCCAATGGTCAATAAAATCGTGTTAAAATTTATGTCAAAACTTGTGTCCCTCGATCCTGCCCCTATATATATAGTCAATATTGATTCATGGTAGCTAATTGCAGATTTGGAATAATAGATTGAGCCAAAGTGCTTTCCTTGTTGTAAGATAAATATCATTGATCGAAAGTAAAAAATAAATTAGGAGATCAATATTAGGAGATGAATATCATTGATCGAAAGTAAAAAATAAATTAGGAGATAACAATCGAGAGAACGTATTAGTTTTCAAGCATGATCCTAGAAAATCGACCGTCACCTTTAGAATGTTTGCACTCCTCTCACATTAATTGTGTCACTTGATTTGAACTAAAACTACTGCCTTTGGGTCTAAGACTTGTTCTTCCTAAAAAATGCAAACGGATAATTGGCTACCAATAATTGTTCTTCCTAGAAAGTGGGCTGAAGTTTGATGCGTAGAATCAGAACAATAATCATTTTATAAAATGAAGTAATGACTTTATTAGACATTACCCTCAAATCTCTCTTTTTTTCTTTTTTTTTTCTTTTTTTTTGGGGGATAAGATTACCCTCAATTGATCTAGAGGACGAAGAATAAATTCTACTTGAAAAGCAAGAAGAACAAGAGTGGTTTATATAGCACTGGTTGTCACCAAGAAAAGTACAATATCCACTGATAGGTCTCATGTCAACCTTGGAACCAGCCAATCAACATTTGAATAACTTACAACATGTAATCTTTTACCTTTTCCACAGAGAAGGCCCATTCCAAACGTCTGTTTGAAGTACCTCAAGATTCTACACATTTTTTCCCGATAAACCTTTTGGATTTTGGCAGTTTGCTTTATATTGGCAAACTGCTCCAATTGTAAAGGTGATGTCCCGTCTAGGTATGGTTAAATAAATCAATTAACTCACAAAAAAATAGAATGATGAAAATGACAGCGCTTGAAATTAAGAGATGTCAAGACTCCCCTCATCTTTTGCAAACCCGGTCCTTGGAGACTGTTTTAAATCACATATAGTTTTGGGTGATCTCTAACATGAAGGAAAAAAAAACAAAAACAACAATTTGTTTTCCATAAAAATAAGAAATTTATGGAACACTGAGTTTCAAAACTTTTTTAGAAAACTCAAAAACCCAGAATTCATAAAATAATGAAAAAAAATAATATCAAGAAATAAAAGTCAGATTTTTACCTTTTATATTGATCTCTATGAATTGTTTACCCCTTTACCTTCTTTGATATGTCTCTGAACTAAGAAACAAGTGAGTGGACACAATTATATAGAACTATGTTTACTTACTTTTTTATTTCTTTCTAAAAAAAAAATAATAAATTAAATCAGTACTTATAAAATGTGAGTGTTTGATTTTGGTTATATAAAGAATAAAGACATAAATTCTTGTTCTTTGTATTTGTTGTTAAAAAAAAAAAAAAAAAAAACTTCTTTTTTTTTTTCTTTTTGTTTCTCAAAAACATATACAACAACAAACACTCCTTTATAGAAAAGAAACTATTTTTTTTTATAGACAAACAATTAGAGTTTTAATTAATCAATATTAATATTCATCCTAATTTTATTAAAATTAAACTTTTACCTCATATAACATAATTAATTCAAAATTAATTCCAGGTATATTTTGAAATAGAACTAACCTCTAATAAATTAATTCATAATTAATTTATACCAGAGTCACTACTAAGAATCAGATTCAAGACCTTTCATAAAATTAATTAAATTATTATTATTTCATGATTAATAATTAAATAATTTGAATAATTAATATTATTCAAATACCAAGTGAACAAAAATTCTGTTACTTACATAACATTTGTAATTGGACGGTTCAATTACAATATTTTATATATACGTTTCTTATAGTAAAATAAACTATCAAGGGAATCCGATGAACCAGTAGTTTTGAGCTTTAATAATATCGAAATTATTAATTGAACTCTTTAATTAAATAATTCACTATTATTAATATTAGAGTTACTCCATTAAAAACCTAAAATTGCACTCTCAAAACTGTAAATGTTTTTTATACAATCTGAAATTTTTCAGTGTCCATTGATTTGATCACTACATATAATTTGACCATCCACAAATAGTTCATAATTAGAGCTAGGTCAAATGTCTATTTTACCCCTCTAATTATTTCTTGATCCTTAAGTACCATTAATTCTCTAATGAACAATATATTCATAACAATTTATGAATTTATCATTCCGTTTACATATGAACAGAAAGTTGAGTCCTCTTATTGTTCAAGATCTGAATCAACTCTTAAGGAAACTGTTTTTCTACTTCTCACAAAAAGAAATGGATTATACCATTGTGTAAAATATTCCCAACTACTTACTAAATTATATCCCCAAAGTACAAAGTTATTGATTAGATATCTACACTGATCTCACACATGTAAATCAAAATAAATAACTTAACAAGCAGGAGTCTATAATACAATCAGAATTAAGATCAATTCATATATGATCATCTGGTTGATAAATATAAATCTCTAAGTTTAACGGATATTATTTAGAAACTTATGTTTATCGTGGTCTAATCCTATATAATCTTTATTATATTTATTATATAAGGTGCCTTCATTTCTATGCCACCACATAAACAGTCTCGGATAAGACTGTCGTATCAAATATGAAATAAACCGTAACTGTAGATTTACCACAAATGAAGTACTTAGTTTCATTTATTTTCTACGGAATATTTAGATTACTTATCTCAAACTAAATTCGCTTATATATAATACTTATACACTTAGTTTAAAATTACATCAATAATCAAGGATATTTCTCATAATATATACAATTTTTGCAAAAATATATAAATTGAATTAAATGAATATTTTATTAAAAATTCATAAAACCGTTTATATAATTACAAGCTCTTAGAGCATAAACCCCAACATAACAAACTTCATTCTAGGCATTGCAGAAATATTTGTTCATTTTGCACGGCCTTTTTATTTTTATTTTTATTTTGGGTAAATGTGTGCTAAATTGGAATGGCAGTAGACTAAGCCTTTTCTTGACACTTGTGTCCTTACTCTCCATATTCATCAGTATGTGATGTTGGACATTCTTATTATTGATATACATGTATAGCCATAAGCTTCAACTGTCTAATATCCTGAGCTTAGGGGTGGGTTTTCCCAATTCTTTCTTTTTTTCCTTTTCTTTACAACATGTAGCTGTTCAAGGTGCAACTTCTACTTAGTAGCTTTCTTGGCACAATTCAAACATCAGTGTCACCATTAGCTTTCTTGTCCCTTGATTAGTCAACTTATTTTATCTGATCTTGTATTTCATCATGCATCATTTCCTTCATTTTGATCTGATTGTTACAAAGTATCTAACTGATCCAATTTATTTATATAATTTTTTTTCCAAATAAAATGCAGTTTGAAGGTGTTTATCTTTGGCGGGATAATCGGTATCTTCTTTCTTCTCCCAGTTAATTTTATGGGGAACCAGCTGAATTATGATTTTTCTGATTTACCAAACAAGTCTTTGGACTCATTCAGTATTTCAAATGTCAACGACGGTTCAAACAGGTGATTAGAATTTCATTTTCTTGTGAAACTCCATGCCATTGATTGCTAAGAATTGACATAAAATAAAACTTGTTTCAATAGCTACAATAGGAAAATTCCCAATTTTAACACATCCTTGCATATGTTTCACTGTTAATAATAATATATCTGTACACAGTTGAATTTTTGATCTATTCACTTACCTTTTATTCTGGAAAATGTTTTGCCATAGCGGGGATTTCTTCTTTTAGTTTCTAAAAATTCCATTTGCCTCCAAGTACAAATATGTGAAGGGGTTCTAGAAATTATTGAATAAGACATATTTTATGTTATCTTTTGGTTAATCTTCCTCTCTCTCTCTATATATATATATAAAACATTTTCCTCTTGTTTTTCATTAAACAATGTCAGAAACATTATCGAAATTGACCAAATCAGTCTAAAATGTGAAGTTATTTTTTTTGGTTTTGTTACATGATCTAGCTCACTATTAATTAAAAACGTTCCTGATTTAGAATTCATATTTCGGCTTCCCCATGGAAATAATAAAAGATAGTAAGGGAGTTCTATATTTAGATTGCTCTTATTATTAGCTAATACAGCTTATATATGCTGTTGTGTGTATAGTGTATTTGAGTTCCTTTATAGGTTTCAGTGATTTCAAAAGTAAACTTATATGCTCCTCAGTCCAGCACCAAGTGGCGCACCCATGCCACCCACCATGTTCGCCTCTTTAACCACTGTACAGATCACTTTTCAAGGTCCCCAGGTTTTGGATTGCATTATATAGGTTGAATTTGTTTCATCAATATAATACTCAATTCAATTCCCATTATCAAGGCTGATTTGTGAATTGGGAGTTGAGTTTGAGGTGTGGATTGTGAAGGCTGTTCTTTCCTCTAGCACTGTTCAACTTTAAGAAGATCAATTTGAGTCTATTATTCTATTACAAAGCAACTAGATAAACTTTTTCTGTTCTTTCATTAATCTTTAGGTCACTTTCAATTGGAAAACTTTTCTGCAGGTCATGCTCATACTGTTTCAAGTACATATTACCTTTTAAAATTTGTGATCTGAGTTATTAGTAGACTCTCAAGTTTAAGTGAATTATGTATTATGCAAACTACATCTCCTAATCTATGGTGTGGAAGCTCTGATCTCTATTTTGGACTTTCTAAAGGTTATGGGTACACTTTTGTGCTGCTTATGTTTTCACCGGAGTTGTCTGCTATCTTCTCTACAATGTAAGTGATAATTTTTGTAAGTTTTCTCGACAAATGCCATCTCACTCTGCCTTGCAGGTTTATGAGAAAAGCGTCTACAGATATCATAACACGATGAATTTATTATCTGCAGGAATATAGTTACATTTCTTCAAAGAGAGTTTCTTACTTTGATTCATCCGAGCCTCAGCCTCATCAATTCACAGTAGTAGTCCATAATATCCCTGTCTCACCTGGGAGTAGTGTCAGTGACATTGTTGAGAATTTTTTCAAAGAGTATTACTATTCTACTTATCTTTCACACTCAGTAGTTCGCCACACAAACAAAGTTCAAGAACTCATTGTAAGCATCCAGTTTGCAAAGTCCTTTTAGAATTTGACTCCCCCTCTCGTTGGTGAAATTTATTTTTCTGAACTTAGCTGTTATTTGGAGAATGGATATTGTATCTCATTTGGTGTCTTCGTGTTGCTTGTTTATATATAAATTAATTCTCTTGTAGTGCTAAAATTTTAGTGGCAAAATTTTTCAAGTGACATGCCATGTTGTGGAAATCTTGATATAATAATGCCCCATAATTTGAAAGATTAAACTCTTACTGTATAAGCATTGCATCTATATGTGTGCGTAAAAACCTTTTTAATTGGAGTTTTAATATGTAATCCCTTGAGATTTATTGCTCAAAATTTTGAAATGCCCTTTCAAAACTATATATACATTCTTTCTTTGAGGTGCATTTGTTACACGAGCAAGGCATTTGGGAGAAGACTTGTCACATTAATAAATTATTGTTATTGCCAAGTTTCTATATAGATGATGAAAATCATTAACTGATATATCGTTGTGATTGTTTATCTTGTTTTGATTAATTAGCAATGTGTGTGTGTGTGTTTTTTTTCCTTTTTTTTTTTTTTTAATTTCTTTAACATATTAAATGTTTGACAATTAAGCAGTACAGAAGACTCACCTTCTTACGACGCTTTGGACTCAAAGACAATATGAGAATGGAGCGATCTTCATTGGCAGTAAAGGTGTGTGCCTCTGCTGGTACTCTTACAATAAGGAGTCAAGTTCGATACTGAAAGCATTCATATGTCACAAATCGTGTTTCCTCCATTTAATCTGCTTGAAAAGTTTTTGGTGAAATTGATTATCCAGTTTTCTGCGGTGCTTCATAAATGTAAATGTTAGAGAAAATGGAAAGAATTTTGGAAGTATGAACACCTATTAGTCTCTTATTTCCTGCTTTTTTAATAGGAATAATTCTAAGGTTCCCCTGTAGTTTGACATAATAGGAAAAAAAACCTAACTTATAGAAATTACTAAGGACCCCTTGTAGTTAATAAAAATAGTCAAAAAAAAAAAAAAAAAACCCTCATCATTTACAAACATAGCTAAAAAACCTCCTACCGTCAACTTGGACGTTAAAAGTCAATGTTTGACTGTTAATAAAAAAGGGCAAAACCGTCAATTTATTGTAAAATAAGTTTAATAAAAAATTAAACAAACGTTCATTCTTGGGTTCGAAATCAAACCCAAAGGTGAACATCTGGGTTTGATTTCTTACGTCTGAGTTCGATTTTGAACCCAAACTTGAACAACTAGGTTTGAAATCGAACCTAGACGCGAACATCTAGATTCAATTTCGAACCTAGATATTCATTTGGGTTCAATTTCGAACTGAGATGAACATCTGAGTTCAACTTCGAACCCAAATAAAATTGGATAGAATAATGGTAGTGGTTAGATGAAAATCTTGTTTTTCTGTTTGTTTTGTTTTCAGTGAGATTTGAATAAATGCATTTGTTGTAATTGTTTGGTTGATGGGAAAATGTGGTTTTGTGTCTAAAGACTGCTTCTTTTTGCTTGTTGATGAATAAATCCAAACTCATCAGAAGTTAACCAATTCATCATCTTTAGTTCATCAGTTTGTTGTTGAGGATGATGATGATGATGATGTGCAAATGATTAGCGGATTGTGTTTGAAGACTTCTTCATATATTTTTTTTTTAATTTCATTTTTGTTTTTATTTTGTTTTGTTAATTTTTTTTTAATAATTGAGGGGCAATTTCGTCTTTTCGCTCATTGTCACTGTCAGAATCCATTTTTTATTGACAGAGTTAGCAGAAGGGGGTAAATGGGATTTGTCCAAACTATAAAAGAGAAATTAGCGATTTAATCAAACAACAGGGGGATATTAGAATTATCCCTTTTTAATATTGGTTAGCTATCCATTGCCGGTTGTATACAGAACTTTTATATCACCACATATAGAAGGGAGAATACTAAGGACCCCCTATTGTTTGACCAAATCGCTAAGGCCCCCCTGTAATTTGGCATAATCTCATTTTCTCCCTTCTATTAACTCTGTTACTAAAAAATGTATTCTAGCAATGGCAGTACGCAGAAAGAAGATATTACCCCTCCTATTGGTGGACAAAAAAAAAAAAAAAAAGAAATTGTCAAAAATTTCAAAAAATAATTAATAGATAAAATAAAAAAATTATTAACAATTTATTTTAATCTTCACCGTCCATCTCTATAATAAACAGTAGAGATTAAATTTCAAAATAATTTTTAAAAAAATACTTAAAATGAAAAAAAAAAAAGATTCCAATCATGGGAAACCAAGGTTTCGAGCTGTTAAATACCCATTTTCTAGGTTTCTAACAACTAAAAACTCAGTTTTTTTGGGTTTACATCAAACTAATCTTTAAGAAACATAAAAAACATAAACAAAGAAATACAAACACTTAATCACCACAAATATCAAATATCATCACCAAAACATCAACACAGAAACATAAAGATCAAACATCGACACCAACGCATAATCACCACCATCACCACATAAACCTATCATCAACACATAAATCAAACTAAGCTCAAAACCAAACACAAACATCATTATTCGGGTTTGAATCGAACCTAGATGATGATGGTTCATTGTCAACCATCATCATGGGTTCGAATCGAACCCAGAGGGGGCCAAAGAGGTGTAGAAAAGGGAAGGGAGATTGATATTGAAGGAGATGAGATGATGATGGTTCATCATTTGGGTTCGAATCAACCCCAAATGAACTAACATCATGGGTTCGAATTGAACCCAGAGGGGGTAATGATAAGGGATGAGTGGAGGAGGGAGGGGAATCGAAATCAGAGGAAAGGAAATAATGATGGCTAACCTGGGTTGGGTTTAAATCGAACCCAGAAGAGGTAACGGTAGGCAAAAAGCATAAGAGGGAGAGGAGATCGGTGTAGCCGCGTAGGAGATAAAAAATAGAGAAGGATATGTTAGAAGGTGGACGTAATTTTTAAAAAATTATTAAATTTTTTTTTACCTTTTTCTTTTTTAAATTTTTATCTTTTTGAATTATATCCATTGTCCATCATGTTGATGGACGATTTAAAAAAATATTAATATTTCTTATTTTAATTTTTTTAATTATTTAAAAATATATATAATCCATTAGCAGATGACACTCATCTATTTGTTCAAAATTTTTTAAACTTATTGTACACTGAATTGATGGTTTTGCCTTTTCTGGTTAATGATCAAACATTGACTTTTAACATCCAAGTTGATGACAAGGGGTTTTTGGCCATTTTGATAAACAAGGGGTTTTTTTTACTATTTATATAAACTACAAGGGACTCTTTAGCAATTTTTGGAATTAGGGAGTTTTTTGGCTATTATATCAAACTACATGACAGACTCATTTTCCTAAGCAGTCTGCCTAACATCCCACGATAGCCCTCCGGTGAATATCTGATCTCATTGGAAAGTTCCCGTGAATCTGAGCCGTTTTATTTTTACTAAACTTTCCAAATTCTCTATTTATTGTGGAAACGTGAGGAAAATTTTTCATTTTGTTTCGCTCAATTTTAAAATAACTTTACAAAAATTCGGGTAGCATAATGCTATTTTTCTAAATATACCACCCTATGAAAGTTCACAAATTATAAACACTTCTAAAAGCAATCAATTTCCCAAAACTTCTGGGCCTTTGGCCCTCAATTTCCAATTCACAACACAAACACAACAAATTCAATCAAAACTGAAATATATACATAATCTAATTGAAATCACATGATTTAAACATAGAATTATTTACAAAACATAAAGTAATTTATGCACAAGTGTCAATTTGCTTTCTTTACAAAGCATATCAATTCAACTTATATACATTCACAACTAAATGCACTTGATCATTTAATCCTGTGGGGGTGTCTCTACCCTTGATGTACCAGAGCCTGCATCTAGGAATATTTATTTATAAAACAGAAAATATATGATGAACTAAACGATTTCAATGAGTGTCAAGTATTTCAAATCAACTGAAATTTTTCTAAAATAGTCTCCTTAAAAAAATATGTTATGCTAAAATAATTTAATACTATAATTTAAAATTTATGCTTTTAAAATTAAACATATAATGTGAATCATAAAAATTTCAAATTCCTTTTTCATTGAAACTGAAAACAATGGTGGCGTTATTTTCTAAAGACAATCTCTAAGCTGAAACAGCCAACCATTAGTGGTCCATCCTGACAATACCCTCAGTAGATATGGCGGAACGAAATTCCTACATCGCTCAAACCATCATACCAATTTATGTAGCGAAATTCCTGCATCGCCACATAGAAGCTAGCTCGCTACCTCAATATACCCAAGACGTGCAGAGGACGACACACTAAACTAACTAATAGACACATTCTCATCCTACCATGTATGCCTGATGCAATAATGCCCCCGACTCTGTCATACACGTTAGGATACTCTAATCGGTAATATCCCGTATTACCGTAAGGGTGTATCATATGCCAAAACTTTCGGTTTCTAAACCTGTTGCTTATCATTTATAAACTGTATAAAATCATTTCTACAAACTGACATCTCGAAAATAAAATTAAAGCAGTAGTATAATTGATTCACATATTCCAATCCTGCATATCATATAAAACTCATTTACTAAAATTTCATATACGAAATCACACGTATGAATTTAAAAGCATAACATATAAAATCTATTTGATTAGAAATAGAACTTTCAAAAACAATTTTAAAAGACACTCACAATTGGTTTTACGGTCGTCCGAGCACTAATTCGATTTCGCCGTTTCGATCTCACCTACACAATTTCGCATTATACATTTTAATGACTTTTCGACTAAACTAATTTCACACACATTTAATTCCTTTAGTATGCACTAGTATACATGTAATTTCAATTCATGGATTGCATCTTTCATTATTCTATCCATTTCTTCTCAAATTTCATGACAAACACACTTAAAACACATCATATAATCATAGAAACTCATCAAAACACCAATTTAAATAATTTTACATCACATTTCTTCCTTTGGTCATACACTATATACACCACCATCCATATACTAACTAAAATTTTTATTTCATAACCACATCCCTTCCTAACCATTTCTTGAATTGAATCTACACACAACCATCTTTATTTTATGATGGTAACTCATTCATTTCACCAACACATTATCAACTAAATAAATTACTATATTCATTTCCAGTCTCATTCCATTAATTATTTTCACAACCAACTTCATCCAACTTCATTTATTTCCATTTCATTAGTTTCCATTCATTTTATTTCACATCCAAACCTCACATAATAATATCAATTCTCATGAATTCAACTAAAAACACAATTTCTCTTTATACTTGAAAAATTCAAAGTCATGCATAATCAACATTTTCTTCAATTTTCTCTCCACCAACTAACTCAAAACCATTAAATCATCACTCAAATTCAACAAACACCAAAAATTAATCACATCTCAACATACACCCCATTTTTGCCATCTACTCCATCAATTCATACAAACCCATTCAATACACTTTTCTTCATTTTAATTGCATCAAACATCACCACAACCTCCCAAATAACATCTAACATAAAAAATAAATAAATAATCAATTAAATCAAGCTTATTTTCATAAATCATTAGAACCCTAACATCCTTAACTTATTACTAAGTTTCAATCAAGTTTGCTTCAAACTTTCTCCCACCTCTAAGCTTGGTTTGATGATGACTAGACTCTAATTAAACCAAAATTAACATCATATTTTATCAATTCACAAAAATCCATTTAAACCACATCAAACTAATAGCAAAATTAATCAAATTTCTCACCTATTTTTCTTCACTTGTTCCTTGTTCAATCTTGATGAATTTATGGGTGAGAGAGTGATGAAAAACCCCTTGAACACCAGCCCCTCTTCTTCCTTCTTTCTCCTCTTCCATGGTTCCTCATTCTCTTTTCTTTTCTTTTCTTTTCTTTTCTTTTTTCGGTTTCCTTTCCTTCTAACCGAATTGCTCTTCTTTCGTGCATTTTTTGGTTCACTTATATATATATAACTCTCCAATTGACCATTTTGCCCTTAAGATTCACCTAAAATGCCAAACATATCCTTTAGTCACAATAATCATAATTTCATTGGTCATTAACTACCTAATTATCCACTACACATATTTTAACCAATTTCTAAATTATCTTCACCCCATATTTAGTCAATATAAGGACCATAAGATGTGAATCTATCATTGGTGCATCCAAAATCATAAGGATTGTACTTCTTGAATGATTTTTATCTCATATAATCTCTATTAATACCACTAACTTTTACATTTAATCCCATTCACTTTCAAATAAATTTCAAGAAAATTTCACGGTCATCCAATTATCAAATTGACCATGCAATATTCCAATTGGGTGTCTTAACATTCAATTCACTGCTTCAAAAAAAATTCAATTGGATTTAAAATCATCCATAGCCATTATTCTTTCAACAAAGGTATTTTCATCCAACTATCTTCGGAACTCTTAAAATCTACTCAAACGGACTCATTTTTGATCCGTTTCAGTTTCATTAAACTTTGTTAATCATTCTACAAATTTTCGATTTTCTGGGATTTAACTCCGAATTTTTCTATTCATCGAGTTACTATACACCTGGAATCACTATTTACTTAAAAACATTACTATTCATCCATTAGTATGTAGAATGAAATTTTAGGGTCTTACACTACAAGGGGGAAATTAGATTTATCCCTTATATCTAAGACATATAATTGTAGATAAATATTATTATTTTAACATTCATTCACATGGATTGACTAGCATGGAACAATACAAATTGAAATTGTTGTGAATACATAGTGAAAATTTTTCTGATTGTTTCATTGTTCACTATCTACGAGGCTACTAGTTCTAAGAAAATGTGACCACACGTGTATGCATCACAAATTATCTTTATATTATTTCTTTTAGGGATATTATAAAAAAAAAAAAAAAAAAAAAAAAAACTCCCTGAAAAGTAAACTAATCAGGAATTACCCTTGGTTTTTTTTTTTTTATTAGGTGAACCATTTCCCACCGTTAACTTGTCATTCAAAAAGTTAATATTTTCTATCCAAAACTTGTATAAAATGTCTATCATACCCTTATTAAAATTATGTAAAATGTCTATCATACCCTTCAAACTTATATAATGACTGAAATACCTTTTAAATTATTGATTAATAATAATAGTAATTAAAAATTTGAAAAATGAAAAAATAAATACTATTTAACAAAAAAAAAAAAAAACTGAATTGATTTTCTAATCTTTTGGGTTTCCAACATACAAAGATGGGTTTGTGGGTTGGAAACCTAGATTTTTAGGTTTTCCAACAAGCAGCAACCTAGAAACCTACCTTTTTTTAGGTTTCAGCAACTTGAAAACCCAAAAATAGGTTCCAGTTTACTGCTTGCTGGAACCTAAATTTTTGGTTTTCTAGCAACAGACAAACACACTAGAGAGGAGTGGAGAGTGGGATGCCATCTCTTTACCCACCATCACCACCAAACCACCAAGAATAATCCTGAACCACCCACCCACCACCCAAAACAATCTAAACCACCCACTTATCACCCAAAACAATTCAAACCACCCACCACCACCGCAAACCACCCAGAACAACTTTAAACTACACACCCACCACACTCGACCCATCAAACCGAGGACCGTTAACCCAGAATCATTTAAGAAACCCAGAACTAGAAGGTTTTAAGTTCAAAACCTAGAACCAGATAACCCAAAAAACAAAAAAAAAGGAGATGGAGGAGAAAGGTATGGGTTAGTCGCTGATGATGGAGGAAGACACGGGGGGCAAGAGAAAGAGAGAGATGGAGGAGTGAGTGAGAGAAGAAAATGGTAAAATGAGGGAAAGAATGGTAAAGGGTGAGATAGAGGACTGAGAGAGAATGGCAGAGAAAGAATTTTCAAAATTATTTATTTATTTATTTTGTTTTAATTATTTAGTTTTTAATTATTTAGTTTTTGTTTTCAATTTTTATTTAATTTTATAAAAGAAAATTTAAATTACTCATCTAATTACCATTATACCCTTTAAATTTAACAACAACTAGTTTTTTTAATCGATAGAGACAGTTCATCTAATAATAAAAAAAAAAAACTAGGGGTAAATCTCAATTACTTTACTTTTGGGGAGGTTTTCATAATATCCCTTTCTTTTATATCAAAAATCTGATACAGCCTCTATTCCTTTTATGCCTTCCAAAATTTTTAGGAAATACCTGCTGCTTTTGTATCTTTTAAGTCACGTTTAGATGCTACAAGAGCTCTAAACATCCAACAAGGCATAGATCTCACAAAGTGGGTAATTGAGCGAGCTCCTAATCCTCACGAAGTTAATTGGCGTTTCTTTTCAACATCAATCATGAAAAGACGAATCTACAATACCATGGTGGTTGTTGCATGCATCATTTTTGCAATCTTATTCTTTATTCCAGTTGTAATAGTGCAAGGTCTTACTCAACTAGATCAGTTCGAGCATTGGTTCCCTTTCCTAAAAGGCATACTAAGACTGTAAGTGAAGATTGCTTTACTTTTTTGCCTATTCTTCTTATTATTTTCTGAAATACCTATAGACTCAAAAGTTTAAGCTAATAGAAAATGACTCATCAATAGTATTTAAGCATTCTAAAGGATTGTTTGTTTTTTTATCTGAAGACTTAACAGTGTTGCTGAAAATTAAAGACTGAATAGTGACTAAAACTTGAAATCCGAATGATATTTTTGGTTTTTTTTTCCCTTTACATCTGAATGTATAGTAATCTTATTTATTTTTTAAAGTTAAAAGTGTCTAAAAACTAGTAATTTGAAATTTATATCCTTTGACTATTGGTTGTTACGTAACTTAATTTAATATGATACAAACAATTATAATAAATTATTTAGCAAATACTAAAACATTTTTATGTATATATTAATAATATTTTTATTCAAATTAAAATATAATTAATGATTATCGTAAAGTATTTTTTTAAAAATTATATATACATAAATAAATTAGTATAGGAAAGTAAATTAAATAAAAATAAACAAAATGATATTAAGTTGAATTTTTAATGTTATACATTTAAATAAAAATAACATTAAAAATACTATCATTAAAATGAATTTGTATAATGTAAAATTAGGAAAAATTTGGAAATATGTTTATTAAAGTATTAAAAGAAATTTGTATAATACAAAACTATGACAAACTTAGAAATATATTATTTTAGAGAGAATAAAATTAGAATAATAAATTTACAAAATCAATAAATAATTTGGTATGCAGTAAAAAATCCAAAAATGTAACTTTTTATTTTAAATGGTTTTTAGGTTGTTTTAAGTGGTTTGACCACTTAAAAAAAGAACAAAAAAAAAATAAAAATTATTTAATTGACTTAATTCAGTACCATTAAGTATTAAGTGCAAAAAACAAACGACCTCTAACACGCTCCCTTGCAAGACTAATAGGTTTAGCACATGGTTTGAGCCTAAACACCAAAAGAAAAAAAAGAAAAAAAACAACAACAACAACAACAACAAATTCAAATAACAAATAATAAATTCAAATATTATCATGTGAGTCTTGAGACAAACTTGGCTTTGATATCATGTATGTAACCAATAAATACAAAAGTTTAAGTTGATAAGACATTATCCAATAATAATATTTAAGCACTCTAACAAACCTATTAAATTTTATGTTATTTAAGGTTCTCTGTTTAAATATATTCTTTTAGTTCCACTTAAATTATTCATAGGTGTAGAAATTTTGAGTGGAGAATATACTGCTTGTTTAACTTTGGACATGGTTTAGGGTATGAGAAAACTTAGCAAATGAGTGAAAGTAACTTTTTCTGTTTTAGGAGTTTCAAATTTGTTAGACAATTTTATTTGGCCCTGCAGATCATAATCCTCAATAAAATTTGTGATGCAGAGGCTCATTTTATGTGTGACTTAATACTAATCTGAGGTCTGTTTTGGGCTCCAGGGCATTTCTTAAAAAAGTAATTACAGGATATCTTCCAAGCCTTATTCTTCAGTTGTTCCTATTTTGTGTGCCGCCCATCAAGATATTGTTGTCTTCTATTCAAGGATATATATCTCTTAGCCAGATAGAAAATAGTGCATGTAATAAGGTCTGGTGGTTTACTGTATGGAATGTTTTCTTAGCAAATGTACTATCAGGAACTGCTCTCTATCGGGTCAATGACCTTCTTGAGCTGAAGAACATTCCAAAGGTGTTAGCTGATGGTGTAACAGGACAGGTGAAAATACATCATTTTCATGAGTTTCAATCTCCATAATTTACGGTGTTTTCTCCAAGTTCAGTCCTTTTAAAAAGCAGACAGGCGGTGTTACTAACACAGTTAAATTTTGTCCATTAAGATGCATGTTTACAATTACTAGCATGATTTGTAGTAGAAACTTCAAATGTTAACTTCTGACTTTTGAGATTCGTTTTATGATATTATAGTTCAGGTAATGATGTAGTTTCTGTTAGTACTTGGTTGACAATTGTTTTATTTTGACATAGGCTTCATTCTTCATTGCATATGTCGTTACATCTGGATGGACCAGTCTATTATCAGAGCTCTTTCGACTGATTCCTCTCATCTGGAGTTTCTGTAGATGGCCATGTTCAGAAATTGATGAAGACTTTGAGGTGCCTTCAATTCCTTACCACAAAGAGATTCCAAGGATTCTCTTCTTTGGACTACTTGGCATCGCATACTTCTTCCTTGCTCCATTGATTTTGCCATTCCTATTGGTTTACTATTGTTTGGGATACATCATCTACCGCAACCAGGTAACTGGAATGTCATTCTAAAACCCTTTGTTCTGTTCGATGTAAATAAAATGCCCAACAAAGCTTTATTTCAAAATATCTTAGTTGCAGTTTCTCGATGATGCTATCTGCTTGGAGTACTATCACAAAACATCTCAACAGTCTTAATTATTTATGGTGGTGTATAGTCTAAACAATTTTACTCTTTAAATGTTAGATATATATATATATATATGTATATATAAAATGTTCAACAGTGCTTCGTTTAAAAAGATTTTAGTTGTAGTTTCTTGATGAGGCTATTTGTATGGAGTATACCAAAATTTCTCAATGGTCATAATTTTTTATGGTTGTGTATAGTCTAAACAATTGCCTTATTATATATATGTATATATAAATTGAAACTTACCTAAGGTCTACCAATACAAGGCAAAATGTTGCAACAGATTAGTAGAACATGAACATTTATCTCTTTGGCTGTTTAAACGTAATTTCTTGTTCAAGTAAACTGAAAGGGTTACTACTCTCTCTGTCTCTCCCTCCTCCCCTCTCTTTCTTTTCTTCTGTGGAATTCAATGAATCTAGGGGAAGCGGTGAAGGGAAGATAAGCTGAACAAAAGACTGAAAAGATCTTTTTCTTTCGAAAGTACAAATTTATGCGATTGCATGCATTACCCCTTAAAATAAAGTACTTGACAGTTTCATGCTTGAACGATACAGATAGTCAAATATTGGTTTTATCTAATATGATCCCTCCCTTCCCTCATGACTCACGTTCTCACGTGCCTTAGCTTCTGTAATACCATTTCCTGGCTTGATAATTTGTAATTTTACTCCATGTCCAAAATTTGAATTCATGTTAAAATTACACAATGTGTAATTTTTCTTAGCTAATTTAAAGTAAAAGTTTTAGATGTTGTTAGGTAATCAGCAGTGCTGTTCAGTGACTTGCGAATGTAGAACATTTAAAGTTAGGTTCTTGAAGTAAGTTAATATAATATTTCTAGGTCTTGTATGTTTAAATTTGAGCATTGGACTGGATTTGTCTTACCATTTGAAATTTTTTGTGCAGCTATTACATGTATATGCGCCCAAGTTTGAAACTGGTGGAAGGTTATGGCCTATGGTGCACAATTCAATGATCTTTTCCTTGATACTGATGCACATTATTGCAATCGGGATATTCAAGCTGAAGAAACTTCCTTTGGCATCCTACTTAACTATTCCTCTTCCTGTTCTCACATTTCTTTTTAACTGCTATTGCAGGAAAAGATTTCTACCAATTTTTCAAGAGCATCCTCCCGAGGTTTGTTGACATACCAACATTAATACATTATCAATCCATATGATCAACCAAGTCATAAAACTTAGGGCTAATTATTCTTTGCAATCAGCATCTTTTTCCACATATCTAATATTTCCCTTCTAAGATGGCTGAGATTATAAGAAATTTATTAAAACAATTTTCAATTATGAACGTCATGATGTTGTCCCTAAGAGGACACTTCAGTCAAGTTAAACCCTTTCCAGTGTAGCAAACAGTGCAGGGTGTAATTTCCTTCACACGAACCTTAGAAGGACTTTTAATTAAATTTGTATTTGTGTATGTAGGTTGAGGTAAGGGGGGGAAAAAAAGGAGAAAACTTATATGGTTTTATTGCATGTAAGATTACCCTACAATTATTGTGTGATATCCAATTTTCCTTTGTTGATGTTGGTTTTCTTATATCTTTTTTAGTGCCAGTAATTTCAAACCATAAGCTCTCATCCTGTATAGAAACGAACCGTAGAATATTTGCTCCCTGCTATCTAAGTGATGCATTAAACCTTTGTTTTAAATTGCGTAGGCCTTAGTTGCAATACTAAAGAAATTGTTGAAATTTGTTGGTTTCATATCATTTCATTGTTCTCACACTTATATTGTCTGCTTATGGAGCAATATTTATTACAATTACTCCCAATCCTTGTTTTTTGGTGTATATAGTTAGCTTTATAGAAATTATATGCTTCCAATAGAACTAAATATTTGGCATCGTGCAGTGCTCGGACGATAAAGATAAAGCAGACCGGAATCATCCAATGATGGCTGAGTTCTACGACAAATTAGTAACTGCCTACCATAATCCAGCTTTGAGGCCAGTCCAACATTCCCAAAGCACAGATGGGCTAAATTCTTCCCTTCTTCATGCTGCCGAAATTTTATTTTAATCGGTGTGTTTTCTTCTTTTGGCATCTCGGCAGTAGGAGTACCTGTGTCTTATTTAGTTATATATGTTTCTGAGAACCATTCCTCTGGCTAATGAAGTAGAAAATTCCTACCATATACAGACTGAGATGTTGTGGCAAAAAAGATGATGGTATGTGTTTCATGTGCTTGTTTGTGTCGTCAGTTTGTGTTCCTATAGAGTTTGCCATGTGGTGCATCCAAACCTTGTTTGTTGGTTGCTTCCACTTAAGCCGAGGGATTGTAAATACATAAACAAATTTCTTTCAGTTTCTTATAGACCAGTTGTAAAAATTCGTTGTTTGTCAAATTAATGAACTACGTGACGTTACAGCTTATGTCTTCTGTGGAAAATTTTCTCGTTTATTATCTTCTTTGAACTTATTATCAAAGATCAGAAATTTGTGATGTAGAAATCTTTTGCATTGACTGTTGTAGTTGTTGATGGGTTTGGCTCTGGCCGATACAGTTCAAATTCTCAAAGAATTTGGTGTTACAACTCTAGCACAGGTGGTTCAGCACTTAATTGCAAGAACATTATCACACTTCTTCATATGGACCAAGCTAGATATTTTGTAAGTTAAATTTGAAAAGTCTATTTTGCCCTTCCATTGTTAAGCTTGAAGTTAGTCAACCATCAAGTCAACTCTGATCAGGGGGATGTTTGTGTAATTAACTGATCTTTTGACTAAGAGTGTAATTTTATTTAAAATCAGAGGCGTTGTGTAATTTTCTCTATTTTTTATTTAATAAAAAGTTGTTATGTATTTATTTCAATATTAGACGTTAATAGACATATTATGAAAAATGAAGAACAATTCATTAATATTTTTATTTTTTTAATGTGTCCTATAATTTTAATTATATATGTAGTGGTAAAAAATTAGCCAATTATGGCTTGAAAGCTTGTTCAGAGTCCAAATCCTGAGCCCGACTCAAATGGAGTGGAGGTTGGTCGTCTCCTGGGCTTGAAGGTCAGCCCACGAATAATGCGCGGCTCACATGTTGGATAGTTCGGTAACGATGCTCAAAACCTTAAGCCCAAGCGAGCAACCAAACCTAATAAACTGACGTTTACAGGAGGGAGTGAGTCGAGTTAACCCTCAGTACACCTGGTTTCAGCACAAGAAGGGAAGCATGTTGCTTGCTTTCGTGCACGAATGGTGCCCACCTAGAGGACAAAATGGGTAAAGGGACGTGGGTAAATTGAGGCATATAAAAGGCTACTACTCCCCTCTCGTTTCGAGGGCATCCAGTTCCGATTTCTGTACAAAAACTCTGCCAAAATTCTGGAAGCACCAGTAAAACCTTAGATTCCCAATCAACCTTAGCTTCATTTCATAAATCCCTAACCAACCTCACACTAAATATTACATGTCACTTGCTTTTGACGGACCGCTGATCTCAACAACTATAGAATTCGCCCACTATATATAATTCCTATACAAAGATTAATAAAATTAGACAGAAAAAGTTGGTACTCTGCCAAAATTCTGGAAGCACCAGTAAAACCTTAGATTCCCAATCAACCTTAGCTTCATTTCATAAATCCCTAACCAACCCCACACTAAATATTACATGTCACTTGCTTTTGACGGACCGCTGATCTCAGCAACTATAGAATTCGCCCACTATATATAATTCCTATACAAAGATTAATAAAATTAGACAGAAAAAGTTGGTACTCTGATATGCCTTTCATACTTAGGCGGCTATTAAGATCATGGGTAGAGTGGGCATAAAAAATCAGGACCAAACCCATCAAAAATATTGGTTTTCAATTTGACTTTGGGGCAGGTCGGCTTTAAAGGTGGAAAACTTATTATTTTCAGTTTCAGGTCAGTTTTGAGTCGAAAAAACCAACCTGACCTGAAACCAGTTCTTTTTTAAACAAAAAAAAAAAAAAAAAAAAAAACCCACTATATATACCAAGTAACTAAACATACACAAGTAACCCTAGCTGTCACTGACACAAGTATCTTCTTTTCTGTTAATATAATATTAGTTCTAATCCATAGACTTGCAATGCAACAAGAAAACTCAAGCCCCCTTCCACACACCCACCAAAACAAAAGACAAAAGAATAAGAATTATTCAGAAAGAGATGCGATTTCTCATCAATCTTGGAGGGTATAAAAGTTCCAAATTAGCACCAACTCAACTCTTTCCCCAGTCCCTTTATAATGAAGCACCTTCTCGTGAGATGACTCCAACTTCTTTCCCCCGTTCCTGGGCCATAATTGACTCAATGAGTAGAATAAGTTAGCGTTTTCACAAGAAAACCATCCCATCTTAGATACTCCTAGATGCTTGTGTACCCTAAATATCCAAAATTGAAATGCAACATGAAGGTTTTAGTCTTGGATTATTCAATTGAACCCGCCCATAAAATGGTCATACCCATTATCAACTCACAAGAAAGTTTTCGTCTTGATTCATTTATATTTTTTATTATACAATAGGAATTGCAACTTATGTGATTCAAATAACTCATATTTTGGTATGCACTGTAGCTCAAATAAATGATATTTTGGCATGGACTGTAGCTCAAATCTTTTGAAGCCAATCTTAGTCACCAATTTGTCCAGCATTCTGCACGTGTACGCCAGACAACAAAATTGTTTCTGATCACATATAACAAATATATATGATACATGCCCTTCATACCATCTAAAAACTTTTAACAACTCCAGGCATAAGCAGACAGTAAAGTATACATTACCTGAACAATCATAAAAGTAGGTACTCAAGAGCGGAACAAAGCTTTCAGATAACAGGCTCCACAATTTGCTGGCAAGTGACGATCCACCACCTGAGTCACCACATTAGCATTAAAAAGACAGATACATAAGTAACAGACACATTCTATGTAAAGAAGCAGAATTACACACTATAATATCATTAAACGCTCACCATCTGGATCCACTGTCTGCTCTCCAGGTATGATTTCTGACTCAAGAGGTCAAGCAACAAGCACCAGAAGCAGCTCTGAAACTGCAGTCTTAATAGCAGTTTGCATATCAGCAGTAAGTGTGTCACGATACATCCTCAAAATAGAGGGAAACTTCCCCTGTCAACAGACATTGTTTTGTTATACATTTACTGAGCCCAGGGGCCAACTCCATAATTTTACAGTAGACAATAGAAGTACTATACGATCAATCGACCCAGTCAAGCTGATCGAATTTCATGATTCAAAACAATTGAAATGAATAATAACACACAAAATAGTAACAGAAAAATACTTATTGTTCTGAGCAACCCAATGATGAGAGGAAGAAGGCTATCTCGAAAACTAGATGTTTCTTCCATATCCAATACAACCTGGTAACAAATTCAACCAAGTAATCAGTTCACAAGTTACATCATGAAACTGAATCTTAAAGGTCCATAATAACAAAAAAAATTTGATTACGGAAGTCATTTAAAATATATCAAAGGCAGACAATAAAGAAGCACTCATAAGACATGACAAATGACAAAAACCTAGACACAATTATTATTATTATTATTATTATCATTGGAAACAAAAACTGGACACAATTGACTGCTCATACTGCATACACAAAGTCAAGATATAATGCTTGACATATTAATATAAATTTTACATAAGAGTTGTATTTCTGGCATCAATGACCAAAGGACATCATCTCAAAATAATTTCATAGCTAGTACAGACAGAGAAAATGTTTTGATCGGCCAGAAATGACAGCAGAAACAGCTTTTGGACTTCTCTGAAGAATTATAAGTAGTCACTCCAAATTACTAGCCAAACATATTGCAACCTATCAAAGAAGTCTAGCATAAAATGACCTACTCACCAGCCTATTGGATTAAGCCCATATAGCCCACTAAGTTAAACAAACCAGAAGATGAGCCCTGGAAAAATGGATAATAAGACAATCCTTGAGCCATAATTGCTTTAATGACACCAACAAAAAGCAACAATAATCAATAGCTTCTTTATTAGTTGATTGGACAACTCAGAAGCAACTCAGCCTGACATGGATCATGTCAACCAGCTAACCTAATTCCAGGAACGAAGTTCAATAGCGGTCCAGTTGAAAAAGAAAGAAAAGGCACTACTCTAGGTTAAGGGAGCAAAAGCACAAGCAAATACAGACTATGTCACAGTTTTTTTTTTCCCCACTTTCATTGACAAAACTACAAAATAAATAATATCAAGCTACAAAAGCAGAGATGTCCATCGTGACCACAGATTAATTTCAGCGAAGATTATAGATATTGTGCCCGTTAATGGAATCTATCGAAGCTGTAACATGCCCCTGAAGATGACGAAAGCAATGTAGTCCAGAAAGCTCATCTCCATCCTATCAAACACAGAAAAAACAGTAAGCAAAATGCAAAGAACACGTAAACAACATTAAAGCGCAATTTCATCAGTGGGACAAAAACATACCAACAAATGCTGCAAGTCATTCGTCACATCCAAAGAGCCAGGACAATCTGCAGACGCAACAAGCTGTGTAACAAACAGAAACATAAAAACCAACTCATTGTCCAACATCAATTCGAATATTGTTTGCAATTCTAATAAAATGAAAAGATTAAAAAGAAAGCGAATTTACCAACTTAAGAGCAGATAAAGCCTGGTTGAGATTCAAAAGAAGCCTCAATTTGTCTTGCAGAGCCAACAAGTTAGTCCGAATAGCATTCAAATCCTGAATCCCCCTGGCGGAGTCGACCAAATCGGCGTCGAGGAGGCGAATGTTCTCCTTAAGGTGGCGTATACGACTGCAACCCTCGACGATCTTGAGATTCAAGTCCTGCAACTGGCCCTCGGCCTCGAAGAAGGAGTTGGAGCGGAGGGAGATCTCCTTCACCAAATGCAGCTCCACGACGTCCAGGTACTGCGAGAGCTCCTCCACGACGTCCTTGGACGACCCCTTCTCCACAAATTATATAGGGGTGTTTTGGTCATTACAAATAAGTCAAACGGTCAATTTTTGTTTTGTTTGAACGGCACTATTTCACCACCAAAGCGGCAAAGCCTACATATATCCGTTCCCTCTACAAATTTTTTTGGGAAAATCCCAAAAAACCGTCCGTAGTTTGTAAAAATGTCTATTCTACCACCTCTAGTTTTATTTTTATCCAAAATACCCCCTGACGTTAATAAAAACACTCAAAATACCCCCTGAAACCGTGTAAAAGGACGATAATACCCCTAACAGTGACAGATTCCGTTAAGTTGACTTAGTTGGCCATTTGACTTCAAGGGCAAAAAGGGAAATGTAATAAAAAATCAATTGAAATTGATTAAAATAAATTAATACAAATATAATATTTTTTTGAGAAATATAAAAATATAATATTAAAATTGAAAATAAATAAACATTTTAAAATATAATAATATAATAAAAAAAATACTGAAACCATTTCCATTTTCCATTTTTTAATTTTCATCTTCTCCTCCATTTCCTCATTTTCTTCGTCTCTTCATCGTCGGCGCCGCCGGCGCCGCTACCGCCCATCTCCACTTGTGTTCTTCTTCCCTTCTCTTTTTCTTCTTCTTCTTCTTCTTCTTCTTCTTCTTCCACTGATCTCATCACCGCCTCCATCCATCTCCACCGCCGATCCACTGATCTCATCACCGCCTCCATCCATCTTCACCGCCGATCCACTGATCTTATCACCGCCTGCCTCCATCTCCACGGCCGATGACTTTGTTGCACCCATCTCCATCACCGTCGAGCCGACACCCTTCACCCACTCTCACCCCCTCGCCGGGTTGTCGTCCTTCTCTAGAGTCTCTCCTCGCCATCACAGGTCACTCACACGGACGACTCTCTCCCTCTCGCTTTCCCCTCACCGGTCCATCACTCGGATGCGCTCTCCCCCTCTCACTCTCCCCTCGCCGTGTTTCTCCTCGCTGGTGTTTGGTTGGTTGCGCTGCCGTGCTTCTCATTGGTTGATTTTGGTTGCTGATTTTGATTGATTTTGGTTGTTGATCTTGGTTGTTGATGGTGTTGATGATTGATGATAACTGTGTTGATGATCGATGATGGATGATTGGGTTAATGTGGGAGATTTAGGATGATGATAATTGGGTTTCCAGTGGCTGAAAAGCCAGACTGGAAACCCAGAAATGAAGGGAGAGAAAAAAGAGAAGGGGAGAGGGAAAAGGAAAAAGAAAGAGGTGGCGGCTGGCGGCTGGCGGCGGTAATCTGGTAGAGTCTAGGGCTGGTGTGTTGGAGGTTGGTGATGAAGGCTGCTGGTGATGAAGATGGAGATGGAGGTTGATCTCTTTTTTTTTAAATCAATTTTTTTATTAGTTTATATTTTTTATTTTAAAAATTATTTTAGAATTATTTTAGTTTTTAAACAAAAATGTTTTTATCAGGGTTAAAATTGTCTTTTTATAATTTTTTAAACTTTTCTGTTAGCTTAGTAACTGTAGGCGGTATTTTGGACAAAAACGAAACTAGTGTGGTAAAATGGATATTTTTTCAAACTACACACGGTTTTTTGGGATTATCCCAATTTTTTTTAAACATTATTTTACCGTTACAATAGCAAAAGCCTCTCGCGCACGCTCTCTCTCAGGTTTCCCTCTACGAATAGGTTTTCTGTTCTTGTTTAGGAAAACGCTCTCTCAGCGTTAATGGCGTTTCCGGTGGGGCATATTTTTCAACCCACCGATAAACAACTCGTCGGCTAGTACCTCCTCAACAAACTTTTCACACAACCACCTCCATTCACTCACGATGAAAAATCTTTGGTGCAAGATTTTGATCTCTACGGTACTTTGGAGCCGTGGGAGATATGGCAGTTGCACGGAGGAGATGATTTGCAAGACGAGCAGTTTCTTTACTTCTTCACTTCGCTCAAGAAGGCTACTGTTAACGGTTCAAGAATCTGCAGAAGGGTCGGTTCAGGTACGTGGGCTGGAGAAGATTCTGGCGAAAAAATCAAAGCCGGCAATGTTATTGCCTTCAAAAAGCGATTTCGTTACGAGAAAAAGCATTCTCCGCATAATGGGGCTTGGATTATGAATGAGTATGCTGTCCAATCAGCACCCATCGTTCTTTGTCGGCTAAAGAAGAACCCGAGAGCTGCAGACAACAAGCGAAAGTTGAAAGAAGCTACTTTTAGGCAATCGAAACGCTGCAAGACAGGCTTGAGTGTGATGCAGCAGAGTCAGACAACTTTGCTTGATGCCCGATATAACATGCTTCAATCCCCAATGATAACACCACAAGCTGAATCAGATACGAATTCGGTTGATGCTGATGATGGCTTCTTGGCATATATGATGAAGCTTCCACCATTGTCATTATTATCTCATGCAGATAGTTACACGGTTGATGAAGAAGATGTGCTTCAGTCAATAGTGATATCATCAAGACCAGATGGTGGTGATTGGTGCTGCGAGGATATGATGAAGAATATACCACTGCCCGACGGAATCACTTACTACGATGTCACCAATTTTTGAAATTTTGGACTTTCTTCACTGCCTCTAATTCAGAGTTGAGCACTATGATTGATTTGTTTATATACTTTTGATAGAATAGTTAGTATTAAATGTATGGCTTCATGATTGTCATTATTGTAATGACAAGTTTTGTGATCAGTATTGCAGTGAAATTTTATGATCAATGATAATTTCATTTTGAATCATTCTTGGTTCCTTTTTTAAATTCTATGAGAAGCATTGTGGATGATAATGCAATTAAGTTATTTAAAATAATGTTACGAACAACTACGTCTGCTCATAACATAGTTAAATCTGTACCGAAATAAAACATGAACAGATTGGTATTTTTACCAAACACGCATAGATGTCACAATTATGAGGTATTGAATTAGATTTTGGGGTCTACATCAAAATGAAGCAAAGAACATTATAGTGTCTTCTCATTACATGAAACGAACTAATATTACAACAACTCTTCACAGGAAGTTAAGAGGCTAATGGTGGCATTTTCAACACCATCCAAGTCTCCTTCCAGCAGTCTTCTCTTAGCAGACTTGGTTCTGTAACACCAAATCTCGAAGGCCTCACTCAAGTCCAGGTACTTAACAGGGTGGCTATAACATTCCCTTCCAATCCAAAGCAAACGATTGATAAGGTAATCAAACCAAACTCTTTATAAAATTGGCAAACAATCAATCATAAGAAAAACATAACCAAAATTAGCCGAAAAGGAACAATTTATTATCAAAAATCAAGCCTCTTCCGAACCGACCTAAACTAAACAATTTATGCAAAACTAACAGAACCCAACTTTCATTTTCCTCTAAATTTGAACTTCCTATCATCATATACAACCTCCGTTCATGTAAATCATAATTTCATCCTCATCACCAAACAAATGTAGATAACAAATGCTTAGCCAAAATACACGATAAAATCGAAACAATCACAAACATATACTAAAACCATTTAAATTTGCAAAGGCAAAATCAATTACAATGCATAAACGAAAACCACCCTTTTCACCTCAGACTTCCTTGCACATCATCTCCACATTTATACCTATCCAAATAGGGAAACCAACGTTCCTTCTTGGATGATAATCCCCTGTTCTCGCCCCCACCAGTCACCAGCGTGCACCTCCGCTCCATTTTCACGAACTGCATCACGTCATCACGGTTCGTCAGTAGCTTCTCCACGTTATCCTTCGACGACACGAAATTGCTGCTGCTTGTACGGTTCCGTATTGCTTTGTACGGAAACTGAACGGGCAACTGGGTCCTGTCAAATTTCACAAAAGATGATATTGCTAGAGAGAATTAAGATTGCAAAAGCAGATTCAGTGATGTGTGTGTATGTGTACGGATTGGAAAGAAATAGAATTTTCAGCCCAGAGAAGAAAGAGATGTACGGATTAGGGTTTTGCAGGAGCTCTTTTCTTTTTTTTTTTCTTTTTTAGGGATTTTGGCGCCAACTGAGTGGCTTTTGGGGGTTTTTCTGGCTGTGGTCTTGAGGAAGAAGATTGAAGATGGTAAAACGACTGCGTTTAAATTTGTTTTTTCAACCTATCAGACGGCGTCGTTCCGCTCTATTTGGAATTTTTTTCCTTTTTAGTTTTGTACTTATGTTTTTCAGTCAATGGCTAAAACCAAAAGTTTGAGCTTAGAGGTAAGGGTTCAATTATAGTAATTTTAACAATCAAGTTCATTTTAGTAATTTTTTGTGTGTATGTCACCTCCTGGAATGTAAGTATAATTACATCTGGGCTTCCCTATCTTAACAAGACAAGTCTTGACTTTCCTAATAAAATTATTTATAGTTCTAGGTTGGCTCATGGTTGTTTAACTTCTTCATAGACAACTAGAGTCAACTTCTCAATATACTACAACACCATATGTATTTGGTGGTTGTTTCATCATCCTATTATAGCTTTGGCATGAGCATAATTGTCTTTCTCTTTCTATAATTGTCGGTTAGTATAATTTGAAAATTGATTTTTAATAAATAAAAACCGATCTGACCTGAACTCAAATAAAAAATTGATTTTTTCGATTCGGTTAAGTTCTGATGTTGAACTTTTTTTTCCCACCCCTAGCTAGTGTTATACAATAATGAGGCTAGGTATTTGTTAGATATAACATATTTGGTTTACCTTTAGTTTTGCATTTTGTACTTGAGATGCTACTTTCACATGCCAAGTATTTGTCAGAATGAGATTTATAGCTGTAGAGCTAGGTTGCTTCTCTGCATGTTTTGTTATTAGGAATTTCCTTTGGTGAACAATTTGCATACTTATAACAATCATTTACTGTTGATCAGTTAAAATTCGCTTTGATCTTTTGTTTGTTGGTTGGGAAGTTCCTCTGTTTTAGTGTTCAACTTTGGAAGAGATGTATTGTGTTTAAGAGGGTAATATTGGATTTGTCCTTTGGTTTATCAGGTAGCAACTTAATCCTCTTGTCTTCTTCTTTATCCTTTTCTTTTCTGGTTTATTTTGTTTAACTTAAGATGGAACATTCAACTCTTTAGAAGTTTTACTTAATCTTCTATTAATGTGTGCTCAGTCAAATGTGTTTGTAAAGCCTTCCCTCTCTTATGATTTATGATTATGTCTGCTTGGACAGATTTTTTTTTTTTTTTTTTATATATTTGTTGCCTGTAGATGATTATTTATAGAATATTGATTGTATCTGGTGTCTTTTGAAAACACCAGCCAGTGATGTTTCTTTGAAACATCTACCCGTTGACCTACTAATTTGTTATCTTCATTCATTACAAGTAAAACAGTCATGAAAAGCTTGTATAAGGATCTAAGAGATTTCCTTCTTGCTTATTGAAAAATTCTAAGACACATGAGAATATTTGTCACACTCTAATCCGAAAATCAAGATATGAACTAATATTCTATCAAACAACCACTAAAAATCAAAGAAAAATCGATTTATAAATAAATACAACTATCTAAATTTTTAAGCAAACTAAATAAGTTCCCTAAGAATCTTCAAATGACATAATGGTTTATTTTCTAAAGAACCAAGAACCACTGTTGAAATGTCAATCCATCATATATGCAATAAAAAGTTTAATCATTTAAAATCACAACATACTAAGTGAGTTTGGAAACTCAGTAAGCATACTAAATGGTATTAATTTTTCAACATAACATATATAGAACAAATATACATTTCATAAATATGAAAACTATCAATTTCAAATTCATAATCAAATTTACTAAATCAGAAACTTATCAAATATTATAATAGATTTTCTAGGTTCCCTTTATGTTTTACTACATAGTGAGACTTTCATAACACATAATAGAGTCAAAGTCACTCATTGGCAACTAATGTGTACAGGGCAAACGCAAGTAAGGAATTAATTTTCAAAAATAGAACACTCATGCTTGAAGGTAAGAGCCAGACCGTTGTGATCATCAATAAGTCCTCTCACATGCACTGATTCGTCGACACACAAATGTGAAAACCCATTAGTCCCTAAGGTACCCCGGAGATATTTCCCATATACTCATATATACATAACAAATCACATATCACATAGGCTCACACATACAACAAAGGTGCCAACTAGTAACAAAGAATAAAAGTAAGCCTAGATAAACGTTAATTAACGATACCATTTAATCACATATTTTCATAGCATAATAATTTTCTAAACATAATTTTGAAAACATACATATTGTTGTGATTCCAGTTTTGAAAATAGTTTAGTATACTTACCTTCCAACAAATCCAAAGCAAATAAACTCTTCAAGAATCAAACTCAAACCTTAGATTAAATTAAAACAATCACATATCACATATAAAGCAAACTCAAAATAATGTCTTAGAACTGAAATTAGGACCATTAAACATCCCCCTTAACTGAAAACCTAAATTAGATCTAGCTAGTGCTATTTTGAAATCTATGCAGTGTTCGGTTTACGATTTTTAGTAATTTGTCAACAATCTGAAAAATTATGAAATTTTCCAAAAACATGTTACACATACATATCTCACACCATACAAATTTTCTGAAATAAATAAAATCCCAAATTACTCTAATCAAATTTATTTTCTAAAGTATTTTTGTCTTCCAGTGGACAAATGAAGATATGCTTCAATTAGGAATTTTTTAAATATTCTACAGACCTCCGTTTCACTTAAAATTTTTCAAAAATAAAATATGCTTATGTAGGAGTCTAAAATAAAATTTTAATAGGAAAATAACATGAATAGTTATTTTTAAAATATTTTTGTATTCAGATTTACATATGTTGTCTGATACTATATAGATTCACATTCGAATAAGAAAAATCATACCTTTTAAAACACGACTTCAAAAATTATAAAAATTTACAAGTTAATACCTCATATGTTTATAAACAACTGTATAAAATTTGAGAATTTTTGGAAAGTAAAACTGAATGAAATATATTTTGTAACCAAACCATGAGTAGAATATTATAAAATTTTAACACTCTTTTCTCAGAATGAAAAATCTATAAAAACTCATATATTTATTCTACTTTTACGAAACCAGTTTTATTTAAAAGATCAGAAACTCTAGTTTTCAAAATAAAAAGCTATAATATCAAAATCAAAAACAAGCACAACATATAATTTTCGAAGTAGACACTGATTAGTCTACATTTACCTAAAAATTCATAAACCAACACTAACATAAAAAGAAACTACTACACCTAGGGTTTCTTTTTTTTTTTTTTTTTTCATAACACTCTTAATCAAAGAATTAATTCTCTAAATGTTTAAATAAAATTCATTAAAAGAAATATGATAACAACCCCTGTAGAGTCTTCTTGATTTCCAAACTAAATTTTCTTTCAAAGAACCTTGTAGAATTTATTTGTTAAGAGTAAAGAAATCTTTTCTTTTAAAAAATTTGTGTTAAGCGTTTAATGAAGAAGGAAAAGGGTTTTATATGGTGCAATTTCCTATTCTTATCAAATCACCCTTTTTAATTTGAATAAAATAAATTTAAAAGTTTAATCTAATTAGAAACTTTATTAAATACAAATTCTTATAAAAATATAACTCCTAAAAATTTAAATATATTATTATTTTTAAGGGTTATTATTAATTTAACCCTTAGAATTGAAAATAATGTCAAACCATCCATCATATTGAAAATAATAGCTAAAATGGTTCAACCGTTAAATGACATAGAAAATTCGTCAATAAACTAACGGATCTATTAATTTTGAGGGTATAATCATCGATTTATTTGACAAGGACATTTGGATTGAATTAAAAAAATTAAATAAAATTAAAAACAAATTAAAGCAAATTCTTCTCTCATCTCATTACTCTCTCTCTCTACCATAACTCTTTCTCTCTCTCTTTCATCTCGTGACTCTCTCTCTCTCATCTCACCCTAACTCATCACCACAGTCCTTACAGGTCGTCGTCCCCTTCCACCCTTTGTCGTCTCTCTTTCTCTTTCCTCTCTACCCTCATCTGTCGTCGCTCTTTCTTTCCTCTTCACCCTCCACTGTCGCTCTCTTTTCCCTTTCCTCCCTCCCTCGTCGCCCTCTTTTGGATGTTGAATAGTTTTTTTTTTTTTGTTAAAAATGGTTAGGTGGTGATGGATGAACTAGTCGGTATGTGATGATGTTTATCGCTGGTATTTGATAATGGTTTAATGGACAGTAGGTGTGTAATGAATGGTGATAATGGTTATGAGAGTGGCTGCTTGTGATGGTATGTGAATGGTGTATGGGTGGTGTGTGTTTATTTGTGTTTTTTTTTTGTTGGTTATTTGTGTTTTTTGAATGTGGCAAGAGATTGTATGTGTGTGTGCATGTGTTTTTTTTTTCCTATTTAATGAAACCCAGATCTTCAAAAGTTTGAAGATCTGAGATTTTTCAAATTTTTTTGAGGTTTTGTTTTGTTTTGTTTTGTTTTTTAATTTATTGAAGAGCTTTTTCTTTCTTTCTTTTTTTTTTTTTTTCATTGAATGAAAACTAGATCTTCAAATGTTTGTTAAAGATCTAGGTTTATTCAATTTCTTTCCTTTTTTTTTAAGTTATTGAAGAGTTTTTTTTTTTTATTTGATTTAATGAAACCCAAATCTTCAAGTTGAAGATCTAGGTTTCTTCATTTTTTTTTTAAAATTTATTGAAGAGTGTTTTTTTTTTTTTTTAAATTTTTGTTTTGATTTAATGAAACTCAGATGTTCTAGTTAAAGATCTAAGTTTCTTCATTTTTTTTTCTTTTTTTTTAATTTATTGAATAGTTTTTTTTTTTTTAATTTTTGTTTTAATTTAATAAAACTCAGATCTTCAAGTTAAAGATTTGGATTTCTTCAATTTTTTTTTCTTTTTTTTTTAATCTATTGAATAGCTTTTTTTTTTTAATTTTTGTTTTAATTTAATGAAACCCAAATCTTCAATTGAAGATATGGATTTCTTCATTTTTTTTCTTTGTTTTCAATTTATTGAAGAGTTTTTTTTTTTTTTCTAATTTTTGTTTTGATTTAATGAAACTCAGATCTTCAAGTTGAAAATCTAGATTTCATCAATTTTTTTTTTCAAATTCTTATTGAAGATTTGGGTTTCTCTTTATGAGATCAAATGGAAAATTTTTGTATTTAATTTTTCTTTAATTAGTAAGGGTATTTTGATCTTTTACTATTTTTATAATAAAACCATTAAAAATCTTGGTGGAAATTACTTTTGGCAAATGGTATGGGGTATTTTGACTAATATTTTAAAAATGGAGGTAAACTGACATTATTTTCATTTTTATGAGGTTTTCTAGATTTTTTTTCTTTTTTTTAAAAAATAAAATATCATTTATTTAGTTTTACTTGAACACTTAAGGAATAATTTGGGTGCTACAATATTCTTTTGAGTAACTTAATGGGGTGACCAAATAAAAACTTATTGAGGGCCCATGTTTAGGCAAGCCGTTAATATCATTCGACTATTGGCCTAACAACATTTTCATGCCCCTGCCTCAATGACCTTGCCACTTCATCATTGGGATGCTTGCAACCTCCCAGATTATTCCTTACACATGGGTACACAATGTGTTCATCTTCAACAACTTGGAATAGGTCTGTTCCATCATCACCATTGCATTGGAACACACATGGTTCTCTGTTGTCTATCCTGTCTAATGCATTTGGAACTTTTTTTTTTTTCATTGTTTATCTAATTCTCTCAATCATCTGAATTATTCATACCCCATGTTTGGGACACTTGTAATTAGTTGATTACTCTCACTTGTAGATGAAAACTGTCCCCCAACTCTGGGCCTCAAATTTTCAACAGTTTGGCTTGTTTGTTACTATTTTTTTTTTATTTTTTTACTTATTTCACATCCACATTACAAGTACCGTGTACATTTGCCGGGCTCTCTTAATTGTGATCTCCGAAGTGCAATCCGGAATTAAAGCTTCTAGAAGCAGAAATGAGGCTTCTAAAAGCGGGAGGAATGCCCACAACACGTGGGAAAAGTGTCTCAAATCAAGGGTTGGGTGCAAATTGAACTATGAATATCCGGCTGAGAAGGGCCAAACACCACACAGCCATCTACTAACTATTCATATTTCCATCCACAACAACTTCGTCACCAACTCTTCACGTCACTGGAGACACACACACACACTTGCAACAACTCATGATCTTCGAGAACATAAACTGAACATCATTATCATCAAGTAGTACATTTTTAGCAGATCAATCGATTTAATCAATGGTTAATGATCTCAGATCCAAGTTATATTTACTAGAATTGTATATCACAAAAGACTACACAAGCAACACCAATTCCTTATATGTTAAATTCCAAGATATTATTAGTCCTACTGAATTAGCAAATAGGTCTTGAACGGGTACCTATTTCAGCAAATTTCAGGGCCCTACACTCACCCTCTGTCCTATGACATCAGTACCACAGGTCCCAAAGCTTGCCCTAAGTTCTCTTCTTAAAAAATCTATGTCAACGCAACATCCTTCAGTACTCCTCTTGCCTGATAACACTAACAAAAATGCAAAAAACAATTTCAACCAACCGTAAATCTACATATGAATAACATAAATCAACATTTAAAAACATAAATACACATACAACAAGGAAATTACTTGTAAACATATAAACGCATCTCAACTGAAATGAAATCTAGGTAATGTAGAGCTCTAAAGATGATCTTGGGTGACAAATTAAATGCAAGAGAGAGAGAAACCCACGTACAAAAGCGACTATGCATAAGAGGGTTTCGCGCAACAATAGATGAGCTCAGATCAGCAGTGAGAATAAAAGAAAGAAAGGGAGGAGAAGCAGAAAGAAAAGAGAAGAGAGATTAGTCAAAAACTATTCATTTAAAGTATTTTGATAATTTACCATTTTAGACAATATTAAAACTCAAATTATTAAATCAATGACATATGCACAAGACAAATTTTTTCGCCAAATCCAAACAATTTTTCCTCCATTTCTGCTGCCTCTCACCTGTATTTTTAATATTTCATTTTCGAATTTGAATCTCGTTTGTTTGTGATTATTTTCAGCTCATGTGAGTAGATATGTAAATTAAGCAAGTACAATGATATTGATGGTTTCAGACCGACCTTTAGCTTTAATTGAATATTTATCATCTCAAAAAGACACCAATTCTAAACCATCAATCATACATATCACCAATATATAGAAACTAACAAAAAGATCATAATACAATAGAATCTAATCCCTGAAAAATACAACTAACAAAGTATAACTAATATATTGGGATAATCCCAATTTTCTCTTTGTAGTTTGATGAAATAGTCAAAATCTCCCCTTACTTTAAGAAATCGCTAATATCCATCCTCTTGATTTACAAAATAGATTAAAAAAATCCCTATAGTTTATTAAAATATCCAAAAAACCCTCTACTGCTAATTTGAAAGATAAAAATCAACAGTTGACAATTAATATGAAAGGACAAAATTGTCCAAGTAAAATAAATATAAAAATATAAATATTTAATAAATATTTAAAATTGAAAAAAATCTACATCGTTTATCTCTAAATGAACGGTGGTGATCAAAACTACTAAAAAAATTTAAAAATACCAATAATTTTTTTTAAAAATTATGTCCAGTGTCCATCAACAAAATGGATGGTGGACATAATTCAAAAAAAAAAAATCAAACATAAAGCTGTAGACATTCTCTCTTTCTACTTCTCATTCTCTCTCTTCCTCTCTCTTCTTCTTTTGTTTCTTCTCTCTCTCTCTCTCTCTTCCTCTATTCTTCTTCTTCTTTTTCTTTTTTTTCTTCTTTCTTCTTCTTCTTCTATCTCTCTCTCAACCGAGACCTCTTTCTCTCGGCAATCGATCTCCATCAATGGAGACCAAAGTCAATTTCTATCGGAAACCCATAGATCTATGGGTTTTTAGTGCCGGAAACCCAAAGATCTCTGGGTTTCCACGCCGAAAACTCGTAGATCTACGGGTTTCTGACGTGAAAACCTAGAGCACCAGAAACCTAGAGATCGAAGCTCTGGGTTTCCGTGTCGAAAACTCATAGATTTATTGGTTTCCGTCACTGAAAACCTAGAGATTTCTAGGTTTTTGGTGTAGAAACTCATAGATCTTTGGGTTTTCGACGTCGGAAACCTAAATATATCTGAGTTTTCGTGTCAAAAACCAAAAAATCCTTAAGTTTCCACCGGAAACCTAGCAATCTTTGGGTTTTCGACGCTGAAAACCCAACCAAGAATTTTTTTTTTAGTTTTTAGTGTTTTTTTTTATGTTGCTGTTGTGTTTGATATTGTTGTTACAATGTTAAGGAGCTTGATGATGATAATGTTTGTTGTTGCTGATGATTTGGATGAATGGATGGTTGAATGGAGATCAGTGAAGATAACTTAGGACTTTTTTTGGTGTTTTTTTTTTTTTTTTATGTTGCTGTTGTTTGATATTGTTGTTATAGTGTTGAGAGGTTGTTGATAATGATGTTTGCTATTAATGATTGTTTAGTTGAATAGAGATGAGTGAGGATGTCTGGATTGGTTGAATGGATGATGATGGTGTTCTTCATGAAGTTCTCTAGTTTATATATATACTTTTAATTTTATTGTATAAAAAAAATTTAATTATGTTTTATTTTCAGTTGAGGGACAGTTTGATATTTTCACGCATTGTTATGGTTAGAAACCATTTTCACTAACAGAATTAATAACAGGGATAAATGGGATTTTCAAAAAACTATAAGGAGATAGTTCTTAAACTATAGGGATGGCATTGGGATTATCCCTAATATATTCGAAATTGCAATTAAGCAAAACAGTGAGGATCAACCAAAAAATTGTTGGCGGGAGAAGTTTCTCGGTAACTTCCTATTCTCCTCTTTTTTTTTTTGTTTTTCTTTCATTAGTACGCAGAGAATGGAGACTTTTAAAAAGGTCATTTCCGTTTGTTTTGTTAATTAATCAACCAATCATTATACATTGTCAAAACAAAAACCAAAAAACCAATTATTAAATCAGTCCAATCAAACATCTGAGTCAAACCAGTCCTTGGCTGTGTCTTTTTGTGTAGACAAAGAATGGAGACTTTTAAAAACGTTTTTTTCATTTGTTTTGCTTTTTTGACAGCTACATCTAAACTTGTTTTAATCACTAAATAAAAAACAAAAAATAAAAAATGAAAAAGAGAGAGAGACTAGTGGCAACCGTTGTTGTGGTTATGGTGCATTAATCCTGGTCACACGATTCGTCTACAACCATGCATACGATACGTGTCCGAAATCTAAAATTTTAGGATAAATTATTTAATCACTAAATGAAAATAAAAAAAGAAGAGACAGAGACTACTTTGTGCGTTATGGTGCATTGATCCTGGTCACGTGATTTTATATTCTGTTGATTCAAACGAGTCCTTGGCTGTGTCTTGCAAGTCGCTCATTCTCACTCATTCTCAGTAGATCTCCTTCCGGTAATTGGTTTTTCGAAAACACTTGTTTTGTTTTCGTTTTTCATAAATCACAAAGTTTCAATCTTACAAAACAAATAACCATACACCTGTTTTGCCGTTCCTAATTTTGTTGCATGACACCGATTATCAAACGAAAAAAAAATATTTTTGTCATCATCCAAATCAAAGCAATTTGTCCGCCCATTCCGCTGCCTAGCTCTCACCTGTATTTTTCCTGTATTGTTTGTTACAATTCGGTAGTGTGAGAAATTTGATTGTGTAGAGTTTGTTTGTTTGTTTGTTTGTTGATTTAATTTTTGCGTAAAAATCATTTTCTTTCTTAAGTTTTGGGAAAGGATCATACCCTTGAACACAGATCTGGGTTCAATGGTATCAGATGTTGCTTCGATTGGCGAGATGTTTGTAATATTGGTTACACTGGTGATGTTTTGTGATATTGGTTTTTCCGATCAGACTTAATACCTTTTCTTATTTTTTCTTTTTTTTTTTTTTTTTTTTTTTTTTTTTTTTGGGGGGTGAAGATCTTTGATGTAATCGGTTTTAGTTTTAAGGAAATGGTTCTTATTCGGAGAAGTTATTTTCAAGTCATGTGATTAGATATGTAATTAAGCAAGTATATTAGTGGTATTGATGGTTTTGGACGGACCTTTAGGTTTAACTGGATAATTATTCTTTTTCCCTTTTTAAAATATAATTGTTTAATTAATTAGTTTTTTTTTTTGAAGAAATTGTCTAATTAATTATTTTGTCGTTTACTCATCAAAACATTTGTTTTCTATCTAATTACAGCGCCGCCTGCACGGTTGAAATCCAAAGGGTAAATCCGACAATTCACACATCATTTTCATTGCACTCAGCAAAATCTGTTCGACCTAACTCACCGAGTCACACTGCTCACTGAAGCCGCTTCTCGTTTCTACCTCTCCTCTCTCTCGAACCAGGTGAGGTTCCATTTCCATCTCTCTTTATCCTCTTGTTTACAAATTCGAACTTTTACACTGACCACATATATATATATATATATATCTATATATGCCTTTTGTTTTGCAAATTCCAGTGACGTCAAAATCTGTTTTTTGTACATGCATGCTGATAGAGGCAGATTCATAAATTTATATGAAATGAGTTACAAGAGTGAAATATATTATATATAACAATGATAAAATACAACATGATGTAAGCACTAGAAG